>VWZF01003201.1:0-221560 GCA_013396755.1 Sclerurus mexicanus
TCTGTCTGTCTGTCCGTGTGTCCATAAGCTGACGTTTGGCGAGGGTTTCTCCCCCCCCGGCAGCGGAGATGGGGATGGAGCTGGAGCTGCCCTTTAAACAGGGGAAAGAAAGAAATAAAAAAAATTAAAGATGCAGGGCTTCCTCGCGTTGAGCTGGTTTCCCTGCGGCGGGCTTCCAGCGGGACACCGAGCCAAGCCAAACAGGCGGGCGAAGCTGCGTGAGAAAGGGCAGAAATGCACGCTTTTGCATGGGCTGGATTTTGATCCCTCCCCAAGTGACAGCGGGACCCCCCTTTCCCTCCCCGAGCTTTTGACAGGTGTCCGGCGCCTTCGCGGGGTCCATGGCGTTTTCTGCAAACTTCATGAAGTCCCCGTCTGACTTTCCCTAACTCACAGTGTCTGCGATTCTGGCACGCTGTCTTTTCATTGTGGTTTAGCAAGGAAGAAAGAACCCCGAGCGAAACACCTAAGCGTATTCTGTAGCATTGCTGAGAACGGCTTTCAAGCATGTCCAAGGTGCAGCCTCGTGGTCTACTTAAAAGCGTGGCTGTGTGGCAGCATTAAAAAGCAGCAGGCAAATGCAATGCATTGCAGAAGTGGGTGAAACAGATTTACTTTGGCTGGACAGGAGAGTTTGCTTTTCAGGCGAGTTGCTGCACTGGGGGAGGGAGGAGATTGTGGACTGAGAGGAAGAAACAGAATAAGAATAAAAAGAATAACAAGGGTATGGAGTAGGAGTTTAGTGAAAAGACTAGTCACGGCTAGACCATACTTCAGGGAAGAAATGCATCCTAATAATGCATATATAAGAATAAATGTAGATATGCCTTTCTAATAAAGGGCTCAATTTCAGTAATTTCCTAGTAGCTTGTTTTTTTGATGATGTTGATATTAAGCTAATTAACCCCCCCCCATTAGTTGTTGCACAGCCACTCTTGTTCACTTGACTTTGTCTTCAGAGAATTTAACACTGAGAAAACAGTGTGAATATGATCCCATATCCTTAGAGTGGGGAGAATGTGTAAGTTTGTCAGTGTGGCCTGTAGTGGCTTGAGGCACTAAAAGAGTTCAAATGCTTGAGGAGTTCCTTTTTTTAACTCTGATTGTGATTGCATTCCTTCACAGGTAATAGGTTATGTGAGTTTATAAGCTTTGTCAGTGATGTCATTTACTGGTATGATAGAATTGATTCATGCCCTAAAAGTTGTGACAGCTGGGGCCACGATCTGATTTAATTCATTTGTGAAGAAGATACAGGGATTTTTTTCTCTATGGATTTTCTTGGCATTCCTAAAAAAGCAAAGGCAGTTTTTAGATTCACAGTTTGAACAGATACGATTGAAGCCCTCCAAGAAAATTGAGTAGTTTGTACTGATACCTTTTCCTTCTGTTCATACAGTCTATTACTTAAAACTTATCCCAGCAACACTCTGTCATTTTCAAAGTGAATTTTTTTCTCAAATGGAACATGGATTTCTTTTAGTCTTTTAAGATTTCTGACACTCATTTTTGTTCCCACATGTTCTGCTACTTGAGTATAGTCTGGGGGGTACGTTTAAGGCCACTGTTAAGTCTTGCTTTCGTGTTTTGGGTTTTTGTGTTTTGATTTGGGTTTTTTTAGTAATCTTTCATGGACTCCTTAGAAGGATTCATTGGCAGTCTGCATTTGTGGATGACATGTTGGAAAGCGTCTTGCAGTCTTCCTTTTGCCGAGTGCAATGCCTGTTTAAACCCTGGATTAAAAAAACCCAAAACAAAAAACAACAATCCAAAACCCAAACAACAGCTTTAAAGCAAGACAAAGATGAAAGGGGCTTGCAAGATTCAGTCCCACTGATCTTGAGCTACAATCTAAGTGCCAGTCTGCAAGAGACAGTAACTGAGCACAGGAAAGACTAGCTTTAGACAGTGGGCCTGTCCCACCAAGGTGGGAGCTCAAAATTAAGGTTAGTTGAGAAGAAAGGAGGGGAGGGTGTTGCAGGCTCTGTCCTTTAGTGCCTTAGCTTCTACCAGCTTGTGTCAAGTTAAACTTAGTAAGACACAGTTTAAAAATAATAATCAGGAAGCAGGGAAGTAGCTGGGAATATCCTTTCCATCTCCCAGATGTGGGCATACATGATTCACTACAGCTGCAGGAAGGAAGCCTTGGAGTAGTATTAGAGCTGAAGTTGTGCATTGTTGCTCCTGAGCACTGCTGAGTTGAAGGTGGCTGTAGTAAGACAGTGCAATATATATTCCAGAGAGTTTGCTACAGAAAAAAACTTGATAGAAGCAGGAGCTTGGGTAATGACAGTAGTGCAAGGGGAATAGATCACATATGACAAAATAAAGTGACAAGTGAAGGTGGAGGACACTGTTTTCCTCTTACCTTACGCGTACATGAGGAGGAACTGGGGTAAGGATGAAGCTAATGCACTGCAGAGTATTCTGGCTTTGTGCTTCTATGGAGAAGGAGCAGCAAGAAGTTCTTTTATGGAGCTGTCACAAGCAGAAAGAAGATTGATGCTGGAGTATTCCAGATAGACATGACTGCTTTTGTACCCAGTCTTAGTTAAGGAGTTTGAGGGGAAAAATGTAACAGAAACAGCTTTGCCTAACAGCAAAAAGCAAAACTGAAATCCTTTGTGTGTTCAAGCTGTAAATCAAAGTCTTGAGGAACGGTGACATTGCTGTACACTCTGTGCTATAGAAATAGAACTTGTGAAAGCTGTTTGGTATCTGAATAGATACAAGAGCAGAGAAAACTGCATGTGGGCCAGCCAAAAACATCGATTTCAGACTAAACACTGATGTGTGACTTTGTTTTGTGCCTAGCTGGGTCCTCAGTGCCCATGTATTGCTGAGGAATGAGTAAGACTGAGAAGGTTGTAAAATTTTTTGTTTGTTTTTTTCACTTAGGAAATCTGTGAACCGTAGCAAAAGAATGACATGGCATGAAAAAAATTCTGCATTCAGTCTCAAAGAGACTTGCTATTTAGGAGGGGCAAAAAAAACTAAAGAGTTTCTTTTGCAAATGTGTATGATTTTCAAGCTTTTTGTAGCCTTATCCTTTCCTAGTGTAATTATCACATTCTGTATTGACACATGGATTGAGGACAGCTTTTGGTTTATATTTGAGCATGTGTGGGTTTTGTTTGGGGTTTTGTTTGGTTTGGTTTGTGTTGTTTTTTTTTTTTTTTTTGGAGGGGGCAGAAGGGGAGACACACAACATACATACAATAGCCTTCTGGGTTTTAGGTTGAAAGAAGCCATAGTAATGTCATAACCCTATGGTCAATAGAATGTTTTGAAGACAAATGACTAACATAAGGATGCTTTTTTACAACTGATTTTTTTTTTATTTGGCCAGCTGACTGAAAGCCTGTTCAGACTATTTTGATACCTCTCTTACCTACCCATCTGCTCACAAGATAGGTGCAAATAGAGTAAGGTTGATATTTAGGCTGGGTTCAATCCCTGTCTGTAATTTTTGAAGTTATGTCTTAGTGCTGGATCTGGGGAAAATTTCTATTTAAACACCCAAGTTACCATACCAGATAGGTCAGTGAAAGTAGGAACTTATTTTTGTTTTTCCTAAAGCTTGATGTATTCTCTGCTAGCATCCTAGAAGCTAAGGTAGTTACAGAGTGTAAGTGATGGGTAAAATAATCACGGAGTTGAAGGGAGATGTCGTTACGATAGTGCACTGGGATGCTAGAGTTCTGGTTCTATTTTTGTTATTCTTTCTAATCTCAGACAAGTATCTTCCTTTTTGCTTTTCACTAATATCTAAAATAGCAAACCAGGATAGTTCACATGAGTATCAAAAGCAGACTAATGCAGAAGGTGATGTGGGAGAAAGCTCGCAAGTTTGAAATAACATTATAGAGAGTATCTTTGCATATACTGCTTGTCAAACCCTGCTGTCAGAACTAATCTATAGCATGCCACCATTTACTTTAATGCTGATGTTTTGACCCTGCCTTAAATCAAAATGTGATTCAGAAAGAATGACTTCAGTCAAACTGAAAACACTCTGTCTGCTAAAGTAGCATGTGAAAATCATAAACACTGTGAGGGAAGTCACAGTGAATAAAAATTGACCATACTATCTCACTGGGGTTTTGGATCTTAAATTTGGGAAGGCTGATTAGGTTTGCACTGTGTCTTTGCTCTTGTGAATGAAAAATATTAACCATGTGCTCAGATTGAACGGTCTCATACTTCTTTGCAAAACCTTTGGACTAAACTAAAGGAAAAATTGTCAGGCAGGTGACTGGAAGTTGAGACATTCTCCATGACCTTCAGTGTAACCTCAAAGTGGGTGCTATTCCCTCCTCTGCACCTCTTTCTCCCTCGCTGGTGTCCAGTTATATTGCATGTGTGAAGCAAAGTGGGGTACCCTCACCTGCAGAGGTCGATTGAAAGATGGTGTGCTCCATTCAGGGCCTTGGACTGTAACCTCTTGAAGGAGCTTGCTTTGTATTTTGTGTAGCACCAAATGTGATGAAGCCCCTTCAGAGCTTGCAGAGGTCTGCAGACTTTGCGTTCTTTAAAGCTTTCAGTTGAGATTTTTGTGAACAATTGGCAGTATTGCAGTATGGATTGCTCTGAGTCATTTGGATGCATTTGTGCATGTTAAAATTTCAGCTCTTTGCAATACAGTTTGGACACTTGCTGTGTATTGCTTTATTTCAAAACCTACCTAGTTCTACTCTGCTTAAAGTGATGCATGTTATGGTTCCATGGTGTGATTTACTAAGCTTGTGAGTTCAAAGCATCTTTTCAAACAGTAAACTTGGAAAATGACATGCGTCTTACAGTGAATGGTGGATGTTGTGGTTCATGCATAACTAGCAGTAAAAGTTGTGTGACTGAAGCACAGGCTAGAACCAGTTTGGTTTGTTCCTCTATTTGCGGGTTCGGCAAGAATAGAAGTCTATAATAATCTATTTTATTTTGCTTGCTAGTACCTTCTGTCTGGTGTAGCACCTCTGACTTTGTCGGCCTACAGCATGAACTTACCTGGCTATAATGAGCTCAAGAAAATGTCTTTTTTTTCCTGTAAAAGACAGCATGTGAATTATATTTGCATTCTTCATGGTACTACATGGGGGTAACTCAGAACTGGACTAGGTAATACCTTGAGCAGCCTGCTCTAGCTGGACACTGACTGGGAGACTGGGCTGGAGCCTCTGGGGTCACTACCAGTCTATATTATCCTGTACTTCCAAAAGTTGAGCACAGTGGGTCTTTACAATGGAAGCAACTAATTTGATCCATTCACCCTGTGGAAGTCACTGAATTTGAGTTTAAACTATAGTTGTTTAAAAAAGCATTTCTGTTTTTGAAAAACTTGTGTTAGTATTTCAGACTATTTAATTATTTTTTAACTATTAATACCAAGAATTTGTTCTTGCATAGGGAGAAACCAAAGGAACCAGTGACCATTAGAGTTAAACAGGAGGTATTTATCTTTCTAGTCATAAATACAGGCAAAGAATAATCCTGTGTCAGATATGGATTTGTTAGAGACATCTGGTAAAATTTTAACATGTGATGCAGGATTGTTGTGTATTTCTGTTTTCTCAAGTGTCTACATGGAATAATAAGTGTTTTACTGACTGCAGCAAGGATGTGATGCAGCATTTGCATTTAACATTTTTGAAAGGTGGTTTTAACATCTTCTGATAACCAGCCTTGGATAACTTTTGCTCTGGAATATTAACGGGACTAAACCAGGATTGTGTGCACTCTCTCTTTGAAAACCTTGGATGTAATGGGGAAATAGCAAACAGCTGAAAGATTGCAATGTAATTCCAATCTCCGAAAAGGTGACAAAAAACCTGAGTTTTGCACTAGTTTGAGATATTCCTGCTGCACTTACCAGATATATCTTCTCACTAAGACTATCACAGAAGCATTTTTAATACCTCTCCCACTGCCTGGCATGCAAAACAGCAGAGGACCATCTGAGAACAGTTTTGTTGTCCTTATCAAACTGGTTTTGGAGATACCTCAGTGAAATTTAGTGGAAGGAGGTGTACAGGAAATGAGACTATATATAACAGCTACTTCTATCTGTGTTCTGTATGAAGTTACAAAATGTTGTTTAATAGAACTGTTCAGCTGACTCCAACATGCTTAGTTTTTTAAAGTGACTTGATTAATGGATCCACTAACTATTCTTCATAAAGCTATTTGTCTTAGCAATGTCTTAAGGAGTATCTGAGGTTTTTTTTTTAATTGAATACTTAGGTTTAATTGAATACGTTGGACTGTATGGATTTAGTGTATAGAATGTGCACAGACTTCTTAAAGTTACTTAGAAAAATCCCAAACACCCCTAGGTTATAGGGTTCGCTTTTTAAAAAGTTGTTTAAATGAGGAAGCACAGGTAATGGTGGTATTAAACAGATTACATCGCCATTTGAGGGAGTGATGATAGGAGGCAAAATTGTAGACAACAATAGTACTGATTTAAATAGTTTGAAGCACTTATTTTCACTAAACCTCTTATATACCTGTTGTTCATCAACTTGATAGAATGGGGTCCTTATAGAGGACAGTGGTAGAGAAGAAAAAATGGCCAGGAAGTTCTCAGAGAGAAGGTTTTTAAAGGGAGAATTTTAACTTTTGAAAACTGAAAGCTTTCTCATTTCCTTACAGGCATATTTTGTTGGGAATATGTCAAGTAGTTTCCTGAGTGTGAAATTGGATGGCTTCAGTATAGTTTGATATCACTGGCTTATGAAATTTCTTTATTTTTTGTAATAGATAGGCTGCAGACTGAAAATATCTGGCTCAAGTTGAAGATGATAGAAGGTAATGATATTGAGATGGGGTAAAGAAATCCACTATTTTTCATGACATCTGCTTCCTCTAGGGGATTTTTGGGTCCCCTGTTTGAAATGGTATGTTAAATGAATTATGAATGTTAAATGAATTTAAAAACTGGTTATCTGAAGCTTGTCAATAAATACAAACTAATATAGAAATAGAGAATTCTTAAAGGATCAGTGATTTACACCAGAATACTGTACAAATATTTACAGGTGAAATTTGTAGATAATGAGAAAAACTATCCAGGCAACTAAATAAACTGCAGAGTGTTTGGTTTTGGTTTTTTCCCAGCAGTGGTTTGTGCTCTACCTCAGAGGGCTGGCCACAAGGAGCTCCTCCTGCCTCTATTCTGGGACATGTCCTGCTTTGTATCTTTGTCACCGATCTCGAGTTGGAATGTACTAATGCTCAAGGGCAGGTCTGCATTTTGGGGAGATCTAAGCAGGACAGAACAATAAACTGACAGGACTTTAATGAAATCCAGAAAGGACAAATGGAAAGCTCTTCCTATGGGACAGAATAACCACCTTTGAGGGATACAACCTGGAAATGAGTCAGCAATGTACCCTGGCAACCTACAGGAGTGTAGCCACTGGACTGAACAAAGTGATTATTCCTGTTTACTCAGCACTTAATAGACCACACCTAAACCACCGTGTCCAGTTTTGCTCTCTGCCATCCCACTGGAAGGCCGCAAAGATGATTGGTGGGTGCATGACCTGTGAATGGAGGCCAAGGGACCCGTGGAGATGAGGCTTTGGAGGATCTTGTGGCAGTCTGCCAAGATCAAAGTAGTTTGTGGAGAAGATGGAGCCAGACTCCTCACAGAGATGCATGTCAGGAGCTGGAGAGACAGTGGCCGTAAAGTGAAACAGGGAAAGCTTGTTTTGTGCCAGGACATGCTGCTCTGTGATGACCCAAGTAAGAAAGGCAGTCAGGCACTACAATAGCATTGAAAATTGTATTTATTAGAACTAGCACTATAAAGAGAGAATAGCATAGGTAGTAGATCTGTTTTGATGCTGGGAACCCTGAGTTGTGCAGCATCAAACAGCCCTTCAGTCCATATGCAGCATCCTGTGCAGACCCTGTCCATAGAAAGGGTTACCCCATGTTGGTCCATAGAGCTATTGCTGGATTTCCTTGCAAGAAAACAACTCTGTTCGTAATTCTTGCTGTCAGGCAAAAAGGATGCTCACGTGGGAACTTCTGTCCGCACTTTTAGATAGAGGCAAGGCCACCCAGGTGGCATTGCTGGTAGGGAGTGGGAGCTGCCTGCAGGCTCCTCTCTTCCAGAGAGCTGGCTGAGCTCACCCTGCAGCCAGGGGGTATGTGCAGCACAAGCCTGACAGCCAGCCCAGACATGCAGCACAGCACAGGCGTGAGTCTGCTCGGGTTGGCGCTTACATGGATCACCAGCTCCTCCATCTGTTATGGGCTCCTGGTCAGGATCACTATCATGTTCTGGCTTGACATAATGAGACTGCATTTCACCAACAGGATGGTCAGGCATTGAAGCAGGTTCTCTAGAGAGGTTTTGGACTCTCTGACCTTGGAGGTTTTCAAGGCCCAGCTAAACCGCAGCCTAAACAACATCATTCAAATTCAGCATTCGCTGTACTTCAGCAGAAGGTTGAGGTGGATGACATCTTAAGGTCTGTTCCACTCTCAATTGCTCTCTCTGCATTGTGTGTCTTCGATTTGATCTGAAAACTTGGTTGGAGTTTGCAATAACTTTGTCGCAACTGATGGGATTATCTGTAAGACAGGAAAATTCTGAGTTCCTATGTAACTCCATGGAGAAGTCAGTGCTATCATAGTAGTAATTTAGATATAGTTTAGGTGGGAGCAGAGTTGTAATTGGAACCAGAAAGCTTCATGGGTTGCTGCATCACTGAAAAAATGGGTTCATAGGATGAAAACAAGACCTCGTCAACCATTCCTTATTTCTATGGTTGCAGATCACATAGGCTTTATTTGTTCCCTAGTTTTTTGCTCTTTCAATTGAAAAATTTGTTTTAATTTAATTTAATTTGTGTTGTATCTTTCGTCTGAAAGGTAATACAGCTGTTAGTTTCCATCTTTGGTAGCTGCTGGTAATATGACAATAAATTGAATTGTGGTTGACATGTTAATATACAAGATGTATTAAAGTCATAACTAACAATGTGTAACTCATGTCTGAGGAAATACTGAGAGATATGGATATTTAATGTTGTGAAATTTGGCCATTCCTTTCTTGCAGCGGGGGACATAGAGTACTTGGTCCTTACTGGAAACCACTTCCTTCTTGTGTGTTTGCTTTGGTGTTTTAGACCTGTGTGTAACTTCAATCTGTAGAACCAGCAATGGGCAGCCTAGGGGTACCAAAAATTGTCATTATCTAGTGTGTAATAGAAAGCACTGGGACTGCTCTTGCCCTCTAAGTTGTCTTTCCTAAGAAGATAAGGAAGGTGTGTATGTGTGGAACTTTTAAATTATGATACAGCTGCTTTTATGTTACCATATATCTTGTCAGTTGCCTTTCATGTAGCTTAACTAGGTCATGATGTGCCCAAGTAGCTTTGGCTGAACTGTATCTTCCAAAGTAAAAAGATGAATAAATTCCTTAGTTTTGGGGTAATTTGATGATTATTGTCATTGATGGAGATTGAGTCTTCACAGGTGCCAATCAGTACTACTGAATTGATATCATTATCTGATGGAGAAAAAACTGAAATGAACTTCCAGTTCATCAGGGAAAATGCGATGAGAGTTTTGGTACTTGATGAGTGCAATGAATTCTTCCTTTGACTAAACTGAATTTCTCTAGGGAAAAAGACATTAGAACAAGGAACTCAGGTTGAACGTACAGATTATTTATTTAGCATTATTTAATTAATTGTACTTTAAAAATACCTACATTGTGAAAAAAAACTAACACTGAAGGGCCTTTTAATCTAGCAAAGATGTGCCTGTTTAGGTTGAGACTTGGTACTAGGCATGTCAAAGTAGAAGTGAGAGGTATTTTTGAGTGAAGGTAATGGACCATTGTCTGAGTTAGAGGTCAGCTTAGTGATGTAGAGTGGTTGCAATCTTCAGACTAGAATTAGATATCTCTCCAAAACATATTCTGTAACTAAGCCTAAGGGTTTGGAATTATTGGGTGAAATCATGATCCGTATTGCACAGGGTGTTAAACTAGATCATCACAGCTGTTTGCAAAAGAGTCTGACCAGAAGAGATTGTTTATTTACTTCTGAGGGGTAACTGCTTCCAAGGTATTGTAGGTAGCTAAATTCAATTCTGCAAGCATTTAATTTCGCTATGCCTACTTGCACCTTTAATTTCTTATTAATGCTTTTGGAGTTCTTTCCCCAAACTGGAATTCCCCTGTTTGTTTAATTTTTCTTGCCCTATATTTCATCTATTTTTTCCAAACTTTCTGCAGTTGTTCTTCTCCATCTATTTCTCCTCTGGTTTTTTCAGACATTGCAACCAGCTTTTTCCTACTGATCTGTGTTCCCACATGGCAAGTCAACAGAGTGCTTTGCTAAGCAATCAATAAGCAGCATTGCTGCCACTTCATGAACACCAGGGCTTTAACATCAGGCTTTTTCTGTCTTTTCCTAGCCTTCGATTGTTGTATTTATAGACTTCTTATGGTAGCTGAATAAGCATTATCTTGTCACTCTTTTACTTGTCCTCCAGGCTTAATAGCTGTTTCCAGTGGACTCTCGAGTGTTGCCACATGAGCATAGTGAGGGTGGAGATACTGTGCTCCTCCCTCCCAATGACTCTTCTTCCCAGTAATTTAGTATTAACCAAGTTGTGTTATGCAACAAAATCTAGATTCATGTGTTGTCCAAGTACCCTTGTTTTTTTGGGAAGTCTGGAAATCCCGTCTTCCTTCCTCTTTTCTACAGTGTGGGTAACAGTGCTTGCTCTCAGTATATGTTTATTTGGTCGTGAATCATCCTGGATGTACCTTTTAGGTTGGTCTTTTCACTCTGTTGGCACAATCCTTTTTTTTTTTTTTTCTTTTTGAGTATGTGTAGGTCTGTTTAGTTGTTCATTTCGTAAGCGTGTAAGTTTGGAAGGCTGACATTAATGCTAATAGTTAAAATGACTGTCATTTAATGCACTGTTCTCCTGAGGCTGCAGAAGCTATGAACTGACTGCCATTTCTTACAAGTTACGTATTAGATGTTTCTATATGCCAAAAAGGTTAGAATTCCAGTAAGGCTGTGTTATCTTTGCATACATCAGTTTGCAGTGCTACATGAGTAGTAAAACGTGCTGCCACAATGAAAATTTCTGATTCACAGTGTAAGAACTGAAGCAAGGTAAAGTTTTAAGAGTACTTTAAAGTGGCTGCTGTTTTCCTCTTCTCTTTGCAGGACAAGGTGTCTTGTTTTTGAGGATAGTTCCAATTAATTTTATGTCTGTACAAGCTCAATAACAATAAATTTATAGGAGTGTAACCTAATTCAACATATTAAAATTTTAAAATATTAACAACTGCCGTCATTAGAAAGAATAAAAACCTATACTTTGTATGGCCTGAAGCCAGAAAAAAGAATGCTATTTGCAGATACTTGTTTTCTCTTTAACTTCCTTTTAAATTTTTCACTCTCTTTATGAGATTTATGAGAAGTTTCCATGAGTGTCAGAAGTATTGTTCTCTTTGGCTTAAAAATAGCGTGCACTGAAATTTTTCTCCAGATGAGAGAATTACTTCTCCTTTCTTGTTTAATTATTTTCTAGCATTTATTTAAAAATAAATTTTCTCATTCATACCCCCTATGAATGTAATTGAGTATTATTTCCTGAGAAGAATTTTGGAGCCAGCAAATAATTGTCTGTGGAGGAAAATAAGAAATTATTGAAATGTTTAAGTAAAGCACTTTTTCATAGGTGTTTTAAAGCATCTGTCAACTTTTAAAGTAGTGTTTTGGTTTATTTTCAAGTGAAGTTATGTGATCTTTAGTGCTACCATCTGAAATAGACCATTTCGGTCAATGGCAAATAATTTTCTGAACTCTTATTAAAAAAAAATCAGATGAAAATAAAAGTCACTTTAGCTGAAGTGGATGAAAATGCAAATTCTTTAAGGTGGAAATACAGGCTGAGTAAAGAATAAGCATCTGAGAATAGAGTATTTGAATAAAATGTGATTTTTTTAATGTCAGTCTAAAATGATCTAACGCAATTTTGTTAGGTAGATAATAAAAGCAGGTTGTTAGGTGTAGTCCATGTTACTTTCAGTGAGCTTTTCTCTTTCTACGTATGTTTGTGTAGTTTTATTGCAAGGATATATCATCTATCACAGAACAGATCCAATCAATGCTAACTCTGTAAAAGAAACCTTCAAGTGGTTGCCCTGTGTTCCGAAGCGTGACACAGATGCCGGGAGCCAGATGTGGGAGCAGTGAGCCCCGCTTTCTTCCTTTCTCATACTAAGCAGCGGCTTCATTGTTTGGCTGGGGCCTGTGTTCTGCATCAGAATCGTGCTGTCACTTTCTGTTTCGTGGCTGCATTAAAAACTGGATTGGCGACTGAATTCCTGAAAATCTGCATCAGTCGTGAGTGGCTGAACGCAGTGTGACAGCTCTTCTTACTAGGGAAGGCCCTTGCTGTGTAAAGGAGCTTGTCTTTTATCTGAAGTCAGAAATGACACACAAGTGAGTTAGCAAAAGATTATATGCAGACTTTAGTTGCATTTTGTGCTGTTGTGTGCATTAAAAAACAAATTATTTGACTGGGGTTTTTTTTCTCCTCACTGTGAAGTAGAGTAGTGTGCTCACGTATTGCAGTACAAAATCTGCTATATGTGTTAATACTATATATTCATTTGGACCTAGGTTGGTAGATATGAACTTACTTGAGTATGTGTTGTGTAAAGTCTTTTTTTTTTTTTTTTTTTAAATCAGTAGTACAAAATAAGGGTTTTGGTGAAAATTCTGTCTTCTTGTTACTTAGCTTAATGTATTGCTTTTTCATTTCACATGATGATTAAAGTGAATTATCTAGGAATGGTTCTATTTCCATTGTCTAATATATAACCAGAAAATAAAAATTTGGCCAGTTGGCTTTTGAGGGGTGGTCATTAAAGATTTTAATAAAGAAGAAAGAGTAGATATATTTCTGTGTGAAAAGACTTCGAAGTGAGACGTTTTTGCATGAGACCTTTACTGCTTTGTGTGTGTTTTCTATCTTTGTTGTGATGGCTTTTCCTGAGGTCTCTTGGGAAAATGATTGATTTCTCTTTATTATGGAGTCCTGGAGAATAAACAAGTGAATAGCCTGTGTAACTGCAAGAGAATTTAGCTGGAAAACAAGCCTGCTGGCTGGTGAGTCTCTTTTTGCCTGACATTCACTGGCTCATAAGAGAATGACCTTTTACATTTCCAGTGAACAGTCACCTGTTGGGATGTAGGCAGAAATTCAGGCTGATAGCTGCTCTGACTCTTTTATCTTGGAGAACAGATCTTTCTTCAAACAAGTTTATTGTGTTGAACACTGAACTGGGATGTGGTTCTTGAGGCTCACCGGACTTCAGTATTCCTGAAGCTGATTAAAATGGTTGCTTGCATTACAGTGTAATTCTGTTTTTCTTTATCTGTGGAGTATTTTGATTTTTATGGTGTAATTTTCCATCCATAGTAATGTTATTTTATTATTCTGTATCCACCTGCCTGTATTTCACATGCTGCTCAGTTTTCCACTGTTCAGGATGATTGAAATTGTGTGACTGTGCATAAGCAGTTAATTCGTAGTCAGAGCTTTAAAAATAACTCATCCAGGTTTAGCTGTGCTGTTTAACCAGTAGTGATACAAATGCAGTAATTACAATTACACAGACAGAAGCGAGTGGCATTTAGCACATTGTAATTGGCTCATGTGGTTATAGATACCTTGAAGTGAGCTTCGTCATTAAGACAAAGGGTTAGAAATTGGACTTTAAAAAAAAAACTTTGTGTAAATTAGGAATTATTTAAATAATCAATTTGGCCCTATTTTAGTAAGTTAGGACACTATTTTCAGAATTCGTAGAAAATTCATAGACTGGATGATACTGGTTTGTATAAATACAGTTTACAAGACTATTAGAAAACTAGTTTAGATGAGAGTTAAGGAAGAAAACAGTTCTTAACAAACATGTAAGAGAATATATGATTAATGTAAAAATAAATTAAAGTACTCTTATTGAGTAGCTGTTCCAGAGATAGGTAATATTTCAGAATAGTGTTTTTATAAGCATGTATCCAGAATATATGTTTCTATTAATATGAAGAAATGAGCAGAGGCTAAATGAATGGAATTTGCAAAGCCACCTTAAAAATCAGATCTCAGTCAGGGTAGGCCTCATAACCTGTGAGCCATGGAGAATTTTTTTTATTGTTACGCACCACGAGTCTTGGCACGTTCACTGGTCTCGCATTACATGCAAATTTATTCTGTTCTGTGTAATTCAGTCACATCTAAAGACTGGTATTGGCTAAAGTGATTTTGATATTAAGTTCCCATTTGCTCTGAATATGTGTAGGATTTTAATACTTTCTTCATGTTACTTGATGTTTTATAGGTCTGTACTTGTTTTAACCTCAAATGTAAAAGGCTTGGACAATCTAATTAAGAATGTGTTTGAGCAAGATTTGGCTACAGCTGCATAAATTTATGAGAAGATGCTGCTTAAGCTTTGAGGAATTTAAGTGAATTCAGTATTTCTGGGCTGCTGTTGGTTTAGTTTTTGTTATGTCAGGCACCGTGATGCAGTTGGAAAGGGCAGGGGAAAGCATTTAGGAATCTACTGGTAATAATGACTGTACAGTGCTTTTACTGTTCCAGAAAGCTGTGGTTTGGGGACTAGGGGCTATGGCTGTGGTGGTGGGTTTTGTTTTGTCATTTTTTAAAGAGATCAAAAAATTCTCCCAGTAGAACAAGGTATTCTGGAGCAAGTGGAAGGACCTGCATTCGTGGTCTTTTTCTGATATCTTTTATGGTCCTTTCACAGTAAAGCTGACTTAGTCAAAGATGTTGCATTTTAAAGGCTGTAAATTAAAAACAAGTGGAAAATGAAACTTAGAGTATTCTTAGCATTTGCTTATATATCTTCTGTTAGTAGTGACCTAGTGTCTGAAAAGAGGAAACCAAGAATACACAAGCTAGAAGCTGGAAAAATTTGACCCTGAAATCACTTCCTATCCTAGTAGTGAGAGTCACTGACATTGTTACATGAATCTGTTACATTTGCTTCTTGCAGGAACTTGAAAGGATAAAGGTTTTCTGCTGTGAGGAATTTGTGTTTACCTCTTAGAAGAAAATATTCTGCTCAGCATAGGTGAGGAGGAAAGGAGGCTGTGATTCTTCTGGCCCTGAAATCTGCGGATATGAATATTTATCCTTTTTCTTCTTTGGTTCATGAACATGCTAGTAGCATTTAAAGTTTGACTAATAGCTATTGTAATCAGCCTTCAGGGCTTCAGTTGACTGTAGGGTCAGGAAGAAATTATTTTCCTAATGTGTAATTTGGCTTCTTGGCTGCTGATTTGTGCAGTGGCAGATCACACTGTGGCAGCTGAAATGCTTCCTACTCCAAATGTTGTATTGTGCCCCTCTTGTTGTAGTTGCCAGTCATGTGACAGGGGTGACTGTAATGGTATGGGCAGCAGTTCCTATTTTACTGCAGTTTACTCTTCCAGATATTAAAGTATTTGCTGCAGTATTAATTTGGTAATGGATTGTGATGGTATCAGCTCAAACTTTGGGAAGAAGTTTTTCCAGGAGCAATTGTTAGGGCCTTAGCAGAAAACAGTCATCTTCCTCTGTAGCATGGGGAATGGTTCACCTAATAAAGCATGCCCAACTGACCTCATACTTAATTGCTTGCAGTCTTTGGGCATTGGTAATAACCTATTCTCTATTGGTGACATACATATTTTGTGTAAAAGGATAGAAAAGACTGTTTTTGAACTTGTACTGCAGAACTCTGTGAACTTGCTTAGGTCAGGTAGCACAAGTGCAAAAGATGAGCAACTGCTTCTAATTCTGGAATGGGCAAATAAGTACCCAGAAGGGCACCATCAGCATTTCACTTTGAAGAAGACTTTGTCCTCTCTGTGGTCCATATTGGACAGTCTGAGAGCTGCTCTTACAGGGATTTGGGTGATTCTTTATGACTAGTCAGTGGAGCTTTTTGAAAATGTAATTGGCTTTGCCTCATTTGAATGAGGTGACTCGTTGCTTCATCCTGAATTGAGAGTCTGAGAAGCCAGTTGCAAAAACAAGCTTTCATCTCACAAAGGTGTAGGTATTTACTTGCCATTTCCTTGCTTTGATGAAATAACCAATAAAGTAGAAACACAGGCTTGAAAGTTAGTCTAAACCAAAATAAAAGGTATAACCGCAGTAACTTCATCGCCATCTCAGTTGAGGTGCAACTGCTGTGAAATGGCCAGCAGCCAAGCTTTGCAGTGCCTCTGACTTCACCTGGCACTAACTATCATCTGCTCTCTGAAAACATTTCTTAAATGATATAATGATGAATGGCACTTCTATTTAACAGTGTCATCCGCTCAAAGTGTTCTGTAACATCTGTTGCTTTGTTTGTAAGTTGTCACAAAGATGAAATAACTAAAGAGTGGCCGAGAAAGTGTTTGGGGTTTACAGAAGGGCTGCCTGAATTCAAGCTGCTTGGGTAGAAAGCTTGGGCTAATTCCTGTAAGCTTCTGTATATGTTAACCTTGTGAGAGACTTGTTGCTGTTTTCTGCTCTTTGTACCGACAGTGTATCATATTTAAAACAGAGAAAAAAGCCTCAGGAAAATATTAAGAATTTGTGATTAGATAAAACACCTTTTTATGCTTTGCTGGTTGTTGATAGATCATTAATATAAACAGCTGGTTTTGAATAATTTTTTTGTTTGTGCCTGATGCTACTGTCAAGTGCTGTGTGTTCTTTGTTTCCAAAGCAGAGATCTAGAAAACAATAGAATGCCAGAAAGCCCAAACTCAGAAATGCGATTCCTTTTGTGTCTTATGAAAATGCGCTTGTGTTGAAAAAATGGAGTGTGTGTGTTTAAATTGTGGTTGTTAAACTTGCAATAAATCAAATACATGAGAAAACATAATTTCATTCTATGTTTCTCCCAAAATTAAAAAAAGAGAATTTTCCTTCTGTATCAGCTAATCTAGTTTGGGGTTTTTTGCACAGAGGATAAACATGACATTTCTGTGAAATTGTGATGAACTGTCATACTCTGTTTTAGCCTAACATGTCAGAACTTCATTTTCTTATGTCTTGCACTGCAGTTCACTTACAGATTTTTTGAGTGGCTTTAAAACTGAAATTAAGCAGTGACTTGAATGTCTTATATGCATTGCCAGTTAATTTGAGAATTCACTTCTTCTTTGTTTCTAGCATTAAACTTCAAGCTGGTAGATGTATTTCAGTAATTTAAGTTTTTAAAGCCCAAATTTTCATAAACTTGTAGAACTTGATTTTTTTAGCAACTGTTTAAGTGCTGATTTTTTTTTTTCTTTCTTAATCTCTTGCCCTGTGTTCTGTATAGTTTTTCGGGATAAATTAGTGACCAAACTTGATTCTTGGATCAAGGATGGGTTTTGTTTGTTTTGGAAAACATTATGGTAATAATAATAAATATGCAAAAAACCCCTTAAGTTATTGCTGAGATGATTCACTGTGACTGCTCATGCCACTGTTAATATTGCAGGACATGCATATTGTTTATGATCTGAATGCCCCCTTTCCCCTCTGTGGTGATTTTCACACTCCACCTGAGCTGAGCTGCTTTCTCAGCCTGTGTCAGTAAACCTTAAGATTGTGAAGTGTGGTGGCCTGGAAAGTAATTGTATAAAATTTTCTTGTTTGGGGTTTTTGTTTGTTTGTTTCAGGGTTTTTTGTGCACTAAAGTAAAAAACAGCAATCTATGTTTTACCTTAACTTTTGCTTTGGGTCAAATGAAAGCAAGGCTGTGGAGGCTTGGACCTTTGAGGAGGAGGTATCAGAATATGTGGGGGAGTCAGGGATGCAGAATGGGATTTACAAACAGGGGTATCTTAAGCAGCATAGCGGATTTTGGGTGCTGAGTGAGATGTCACTAAAGCAGACAGGGAGGGAACGTCTAGGACAAATATGTGTCAAACGTAATGTTTCTCTTTCTCTGCGTGGTAGGTGCCTTTGTTCCTGTCTGCCTAGTGTTTTTGTTTTTTTGTTATTTTCACTTTCTGGAAGTAATGTCACTTTTTCCTTTGAAACATCATAGAGTGGCAATATTGGTAACCTTTGTAGTTGTTCTTGTTAGAACAATGAGCTTCAAAATTGGAGATGAAGGTTTAAGTCTCCTTTTTGGAGACTGGGATTCAAAATCCATCTTCCAGAAGTGCACACTGTGCTTCTGTGTGCTGGGAAATCTAACTTCTTCCTGCTGAAGTTGTTCCTCTTTGTGGAAAGAGGGGCGTGTTACCAGTCACTCAACTTCATCTAGCTGAATCGTAAAGACAGTCATGGAAAAAGCACGTAGGCTAGAGGAGGAGTTATTTTTAGGTTTTTTTTTTTTTAAAGACAATTTTCTACTTTGTGGTTATTACTGTATTTTATTCTAAAGGTCTGCTTTTTTGTGTGTCTTAGAGGCTTTTGGGCAGTAAGATGTAGAACTGTTAACTTTTCTGGCTTCTTTAAATCACACTCATTCTTGTACACATTATTATATTTTACAGGAAGGGCAATGCCCTTATTTCTTTGCCTTTAGAAGAAAGAGGCATTCCCTACACTTTGAGAGGAATTGTAAAACAATTGCCTGACCAAATATTTAGAGGAAATAAGTGGAGGATTTCAAGATCCTTTATGTGACTGAGGCTTGAATTTTCATATTTTAGTTCTATGGTGCAAATACTTCTGAACTTTTTCAAATTTTAATATTTTACTCTCAGTGTACAGTGAGTTGTTGCCATGACAAGGATTAGGGAACAATGTGAACAAGGCTTTCCAGATGTACAGTTAAGATTTTTGGTGTATAAATGAAACAGAAATTCTGTTTGTAAGTGTCTGAACTCTTTGTGGTCTTAGATGTATTAAACTCAGTTGTTCAGGTACCCAGCCTGTCATATTTGTTGAAGTATGGAGGAGGTTTGGCACTGCCAGTCTTTTTAGGGACCCCAGAAGTTATTGCCCCCTTTGGAGTTAAACATTTTTATGCTGAAAGACTGATTTGCCAAGTGTGGTAGGAAAATTAGTATCACAGATTAGAGGAAATTAGTATCACAGATTTTTGTTTGGTACTTTGTTATTTTGGTTTGCTGTAGCTCTGTCTACAGAATGAGGTACGGCAGATTTGGATGTTTTAAGTTGCTCTTTCTACATAATAACAAAGTATTTTTTGTTAAATTACTTTTTTTTTGTTTGTTTTTCTTTGCAGCTTTCATCCAATCGGATGGCATAATAGAAATGCTCCGTTTTGATGAAGGAGACCTATTGCAGGTATGTAGTCTGAGTAAACCATCTGAACTAGTAACATTTTATCTTTGTGATAGTTGCGATTTGAAACTCCTGGGTAAGTGGATTTTTGAAAATAAACAAGCATCAAACTTAAGTCCATAAAACCTTTGGACCTTTCAAAATTATTTTCAACAGTATTCTTTGGTGTGTCCTGAGGTTCTGGTTCCCTGATTTTTTGTGTTGGAAAGCTGATGGAGTTTAAAGAATGCTGGATTTGAAGGAATTCTAATTACTGCAGTGAGGTAATTGCTGTTGCAAATATGCATTTTTCAGGTATAATGTTGCCATTTCTGCCAGCTTTGTTTTGGTGTGAGTCAAAACAGGCAAAAAGTTAACTTTGAAGAATATGTGCTGATACTTTTAAATGGTCAAAGTAGTTGGGATGAAATACATAGCTATGTGGCTTGACACTGGAGCTACATAATTCTGAAGTTCTATTGACTAAAATTTCAAATGCATCCATTTTGTGGATTGTGTTTATGCTCAGAATACCTTTGTTAAAATTACTTAATGGTGTTAGTCCTAGTAGTTGAAAGGGAGAAGAAAGAAGAAATCAATTGACTGTTTAAATGATTGAGAACACACGGCATGTGACTCTGTTTAACTTCATTAGTTACTAGCACAGTGCTTGATTTACAATTCCTACCTCCATCTAGTCCACAAGAGTCAGAATATCTAATAGCTGTATAGTTCTGGGCTTTTGATAATAGTTGTTTCAGATTGATGGTGTCCTGCCTACTTAAGTTGTTTGAATCTTTTGTTCAGTTGTTTGGGGTTGTTTTTCCTTCCTCGCTTCTTGGTCCTTAATATAAATCAAGAATATCTTACTATAGATGTTAAGATTATAATTTACAAGAATAAGATTGTTCTAAGTGTTGTAAACTGGTGACAGAAAAGGTTGTAGTTAAAAACAAGAAAACCACCTGCCCTCCCCCCCCCCAAAAAAAAATTAAAACAAACCCCCACCCACACAAACAAAACCCCCCCTTACCAAACACCAAACAAGCAAACAGAAAAGTCCTGGGTTCCTCATTAACCAGTTTCTAGCTGTCATGTGCTAACGCATTCTCATAATAGCAATCAAATGTAGACTAATGTTTGGACATGTAGAGAGGTAGAAGTTTTCCATGTAGTGGTCACACTCTCAATTACTGAAGTTTTGACTCTTTCAATATTTCTTTAACTTTCATGGAGACACCACATATCACTGTAAATACAAGGAAAAAAGCCACAAGGCTTCGTTTCTTTTCTTTTACATAATCCATTAGAACATATTTTCTTCAACACAAGTGATTTAATAGAAATGACCAACACATCACTAGCTTGGTGTTTAAGGTAAAGATGTGATGTAGCTAAATTCACTTACCTATGTTTTTTTTAACTAATTCAAATTAATCTTGCAAATCTGTCGTTATTTATTTTCGCACTGTATTAACGGCTGTAGTTCTTAAACTAGAAAGTAATGGTGCTGCTGTGAGCCACTCATATTGTTAATTGCTCTAACTATTGTAAGATGCAGCAGAGACAAGGGAACTCATTTTAATATGGAGGGACCAAGTCAAGCAATTCTGCATTTTGCATTGTAAAATTTGCAGTGCTTTGGGTTGTATTTGGCTACCGCTTACCTTAATGTGCTGCTGAATGTTTGATCTAAAACAGAGCAAGAGAGACAACATTTTTAGTAAGTGGCTTGTAGGGTTTAGATTATGGTTGTGGCACTTAGGCCAAAATACCTATGTAAGAAAAACCAGTTCCTTTTAATCAGAATGATAGCATATACTGTTTTCTCCAGCTTACAAATTACTATTTTTTTCATGGAGATTTTCATATGGTGACCTCTTGTGACTACTTACTGTAATTAAAAAAAAAATCAAAGCAAATGCACTTGTAAAAGCACTTATGTCTTGTGAACAGCAGTTACTTGGGCTTTCCATAAGTGTTCACAAATGTGAAAGCTAGCTTTCTTGTTTGAAAGAGTTGCTTTCCAAGTAAGGTAAATCAAATGCCAAGCCTTGAATAATTTTACTGTTAGGGATTCCTGCCACCTTCTTCCATTTAGTGTCATCCCTCTTGATAGTGGTTTTTTTTTTAACTTATTTGGAATGCATACTCTTGGTGAAATACTCCTTGTGTGTTTCAATGGTATTTTAAGACTTCTGTTGTAAAAAAAAATAAATGAATTGTGTTGAAAAATTGGGTTTGACCACACTGAGTGAAAACAGTTATTTATGAAAGAGCAGAAATCTTTAAATATTTAAGTAGAAAAGCCTTGCATTTGGTAAAAATAAACTGACAATGGAATTTTGATTTGTTCATGCTAGTGGTTAACAATAGCAAAGTAGAGACTGTACTTTTTGGGTGTGGACTTACCATTTGTGGTTTAGAAGGTGCTGTACCATGTAGTTTTACCTTCTGTCTTCCCAGAGCAAAGTGAAAATTCTGTTCTTTAGTGTACATGTTCAGCTTAAAGGTTTGTACCTAAATAAATATGCACTACTTCTGGTCATGGATTAAATTACAATAATGAATTTTCTTGTTCTGTCTATTCTTCACATAAATCAGTCCTTTTAAGGATAAGGACACAACAAATTTTTGAACTCAAGTAATTTATTTAGATCATGAACATAGAGTAAGAATAGTATTAATATAAATACAATGTAAGTTTTGGATTTCTTTTCTTCAATAGCAGGTGGTTTGCTGGTGTGTGTATTATTGGTTGGCATTTGAGTCATAGATTTGGTTGATTGGAATGGACCTTGGGAGTTCACCTAGTACATTTTGCAGGTAGTGTTGTGTGTAGATTGACTACCCTTGGCAGGTGCTTGAGTCTTTCGTGATTACAACCTCTAGAGAGGTAACTTTCAGATGATTCCTTAAGTACGTGTTTGTTTCACGCCTAAGCTAATTTTGCTGCTGCTTTTTTCTCAAATACCTGTTCAGTTGGGGGTTTTGGTGTGGTTTTTTTTAACTCTTCATCATGATAATTTTGTACTAAAACCCACCTATGGTTTCTTCATGCAAGTTTATAAAAACACTTCTTCATTTTCTGTACTGGATTTTTGTCTATATGCTATTTAAAGTGTAGCATTTATTTAGGACTTTAGTGCTCTGAGAGAGGACGGAGTAGTTCCTTCTTTGTTGTAGTAGCACTTGTTTTAGTAATTCCAAAGTGGGTTGTAAGGTTTTGACAGCATTTTATTTGGTCATATAGTTGGTATTTCACTGTGCTCTCCAGACACATTGTTCTCTTGAGTGTGCTACCAGTTAGTCAGTTATTCTGTTTGCAGTTTTAGATTTGAGCTCTCCTTCAGCTGAACTCCTCTTTGTCAGTGTCAGGCTGGCTCCTCCATGTCCTAATTATTTGAACTCTTGTCCAGACCTGACAGATGCTTCAAGCTCCTGATGATGTCATCTGCAAATATTAGGAGGGCTGAAATAAAATACAACTGTTGCTTTTAATAATTTATCCTTTCATGTTGAGCCAACATACTGTCTTACGTTTTGGGGACTTCATTTTGAAAAGTGAACAGTAAAGGAAATTTTTTCAGAGAAAAATTTTCATTTTGTTTTTAGTTAATAAAGTGCTGTTTCTCAGTTACTTATATTTGTTGTTAGAGCTTTTGCCTTGGGTATCTCATGTTCTGCATAATGTTGTTGGGGGCCACTATTTTCTAGAGTGAGCATTCTATTATTCAGACTTCCGCTTATGTAATAGTATTTTTAAATTCCTAAAATGAGAAAGAAAAGTGGTAAGACTTCTCAGTCAAATCTTTTTTAACATGAATCTGGTGCAATAATCTTAAGTGTATGAAATTATTTTTTTACAGCTGGACGCCCAGAAATTATTTTATTGATACTTAATGGTTTGCAGAATAACTGAAATAGGAAAAAAAATCCCTGTGTGGTTATATATACTTAATACATATTTGCTGTCTTTGTTCATAAACTGCTGTAAACTGTTAGTCACAAAAGTTGGTAATGAGAATTAAAATGGTCCTAACTGTCAAATAGACAGGACCTTACTATAATTTGCAGTGGCTTTGTAACACAGAAGCTGTGGAACTGAGTTACACGTGTGGTAATCAGCAATGCTGATTTGAGGCACTTCAGTGTTTCGTGCATGACTTACACTTCGTTCTCAATAGCACAGTAAAGAAGTATCTTGACATAAGTGGCAACCGTTCAGTTCTGGTGTATCAATAACAGTGTTTTCAGGGAGTAAAGTCAAAGTGTATTTTTTAATTACCTCCAATTTTTATATTGTATAGTGACTTTTTAAAGGGTTTTGATATGGTCTCCATTGATATCTGTATAGCCAAACTGCTAAGATAGAGACTATGTAAGTGGGCAATAACTGGACCATTGAACTCAATGGGTGTATTGTACAGTACAAAGTTCAGGTGGTGGTCAGTTACCCACGATGGAGCTTGGAACTGAGGGCAGTACTGTTTAATGTCTTCATTAGCAACCTGGATGATGGCACAGGGAGTATTCTCAGTGAATTTGGAGATGGTACCAAGTTGGGCAAATTGGTTGTTGCACTAGAAGGTAAGGCTGCTGCTCAAAGGGACTTAGGCAGGCTGACAGGAACCTCATGACATTCAGCTAAGGCATGAGCAAAGTCTGCACGTGGGAGAAAACAACCCTGTGTGACAGTACAGGCTGGGCAGTGGCAGCAACACTGCATGAAAGACATGCAGGGTTCTGGTAGACAACAGTTTGAACATAAGTTGTCCATGTGCTGTTGTAGCAAAGACAACTGCCTACCTGTGGAATTGTATGAACAAATGTGGAGCCAGAAGTTAAGGGGTGTGATTTCCCTCTCAACCTGTGGGGCTGCAGCTGGAGTATTGTGTGGAGTCTGAGCTAGCCAGTACAAGGAAGGCACAGACATACTGAAGCAGGCACAGCAGAGGGATACCAGAATGATCAGGAGGCTGGAAGGCTTCTCATGTTAGGCTGTATTTCTTCAGCCTTTAGAAGAGAAGACCAAAAGGAAAACTGATTGCTGTGGGCAGTGTAGAATTGACATGAGCCACATGATTGTGCTCAGTGGAAGGAAGGGAGGCTTTGGACGCAGATTTCAGCATGGAACGCTCCAAACCCATGTTAGAAAAGACCTTTTAAGCTTGAGAGTGATCAAACACTGGACCAGGTTACTCAAAGACGTTTTAGAATTTCTGTCTTTCGAGATAGCCAAAACAGGATGGCCCAAAGCTGTGAGCAAGCTGCACTAGACCTCCCCTGGGCAAGGATTGACTCAATGGCCTCCGGAGCTTTCTTTCCCGTGGGTATGATTTTATAAAAGAATAAAAGCCATCTTAGTTCATTGTCATTGCTTGTGAGTAGCTGAGTCCTTCTGCTTCTTATACCAGAGGAATTGCCATCCCCAGGCTTTAGTTTAAAAATAAGTAACTGGTGTCCAGGAGTGACTGTTACTGAGCTGATGTCAATAGCGTATGTTGCATCAGCTAAAGTCAACTGATGTTTTTGTGTCCTTATGTGAATTTGGGCTATGAAAGAGAATTGCAAGAGTGACTCAGTTTAGTCCACTTTCACCTACCTTTCAGATTACAGGAATAATTTTTTTCATTACCTTAAGCAAGATCTTCATCATTAATTATGTTTCTTTTAATTATACTACTTATTAGCGTAGAGCTCATGAGTGCAGCAGTGAAGATTTAAGCTGCCATCTACATATCAGTTTTGTAGCTGTGTTCCAACATTTAGTTGCAAGCATCACATAGCTTTTCTACAAGAAGGAACCAGCCTTACTATAAAATAGCAAGATGTAAAATGTTTTGAATGAGTCTTTCAAACTGTAACAGTCTTGTAAATTAGTGTGGATACTCTTGGGTAGAAATTCAGAAAGTTTTGATCATTGCGAATTTTGTTACTATTAAAGAAAAATAGTTGGTGTCCAGAAACCCCAGTCTTGACTAAGAGGGTCCCTCTGATTTGCTCCTGCTGTCCTTGTTTAAGACTTTTGAGCTCTAATGTAGTTGTCTAAACATAAGTAACCAGTGTTATTTGAGATGTCCTGAGCTGTCCTGGACATCTACATGGACCTGGCAGATACGGCCCAGGGCACAGGAGAATCTGTGTCCTTCTGGGTGTCACTCTGAGACCAGGCAGGTTGCCCTAGGACATTTATCTAAAGTGGCAGTGGATGCCTAGGTTTAGGTGACTGACTGTAGTGACAGCTAATATGACCTCTTACCAATCAGTGAAGAATAACTAGTATAACAAATTGGTGAGACATTATAGTTAACTTGCTGGTTGTAATTGTGGGGGTTTTGTTTGTTTTTGGGGGGGTTTTTGGTTGGTTTTTTGTTGTTGTTGTTGTTGTGGTTTGGTTTGGTTTTTTGGTTTTTTTTGTTGGATTTTTTGATTTTTCTGTTCTGGCTAGAGTTAATAGCTTCTTTAGAGACAGCTTTTGGGCTATAAAGATTTATGTTTTGATTCTTCATGTGTGCAAGATTATTGTCTGGTGTCTTCCAGAACGATAGTGAATATGTAAAGTGTGCTTTGAGGTACGGTGTCCCTGTGAAATATTTCTTGAGGACATGAGCCTCTGGAGAGAAACTATTCTAAGTCTTGAAGCTGGTGCTGGCTGACTGCCTTCAAATTTTTTAACTCACTGTGTACAAGTTTTTTCAAGATCTTTATTCTGAAATCCCTTTGATTTCCAGTTTAATCCTTCTAGGGTCATATAAGAGATAAATTAAAAGCATGAAACTGGTAGTAGCAACGGCCTAAATGGTATATGCTGTCTTTAAATAAATAAATAAATAAATAAAAATTTTAAAAAATAATCATCTTTCTTCAAGACTTGAATACAGCCTTTAGGGTGGAAAGATTATAAATGCCCGGTATTGGTAAGAGGGGTGATTTTCCCCTCTCCTGCTTCTTTTTCCCACTCAGTTGTATGTTTCTGCTGTTTCTTTTGTACTGACCTTACTTTTTGTTGCTAGGCATTTAGATTGGGAAATTAATACAATTGAAGATTTTTTCCCTGTAACTAACTTATTATGTCTCATGAAATATTAATAGTGTGCATATACAGCCTACTTCCTGATTCGTACATTGCAATATTTTATTGGCAAGGCTTCTCCAGTACAGATTAGATTTAATAAATGTTTCGTATAAATTATATTTTGTCAATGCTGCTCTTTTAAAATTTATCCTTTGCAGAAGAAAAAAATGAGCCATCTTAATTAAAGAGCATAATGTTATTTGTTTTTACCTGATAAATAGATAGTATTAAACAAAACCTACACTTTAAATAGTGGATTGATCAGGTACATGATTTTAGTTTCTGGCATTGTTGTTTGACAGTTTTGTGCAGTCACACAGGAAAAATAGTATTCCAAACTGTAGTACAATAGGTCTGCAATGATACTTGTAGATCAAGTAAAAAAAAAAAGGTATTTAGGACTTGAAACTGAACACAGTTGTATGTTTTTGTTTACTGCATGACTCAAAAGATTGACGTGTGATAAAAATGAGTGATAATTTTAGAAACTGCCACATGAGATTTATTTTTGGTTTAGTTCCATGATGCTATGGCTGCTGAAGTTGGTATGCTATTTCTTTACTCTTGATTGACCCTGATCCAAAACCCAAACAAACTTAAAAAACCCCAACAAAATCCACACAACAAAATGCCCACAAAAAACATCAAAGAAAACAAAAAGCAAACAGCTTCTGCTCAAAACCCAGAAAGAGTCATTAAAATGAATTTATAATTGTGTTAGTGTTTATTGGATATCTTTAGGCAAAACCTAGGCAATTCCTTATAAGCATGAATCTTTGATAGATTTTTGCTCTTAAATATATTTGAGATTTATGACTCTTACCAGAGTGATTTTTTTTTATTTTAAAGTTGATCTACAGATACTAGACCTAACATTTTTATGGCAAATTTGTAATTTCAGAACATAGGGGAGAACCTTGAGTGTTCAGTCAGATAGTTAACTCCCAACAGTTAATGACATCCAGGGCTATGTAGTAGTTGCACTTTTGTCCATTTCATGTATTTCTGTTTGTATGTGTATTTTTCTGGAGTTAAATGGGATCTCCTCTGCCTTCTGTGTAAAAGTTGGTCTGGGTGGGGTCTTAGACTGAGACTAATATGAGGGGTATTGACTGCCAATTACGATGCTTAAGAGCATAGATAACAAACAACTTTCTGTATGAAACAGTTTAAAACTTAATAGAACATGCTGTCTTGTTAGAAGCAAAGCTAGTTGTCAAGGGTGGGACAGTGTTGGTAAAGGCTATTTTAGTTGCCCTGTCATCTGAACCTGTTAGCTCCATCATCCGACTGTCAGGTAATTGCTGGTAATTTAATTATGTGCTTTAGTTACGTTTTGAAATAGAAAAAAAACAATTATTGAAAGGAAGCTTTTATTTAATTGTAGTGAATAGTGCACTTTCAAGAGGATTGGTAAGGTTTACAGGGTGTTTTATATATCTGTTAACCTCACAGAGTAAGTTTGGTTGTTGTTGTGGTTTAACCCCAGCCAGCAGCTGAGCCCCACACAGATGTTTGCCCACTTCTCCCAGTGGATGGGAGAGAGAATCTGAATAGTAAAAGTGAGAAAGCTCTTGGGGTGAGATAAAGACAGTTTAACAGGTAAAGCAAAATACAGAATTCACAAAAGCATAATCACAGAATATCCTGAGTTGGAAGGGATCTACTAGGATCATTGAGTCCAACTCCTAGTCCTGCACAGGACAACTTCAAGATTCACACCATGTGCTGGACAGTGTTGTCCAAACACTTCTTGGATGCCTTTTCCAGTGCCAAACCACCATCTGGGTGAAGAACCTTTTCCCAATACCCAACCTAAACCACCCTGGACGCATGCTGTCTCAAAAGTCATACAGTCACTGCCTTTATCTCGACCCGCAAGATCTCTTGTGGTTCCTTTGAGAAAATACCACGTGGGCAGCTTAAAACTGGAAGATTTGCTTTTGCCTTTCCAGACTGAGGAAAACATAAGATATGGAAGGTAGAGATGTAATTTTTTCTGATTAACTTCTTTAGATTTCAGAGCTAATAAACTAACATGTTAGGCAGTACTTCCTAGAAAGTTTTAGATCCAAAATGTTTTCTGTCTTAAGCATTCATGAGTTAACTAAAACAGATTTGGAATATCTTCTTTCTTCATTTTAGTTGAATTTCTCTTACCACCTGTTGTAAACTGTTTCAGAATAGTAAGTATTTCCTTATATGCTACTGGAAGCAGAAAATGGACTGTGACATCAGAAATTAAGAAGCTGAACTAAAAGCTTATCAGTATGTGAGTAGTATGCCTTAGCTAGGAAAACATGGAAACGTTTGCAAGCCAGTGTATTTTAATGAAGAATAAGAAATGGCCTGTTTTCTTGATTACAGTACAAATGTAATAGGTAAGTTTAAATGAAAGCTTGCTGACTTGTAAATTGCAATAAAATGGGACAGTATAAAGCAACGTACTTTGTCTTTTACTGTTGTCTTCAGTGAGGACAAACTGCATTGACTGTTCTGTACTGCAAAGCGTAATTTCATGTGAATCCCTTCCTGCAGTGTCCCTTTAGCAAGGCAATCGGACTCTATTTCAGAGGCTTTAAGCCACAGAAATCTAATTGATGCTCTGCCTAGACTTTCAAACTTGCAAACAAATCCTCAAGTTCCAAACAGATTAGCTTTATTTTACAATAGTAAATAATAAGCTTCCAGCTTTCTTTGATGCAAATTGGAGGATGAATAAGCCAGATAATTTAATTTTAAATCTGAAACACTACTTAGATTTACAGTCCAGAATTGATCCTTGATGGGAATCAAATACTAATGTTTGTAGACTAAGTGATTTAATAGTAGTAATAAAATTTCCAAAAAGTGCCTCCTAAAAGCAAAACAAAAATTCCTCTAACAAAAGAATCTATATTTTAAGTAAAGATAAATTTTTTAAAAAATGTTTAAAAATACTTTTTCTTAGGAAAAGCAAAGAAGAGAAAGTACAATTTGTAGCTGAAATAGAAATCAGTGAAGTGTCCAGCTAAGGGACTTAACTTTTACTTCTGAAATGCAACATTACAAGTTTTTATTCCCCTTACAAACAAGCATCATCCCTATGCTAGAGGTGAACTGTGTCAGAAGAGCCAAGGTGCATTATAGACTTTATCAGACCTGTAATGTTTCCTCCCACTCTCAGGCAATAAATATTCAGCTCGGCCATGAAATGTCTTTAAGAGGGAAACTAAAATCCTCAATTTGATCTCCAAATCCCATGGGAAGGCAGAAGTTTTCAAAGTTACGTTTGTTTTAATGTTTAGCTGTATCAGGAGAACATTCCATATGCAGCCTTCTAAGCCGTTTGGTATTTCTTAGACAAGGGTAAACTAATTGGAAATCCCCAGACAACCTAACCTCCTTGTTTTCAGGTAATTAACTGTAATGTCCAGCAGAGTGGAAGGAAAGGTATGAATAATAGAGGCTAGAAGATCATTAGGAGAGAAGGAGATGAAGTTTCCTAGTCAAATGGAGATTATAGCCTTCTTTGTGTTCTAGGTGTTAAATTACATCAATGAGATAATTGCTTGACTATTAACTTGGTTTATATGCTTTTCTTTTTAATTCGTTTCTTGCATCTACGCTAGGTTTTTCTTTTGTTCCAGAAAATGTTACGATTTCCTGGGCATTTTTCCTTCTCTCTCTTTTTAAGTTGTTAATTTGCTGGTTGTTTTACACTTTGTAGGATTTTCTACCGCTAGAACTGACTGCACTTCTTGCCCTGGGCCAAATAGTCTTTCAGTAGAGGTTTGATTTCTTTAATTGGGAAAAGCCAGTTTGCATTTTCTGCTCCAGATTGAAACTTCTCCTTTTGTCGTTCAGGGTCTGATCTACTAGCTTGTTGCAGTTGCGTTTTGGTTTTTTTCTCCACAGAAAGTATAGTGCTGTCAGTCTTAAATTTCATTTTTTTTTTCTTTTACAGACTGAGACAACTTTAGGCCTCAGTTCGTATCAACAGAAAAGGTAAGCGTATTTCTAAAACTTTAGTACAGACTTCAATTGCAAGATTTGTGACACTTTTCATACGAATAATAAAGTTCTACTGTAAAAAAGATCAAGTAAAAATTGTGTGATTTTTTTTTTTATTATTTCTCATACAGACAAAATGAAACTAAAATGTAAAACATTTTTTAATACTGAGCAGCTAAATCGTAGAATCGCAGAATGGTTTGGGTTGAAAGGACCCTTAAAGACCATCTAGTTCCATCCCCGTGCCATGGGCAGGGACACCTTCCACTAGACCAGATTGTTCAGAGCCCCATCCAACCTGGCCATGAAAACTTGCACGAATGGGGCATTCACAACTTCTCTATGCAGCCTGTTCCAGCGCCTTGCCACCCTCACAGTAAAGAATTTCTTCCTAACATCTGATCTACAGCCACCCCCTTTCAGTTTAAAGTCGTTCCTGCTTGTCCTGTCACTAAATGCCCTTGTGAAAACTCCCTCCCCAGCTCTCTTGTAGTCCACTTTTTTGTCTTCACAGGAGATGTGCTTTCTCCTTCTGATCATCTTTGTGTCCCTCCACAAAGAAGAAACTTAACATATGGAATAAAAAGTTGAAGAATTCTTTTAATTCACTTTGTAATGTATACCACAGAGTAATTCTGTGTAGTAAGACTTTTTAAAAACCATTATACTGAAGTTACCTTTATTGAAAAAGAAGTGGATTTGTTTGTCTGCTTCAAAAGTTCTTGGTGACCTTTTGAGGAAAAACTTGATGTTCTTTTTGATAGATTCTTCCATGTAACCTTCTGTCCCACCATAGAATCATTAACGTTGGAGAAGATCTCCAAGGTCATGAAGTCCAACCTTGAACTGGGTACCACCATGCCAACTAAATCATATCACAAAGTTCCACATCTACTCTTTTTTGATGGTGACTTCACCTCTTCATGGGAAGTTTGTTCCAATGCTTAACCACTCTTTCAGTGAAAATTTTTTTCTTAATATCCAACCTGAATCTCCCCTGATACAACTAAAGACCATATCCCCTTGTTCTTTCACTGGTTGCCTAGGAGGAGAGGCTGACTCCTACCTCTCTGCAACCTCTTCTCAGGTCATTGTAGAGAGTGTTAAGGTCACCCCTGAGTCTCCTCTTCTCCAAGCTGTACAACCCATGGCCCTGTCCTGTCCTCTTCCATCCCAAAGACATAATCTATTATCAAAGAATTGGTGTGTATGATATCTGAGAAGGAAAATAAGTGGCCTCTTTTTTTCCTTGTTCCCTAATTTTTCTCTAGAGAATCATCTGATATTCGTGTTTGTTTAATGAGTGCATTGAACAGTAATAATGAAGCTTGTTTCTTGTACAACAGCATTGAACAAACTGTCATAGTGCATTTTCAGTAAATACAGCTATGTTTTTTCCACGAGCTGTTTCCCCTTCCTTCTCAGGAAGTCTAGTAAAAGAACTGTTCTTTTTTTTTTTTTCATTTTGAATGAATTCTTGTTTTGCTATGTTTATATTTGCTTAAATGTGGGCTTAAGTTCTTTTTTGCAAGTTTTGAAAAAAATCTCTGAAACCTCTAGCTGTGGACAGGAACATAAACAACTGTAGCTATGTGCTGCAGTATGTCAGTCAGATTGCAAGTATGAGAACATGAATTTATAGGAATGACAATTGAACTTAAGATAACCATGATTAGCATATTTTGTCTTGGATAGAGTCAGACTTTACGGAGATACTTTAAATGGAACAGTATCTTGTTCAAATCAAGTCTCCATGGCAGAAAGAGAGTGCTTATATTGGCATCTAGTGCAATATGAGCAATATTTCTGTCTCTCAGAAAACAACTGAATATGATGGTTCTTGAGATTGAGGCCATGGGTTAGATTTGCCTTCAGGATTTTTTATTTTTATTTCTCAACTAAGAAGATTGCCTTCTTTGTTGGAAATGTCAGTGTTCTAGAATATGTTCTATTAAAACACCGGTTTAGATATTTGAAAATAGGTCTGCCAGGAAAGTAGTCCACTTCAGAGCGCTGGTCTGTTTGGGGTTCAGTCACAATATGATAACAATCTGCATCGCAAACTCTTCAGTGCCATGTTACATAGTAAATACCCAATTGGCTGGCTGGCTGTTACTGGTTTTGCATGAACCCTTTCTTTATGCATTTTTCTAGGTCATTTTTTTCCATGGCATTGCTAGAACAAATGCATGTCTCAATGATTTGTCTTTCTTTGTCCTTAGTAGAGACTATAATATCTTCTTCTTGGTGTAGTTTGCAGATGTTTCTTCCCTGGTTAGACAGTTTATTCAGTTCTTTGATCTGCTTTTTTAGCACTAATTGAAAGGAGGGAAATGAACTAGCAATTTAATTTGTTTTGTTCTTGCCCATGGTCTGCTTACAGTGCATCCATTCAAGCTTCTCCGTGTTCTTTCCCCACTCTTTCCCCCCGACAGCCCCCTCTTGGGAATTGTTAGCTTTGAAGATTAATGCTAACAAGACTAATATCATGAATATGTTTTCCTGATACAGGATTAATGTTGGTATAACTGGGCCAACCACTGTCTGGGTAGTTTATGACAAAAATTTGTTGCTAGTCTTTATTCATCTGCATTTGTAGCAGTGACTACAGCCAGATACTGAAGTGGGCAGTTGTTTTGTGGGAATTCAGTGTCTCACTGAGCCAGTGATTAATACCCATATTTTTAAAATTATTTTAACTATAAAATTTAAAATACATTTTCTGGTATATGCAGCTCAGTCTTATTTTTAAATATTAACAAGTTGCGGATGCACTCAGGTTACTTACACAACATTTTTAGCTAAAAAAGTCTTGGTGGTGGTGCTTTTGAGTATATACTGGCACAAAAAGCACCCTTTGTAATTTTAAAAGGTCAGATGATTATTTTTAGAAACACTGATTTGTTGGTAATAGAAATAAAGTATCAGCTTTTCAAGAGATTGTGTTGCTAAATAAAATCATGAGATCTCTTTCTGTTTCACAGTTTAGTGCTGTTGTCTATATTTCTTGACAATGTATGACACAGGAGAGGAAATAAAACCATTTAAACAACTGGTAAAGTAATGTGGGAAAAATATATGTGGAGTATGCTGAGATTTGAATCTTTTACAGTAGCAATTAAAGATGTTACAGATAAGATTCCACAGAGCTCAGACCTCCTCCAGAAATCCCAGAACAGCTAGAAAGGTAAAGTGAGGATACTGAGAAACAGTTGCTGCCCAACTTTGCAAAAATCTTTAAATACTGCATTTGACAACCATTTTCTTGGTCTCTAAATGCAAAGATGTGCATGGATTATCTAAAATGTCGAGTGCCTAGTACTCTGTGATAACCCCCACAGCATTAGAGAAGCGCTGCAGAATGTCCTTAAGACAGAAGAGTATAGTGGCTCAGCACAGATGGACATCCGTATCACCTCCAGTCTTTTCGGGCATTGCTATTTTGGCCACTTCTATAACTGCATCTGTGACTAACCTTATTGAGCCATGAAGATGCACTTCAGTGAATTGCATCTGGTAGCAGGTTGCTTCTGGGTGGTAGCAATACTGTAGTTAATAATTGAAGTAAATGCTCACTCATGTGGATGACGGCGTGGATGGAACAGTGAGGATAATGATCAGGTTGGGGACTGTGTATAGTTCACTCTCAACTCTTATTCTTAAAATCAAAATTCTTGCAGAAGGAAAAAGGTGTTGAGCCCACTTAAATTATAGGTTCAGGTGACTCCTGCTTAGTTCTTAGTCTGCTGGAGCTTGTTAGCAGGTACCAGAACTCCTCTCTTCCAGATGCATCTTTTCCTTTTCATGTTGTTCTTGATTTTAAAAGTTAGAGAGCTTGGAGGAGTAGGGAAGGGAAAATGCTTAAATTGTGATATAAGACTGGGAGCCATAGTTCTGCAAGCATACAATAGTAATTAACTTCATGTCATTATGCTGTAAAGTTGCCCTACCCATGGGTGTATCCAGCCTTGGGTGAGCAAGTGCTCAGCAGAGCAGACATTATCATCATTTTCTAGTCTGCTGCAAGTTGACTCATGTTGGGCCTTTCAGTATGCAAAGTTTGGGAATTCCAATATTGCTTGTTCACATTTGAATCTTATTACAGTTGTTACTTTTATTGTAATAGTTGGCATTCATGATGATGTCGCTGCCTTAACCAAACTTGAACCATTTAAACATTCTGTGCTGTCTAACTGGCTGTCCAGGATAATGTAGCTCTGTGGTCTTGAGAAAATGTTGCCTAAGCTTTTCATGTATGTGGAGAATTGTGTATGTCCTGATTATTCAAGTTAGATCAAGTTGCTCTTGGCAGCATTTTCAATGCATTATTAATTATTGCTTTTGTGAATACTGTAAATTTTTTTTAATACTGTGTCCATAAAAGGAATTTATATGTCCTTTTACGAATAATAACCAATAAAAAGAGGTGCTGTCTGACTGTTCAGAGTTTTAAACTTGGAAGAAATTGACAGAATTATTTTAAAGATGACTATTGAAGAATGGTTTCTGTTTAGTGTTATCTTGACAATGGAAGTACCTGAGCCTTTTTGTCCATTTTCATTTAAAAGTGCACTCTAAATGGTTTTAAAAATTGGACTGTAAACTTTGAAGACATACTATGCACTTATTTTGTCCTTTCAAAACATCACTGACTATATAATTTTCCAATTGTATTCTCTTATGTCCAGTGTCTTTGTAAACTTCATTTTGTTGAGCATTTATTCTGTGAGGTTAGATTTTTAGCCTGAGAAGGTATACCCAAGCTCTCTTACTTGGCAACTGTAATGAGTCGCAGCAGCACTTAATAGTAGCAAGAATTTTAATTTTTTTGTAAACTTGGACAGTTTTTCCTTTTAATATGTCTTACACTTCTATCGTATTGTGATCTGCAAACATATGACACGTGTGTGTGCAGACACATGCATAGGTAACTATATACTAAGGCTGACTGACTATGCCTGGTTTTGCCCCGATAGTGCTTTACTTCTTTTATGTGGATAAAGCTATTTTTAATAACTAAACTCTAAGTAGGATTGAAGATGCTTCAACATCCAACCTCAGAGAGCTGTAAATTGATCAGCACGTATAGATCTCTGTGTATTATACTTTAAGTGTGAAGATTCAGTTTTGGAGTTTTAGAGTGCATCATTTAGACACTGTATTTTTATTTTAAAAGCTTCTGATTTGTTATACTATTGTCATTGCCCAGATCCGTGCTATTAGAGGATACAGGTAGAAATTCATACCCCATTCTTAAATTTTTACTCCTGTAAATAGCTTTCTTGTTGAAGTGGTTCTGGAGTATGGAAAGACATCTGAATTTGATCAATAATTAGTTTTCCTGGAGTTAAACTGAATGGAATTGCATTGAGTTCAAGGCCTCAGCTTGTGTAAGGCAGGCCACATGTGCTCCCTCTGTTGAGGCAGAACTGAGTAGTTCTGCTGCTGCGACTGGGTTTGTGGAGCAGCTTTGCTTACCCAGGACAAGTGGCTGAAGCTCTGTCTTTGGACATTGGAGCTTGATTTGAAGTCAAGGATCTAAAACAAGGATGCTGTTTTAATATCAATAGCACAAGCACTGGAAGAAAAAAGAAAGCTATTGGGCTTGAACCATTCAGGAGCCATTGCTCTTTAGCCTTTCCTGTTAATTTTTTTAAAGTTTCTGTCTCCCCATTTTGTTTTATTACATGAATACAATTTTTACTCAGCCCAAAATAAAGTGTTACAGAATTACAGAGATACTTAAGTGTGGTCACAATCACATCATTCTGAATAAAAAAAAAGGCATTTCAGTCAATGAAACTGCTTTGCGTTTTTTTTCTCACAATTTCTGTTGTGGGTTATTGATTGTGCTCTATACAACTGTATTGGTAAAATAAGTAGTAGTAGTTGCTTCTAGGCACTTTGTTGTCTTCCCTACTGGATTGTTTGAGTGCTGTGTAAGTTTTGATCTTCATCTGCTAGAATTTTCCTGAAGAGTTTCTAGTGGGAGGTTAGTATAGGCTAAAGAATGTTTCCAGACCAGAGCTATCATCTTTGAGATATTACAAGTTTTGAACAGTATATGTATGGGCTGTTTTCTCTTGTGTGGCCTCAGTACCATCAAATGGGTCTGAGGTTGTTTATGTGCTAGTATAGGTGTAGTTAGAGAAACTCATTATGTGTATGTAAATTACTGTTAGACATTGGACAGTATCCAAAACATCTTTCATAGCAGTGGTTGGCCACTTCTGTGACAGGTGGTGTAAAGCTACTTAACATACTGTTTTACTTGGCCATCCTCATATAGTGGAAAAGTTTACACTTCAATTATATCCATTTTCAAGATATGTACTCTTGCATAGTCTTTTCTGGAGACACGTAATCATGTAAGTGGCTGTATAGTATTCTGACTGGACAAGTTTGTTTTGTCTTTTGAATTAGTTGCCCTGCTAGTATTAATGCATGTTTTGCTAAGGAAGGGCTATTTGAAATGAGAAGGGAGCAAATATGTATAATTTAATAGTATCTCTTACAGCATTTCAATTTTTCTTGCAGTGTATCCCTGTATCGGGGAAATTGCCGACCCCTCCGGTTTGAGCCACCAATGCTGGATTTCCATGAACAGTAAGTTGAAAAGTCTTTTGATCTGTTTAATTAGATAAATAAAAAGTAATTGAAAATAAACAAGCTACCCAAACCAAACAGGAGGGGCAAGGGGAACAGGACAGACCCCCAAGTGAACAAAGAAACAAAAAAACCCCAAGCAAGCAATGAGAGTGTTTAAAGCTGATGGAGAAAGTTGTATACATAATTTGCTGTAATAGGTTGTAGAGAGCTGGTGTACTCAGTTTTAAACATTGTATAGTGACTTGTCACTTGTCAGCTTTCATGGTTTTGGTGGTGCAGGTACTTGTACAGCTGCACTGTGAAGCAGACAGTTTTAAGTCTAGAACTTAATGTGCTGAGGTGAGATTACCTTCCTGCTTGTATGCAACCCCCATCAGGAAGCATCTACTCTAACATGTTCATTTTACTATTGCTTCGGTGGCAAAAATCCTGGCAGTGAATCTGCACTTACTAGAACAGTAATGTCAAGTTGTGAAAATAGAACCTCAAGGAGAACAAACAGCCTCTAGGAACCTAGCTCCATGCTCTCTACCTAGCAGCTGCTTACTGTTTCAATTCTGACTTCTCTAAAACATAAATGAAAGGGAGGAGGAAGGAAACGTAATAATTTCATCAATGTACCGGTTTGTAATCAGTTCCTCTGGGAAGTATTTCAGTCTTAAATTTTCCTACCAGTTACTCTGTACAGGTAGCTACAATCCCTCTTCTTTTTAACAGTCAAAATTTGTTCTGAAATTGGTGTTCGTGGGTGCAGCCTCTGTGCATGATTGATACTTGGACCAATTTAAACTGCAGTGAGGGCATTTCAAACATTTTGTTAACAGTTTGGCCTGGAAGAATGAAAACAGCCCAGGTGTGCCTTAGCACAGCATTGCTTCCCCCATCCTCAGCCATTACAGCTGCCAGATGAAAGGCTGCTACAGATAAGCCACAGATTATTAATAAAAATATAGTACCCCTTTTCAGTCAGAAAGACTGTCGTGCAGTGTGGTGACTACAGACATACACAAGGAAGCTCCTGTATATTGACATGGTGAATCCTTCTGCCTTTCTGAAGGAAGGGAAGCTCTATGTTGTTTGTATAGAGTAATTTTCTAGAAATAACCTCTATACCAAAAAAAATACAACCCATTATAATGTCACTAACTAACAAAGCTATATGGAAATGCCTCATTTTACAGAATTTATTTGTGCTCAGTCTAGAAAAGTTGTAAGCTTACTTCTGATTAAAGATAGAATAAGTCACTCTGTCCTGTCATCCTTTTTCCTCCACAATTTCTTCTAGCTTTTGATGTTGTGTATTTTTGTTATTTGAGGGTTTTTTTGTTTTGTTTTTCCTAATGTCAGTAACTGGTCTACTAGGTAAGAGGATACTGAGTTTTTAAATTGAATAACAAAATGCCTCATAATGAGCCCTGCTCTACTGCATTTCTGCTATAACAAAATGAGGTTATAGTTAACAAATCATACTGGTGAGTGCAGTACAAATTCAAACTTGTAGAGCAGTGTGTGTTTTGTTAGAGTTGCTGTAAACTTGCCTATTGACTTGGTTTTAAGTTATTTTCTCTTCAAAATTCTTTCCAGTTCATAGTAAATCCAGAATTTGACATTTAAATGTATTTTATGCACCTTTTTCTACTATGAATAAATTGTTGATGTGCTCTGAAATATCATGGTTTTAAAGGTTGTCTAGAGTTTGTGTGCTTATCTGAAAAAAGCTACTTGTGCTTCTTTACTTTGTGGATTTCCAAAGACAGGGGTTTTTTTCCCATGCTAAAAGTAGATCCAAGACAGTAACATAAATACTTAAAGTTGTTCTTCATTATGTTTTGGCTTTTTATGTAAGCTGTTCATGTCAGAGCTAAAAGCATTGAAGAAATAGAGTAGATCTGTTACAGTGTTGAAGTAGCACAAATCTCTTGCTTGGGAACGGCTCTGTAGGATGAATGCAGAACTGCCCTGGGGGATTGGTGCATCCTGTCAATTAAAATAGGGAATCTCTCTGTTAGGTCTTGATTCATTAGATGGTCCATTTATTTTTTTAAAGGTGTATGATAATTAATTTATCTGTTGTCATTTAGGTCATAGTCTCAGGCAGAAATCGTCAGGCAGATGTCAGATGTCAAAAACAGTTTTAGAAAAGGTTTAGATGTGGAGCCCCAAAGTTCAGTTCAAAATTTGTGAACTCACTCTCAGAAATACTGAGTAACTCAGCCTACTGGTGAGAACAAGCTGCAGGAACCAAGCACATCTGAAGTCAAATAATGCATATTTAAGCTTTTGAGTTTTTTGCTTTTTAAAACAGACAGGGTTTTCACATTCAAATTCTGGCTTTTCTGTCTTTGTTGTTCGTGGATTTTAGGAAAGTCGTAAAATGCATATTTAGTTTCTGATTAGGTACTATACCTAAAGGGTGGTTTTTTAATAGGTAGCATGTAGCATTTAATAGAGCAAACTTGTTCAAAGTTCATGTTTGTGCTGAGCTGTCAACATGTATCATTCTTAGGCTAAAGAGAGTTTTAGTATTTAATTTCAGTTGGAAGTTAAGCCATTATTGTGACATTTTTGGTCTGCTAAGGTTGTGTGGGTTTAATCCAGATGTTTCAAAAACGTGCCAACTTGAGCAGGAATAATACTTAATAAAAGTTACTTTATATAGTGATCTCAGAAAATCAAAATCAGTATTAAGTTGATAAATCGGTGCTGTAGACACAGTTCCTATGTTCCACCTGGAGATGAGATTACAATGGCTTTATACTTCTGGTTTGTAACAGTTTGGGTTTCTTAATGCTGTTCTAATTTAAAACGAACACTACCATGTTCTACTACTTTGAAGGCAGTCCAGGTAATCTCACATTTATCAAAGGAAATGTGTGCTGGGATATGCAAATCTTTAGCTCACTTGAAGAAATCCCAAATGTTCTTTGTATACATTAAGCCTCTGGGAATGGGATAGAACTGTGGCAGTCTCTCCCATATCACTGTGCCAGGGTACTGCTTGGACTACGTGTGGAATACTCATTTGGTTATTTAATGTGTAAACCTCTTGCTTGTGTTTCTGAAGCAACACCAGTCTTTTTCTGGAGCAAATTCTGCAACATCTTGAGTATTGGGGATTCATGGCTTTAAAGTAAACAAGCAAAACACCCTCCACCTAAACCCAGCTCCATAACTAGCTGACTTTATTCTTACCTGCATTCTGTTCCATGTATTCTCCCTTTTAAACTGTTACTCTCTTCCTCAGCTGGTGAATGGAAATGGAATAACTGAGATGCTCTAATGTACAAACAGTAAATGTCTTCTGTAGCTTTGGAACTTGGTTGCTCAGAGGCTATTTCGGAAGAACAATCATTACCTATATGGCTTTCTGTGTTTAAGACAGGTCTTCACATTAGAGGTCCTGCAGGTGGCCTGTGTGAGTGAAGACTGTTGGAGAGCAGTTTATATTCAGTTCTTGCACCTGCTTTGTGGGGGAAGGTGGATCTTCACAGATCTGGATACATTCCCTTTGTCTTTGTTAATTCAACTCTGTATCAAAAGTGAAGTTTGAGGTCTTCATAACTAAGTTTTTTGGTAGAAGTAGCTTTTGATAATGGAGCACTTAAGTACTTTGGGTACTTCTAGAACACTAACACAATATAAGCAGGAACTGCTTACCATCAAAAATTTAAAATGTGTAATTGTTTTAAAGATGAAGTTTACATCTTACCCCTGTTTCATAGAAATGATTGGTAATGTCTGAAATTATACTTTTGACAACAGTAGTATTTTAATTCTTGATCAACATATGTTTCTGTGGTAAATGGAGGTTCTTGCTTCACTGGATTTAAGCAAGGTCCCATTCTAAGACAAAACTTTGGTAGGACAGTATTCTGAAGTTTTGTCTTTCAGTTTTCTATTGATAAACAATCTCACTGCCTTTCCCTTGAAGTGTTTTTGTTAGGGGATTTTTTTAATGGTTTTGTGTTTCTTGTTTATGAGCTGTAGTATTTAGCAGAATATGCTGTGAAAGCTCGTGCTGGCCTTGAAAGCAATTGTTTGGCAACATTCAAATATTTGAGAGCTGCTTGCAGGTCTGAAGACCTTATGTTACTTTAGGTAACGTAAGGGACATCCTTTACTCCTGTAGCTTTAAGGACAGTATAGTGCCTGAATGGGTAAACATCTGGAGAATACAGCCATGCTACATCTGTCTTAATATGCCTGTGTTTGAATCTAGACTGCGCTGCTTTCAGTTGTACTCCTGATTGCATGAACCAGAAGCAAGAAAACCAAGGCAAGGGGGTATTTGAAAAGTCAAGGCTTATAATGGATGTGTTATATTGCACTGGAAACCAGTTTACGTTATTGTAAGGCTTTCCTGCTGTAAAACTTACAGTAGAGTAGCATGGTAAGAGAACAGAGAATGATGCTGTTCACAGTTTAACTGTTTGAAGTTTTCCTGAGCTATAGAAAAAATGTTTGTATATGCTAAATATGGTAGATATAAATGTCCTTAAAGCCATGGAAGTTACTTTAAGTAACATAAGGTTAGTATAAGTTTAGCAAATTGATCTGTTTTCATCAAGAATTCTAATCTTAACAGTAAATAGCGAAGAGTTTTAGCAGCTAGAGTGCTCATTCAAATCACTCGTTTTCTTACATTTTAAACAAGTATATTTACAATTTGTGAAAGGACCTTAAGTTGTCTATAATGTGGAGCCAAATGTTTACACAGTATATTTGATACACTTGTAATGTGTGAGAGTTTGAGAGTTTTTGAATTTTAAAGAAATGTTTCAAGATAAAACTTCCGTTTCCCTTGGACTTTTCTAAAAGTGAGAAACTGTTGACAGTGAATTGACATCTTGTCCAGATCTACTGCAGGTTTTGTTCACTAGACTGCAAAATGCTGCCAAAAAAAATATTAGTTCATTACACCTTTAGTTTCATTCTGATCACACTTGGTGACATGGTTGGGTAAAGTCTACTTATTGGCATTTTATATATGGGATTTTGCAAACTGTTTGGAAAAGGTATGATTTTATTGTGTGGAATCTAAGTTAGATTGCTAACATAAAACGGGGCATTTGCTCCATTTAGGGTGTTACATGGACACTAACTTTTTGTCAAGTATAATGTAAGAGAAGTTTCTCTATTTGTTAAAAGCCAGTGAAATGGGGAAGCTAAGAAACAAGTGATTTATAGGCTAGTATGTATGTAAACCCAAACCGCTTCTGTTTTCTTTGCTTTTCTGAGTTGGAGATTCATTTGCATTCTCAAACATATGTGCTCCAGTTACTCTGACTTCAGTTACAGAAGCTACTTGCCTGTGTCGCTCAACCAGCAATGCGTGCAGTTTCACATGAAACAGAAAGAATGCTCCAGTCACTAATTTTCTGGGTTTGTCCATCATGCAGGCTTCCTTTGTGTCAAGAACTACCATCTTTTTCATAATGGGGCACAAAAGGCATTCCCCTTTCAGTCTCTAGAGATAACCTTGTAGGACCAGCTTGTTTTGTTTCTTTAATTAAAAGTAGCTGGGTATGTTACAAGTCAACACCCGAGTTCTTATTGTTGGAGCTTGCTCACTCTGGTCTTCTGACTGGAGAACTATCTTCATTGGTTCAGGAAGTTCCCAAGCTGCCAATATTGAGAGGCTGGGAGAGTGTTCTGGGCACCTGACTTTGTATGCTTTCCACATTACACTTTTGCCTTCTAGGCATTTGCTATCCACCCCTATCTGATAGGACACTGTATGGACAGGATGCTGATTGAACCCGCGTGCAGCTTCTGATACATTGTGCGACAACTGACCTTACAATTGTTTTTGCAGTTACCAGAGATGCTAAATGAAAAAAATACTTGGGGAAAAACATATGTAAAACTCTCAAATTCACAAGGAATTTACCGGAATTGAATCTTAAGTATATTTACCTATATTCCCTGCATTTCAAAATATAACTGGGAAGCTCTTGGTTGACTTTGGCTGTCTCTTCATTCTCATTACAAAGATTATGAGATGGAACAGGAAGAATGTATCTGCTGAATTGATATTCCTTGCTTTTTAGTAACAGATTTGTATCAGTTTTCATAAATCAAGTGAGCATTTTACAGAGCTGTTTAAACCATACGCCATAAGAAAAAAATTAATTGCCCTTCTAAAAGGGCATTTTCTCAATCTGTATTTACTTCACAGTGAGTAGTTAGGTATTTTTGCAAATTTTTTATTTTTGTTATTTTTGCCAATAACTCCTCAAGGACTCATCTCCCCAAAATTTGCAAGAGCTGACTTCCATTGTTAAAAGAATTTACCTTTTGATCCCTGGAGCAGCAATTAATTCCATTACAAGGACATGCTTACAATAACTGCAGATACCAACTCAGACTTTGGAAAGAGTTGCAGCAGTAAAGAACATTAACACAGGCTTCTCTACCCATTTGAACAGGCACCTCACCCTTGTTAATTACCATCTTCTCATCTAGGTTGTGGTATCAGGGTTTTTATCAGTGTAGGTGGACCTAGCATTATGCAGAGGCAAAGGATCAGGAGCAAAATCTTGCATGCTCTGACAGTTCGTGTTTGCTTGAAGGTGCGTACCAGCTTCTCACAATGAAAAGTTCTCTGTACAGACAATGGGTGATACAGTAGTCATGTCATTTGCTCACATGTAGTACATGTAGTGCTTAAAACCACCTCATCTCTCACTTACTGCTTTTGTGGTTGGAAGGAACTGTTCTGCTTGATTCTTGCTTTCAGCTCTTAAGCTCCTCTTGTGAAGGAAGACTGGTTGGAGTGTTTTGTAGTACAGGAGAAGGGTGATTTCCCCTTCCTGAGGGGCTGCTGAACGTTCTGTGGGGAAGAGGCGTATCCAGAAACTGCAGTGTGACAAGCAGCAGAGTTTGCACCAAGGTGTCGGGAGCATGTCTTCCACTAAGGAGAATGAGAAATTGCAGTGAGAACTAGGGAACAAGCAGTTGATCCTCAGGAGGGACTGAAAGAGCTTTCTTCAGTGTTAGAGGATGTTGACTATTTTATTTCTTCTCCTTTTTTTAAGTTTTGGTGTTGGTAGAATCAGAGAGTGCTTGTTTCATGCTTGACCACTTTGTCTAAACAAGGAATTTGCTGCAAAAGTGCCGAGTGTTATACAAGGTTGCTTATGCCTTTCATAGTTAGCAAACAGGTGAAATCCTCATTAAGGCCATCTGTACTGATGTCAGCGAAGGAGTGTTTGAAGCAGTGGGCTCAGAATTCAGGGAGTGCTGGATAACTCCCTATCAGCAGACGCTTTTTTCTGTTGTGGTTTTGTGTGTGTTTGGTGTTGCAGTGGTGGTTTTTTGATGGGGGTGGGGAGATTTGGAGGGCTGCCTCTCATTTGCGTTGCTCCGGTTTGGTGAGCTTTTCCCCAGCAAGGGGAGAACAGGTGTATAGGTTAGCTGTTTGATTCCATTGATCAGCAGTGTAGCAGTGACAGCAGTTAATGCAAAATAGCACAGCTGATAAACTGTTTCCCTTTCTAACATCCCCCTCTGTGCTGGCAACAGATAAACATATTTTCTCTTAGGGCTTAACCCGGATGTTTGGTTTTGTACAGGTTTTAAAAGGTGAGGAGTGAAATTGTTGTCTCGGTTACTGGTTAAGTTAGAGAAGTCAAAATGAGAATTTTTTTTCACAGTGAAAGAAGGATCAAGAACAAGTGGTTGCTGACGGAAACATGGAATTAGGTGGACTTAGCAAGCAAAGCAAAGAGAATTGCAGTAGTACAGTGCATATATATTTTTCTGTTAGTGGTGATGCTGTTTATTGATGGTTAATAATTGTGTCTTTGAATTAATGGCATGGTCTTTAGCATCCGTCTCTTTAGCCCATGTTTCATAAGTAGGAGCTTCTGTAATTCCATAGAACCTTTAATGTACAGTAAACTTATATTGCTTCGTCTATTGAGATATACTCCACACCTCCCTCCAAGCTGAAAAACTGTGACTGCAATAGCACTTATTAATTTGGCCTGTTACAGTTAATTGAGGAGGGCAGAACAGCTGCCTGTTCCTGGTCATCATCACTTCAGGTACTACAGGTAGTAATTTTTGTCAATAGTTTTGCTGCCCTTGCAGTGTTTGGAGCAAGTGACATGGGCGAGAGTGCTACAGGGAGTACGTATAGCCTGAAAGTTAACTATTTTGAATGCCAGAATTCAAAATTGAGCACTTTATTAGTGCTCTGGTGCTGATGCTTAACATGTGTGTGTCAAAAGGCATGAAAAAAATCCTGAAAAAAATAGTAAAGTCTGAAAAATATTTGGTGAAACTGGAGCATCTATTGTCATTTCAGCTGTTGTAAGCGAAAAAGAAAGAAACCTAAAGCTTGTCGAATAAATTGTTAGCATGTCTTGTTACTGAAAAATTGTGCTAATGTGTGACTGTGTGACTTCCATGTTTTAGGGTTCTTAAATTCTAGAATTTATCTCAAGCATTTGTTTTTTTCCCCTAAGGTATGAATTCAAATACAATATACATATAAAAAAGCTGTTGCTGCACATATCTGCCTACTCAATTCTGTAGAGCATATTGTAAAATACAATGCCAGAAAAATTCCAGGTTTTGGGTAAACTACTACAATCTATCACAGGAAAAATTGTCGTTTTGAATTTTATCTGGGGTGTGTTCTGTTTATTTTAAGTTGCTGTGTACACCCTGTCTTAGGATCATGATTTAGACGTTCTAGCATAGGAATAGAAGACTTTACCTCTTGTGAAACCTGACAATAGATTTTCAGGAGGATGATGTAACATTAGGTAAGCCTTCAGGAAAAGTAAGCAATAAAATAATGGAAAAGATGTTAACTAAGTAATTCTTCTAAGTACAATTTGCACGTTACTTGAAAAAAGCATTAAATGCAAAGTTTTATTGTCAGTATGCATCACTTTTATGCTCCTATCTGGTTTAATGGGAGAAAGCCCAATGCTTTGTTGTCTAGATTTCTCACACTCTGAAAATGTTTACTCTGTGTTTTTTGACAGGCCAGTTGGAATGCCAAAAATGGAAAAAGTTTACCTACATAACCCTAGCTCAGAAGAAACAATTACATTAGTATCAATATCTGCTACAACATCACATTTTCATGCATCGTTTTTTCAGAATAGGGTAAGTTATTTTGCTTTCTCAAAATGAGCTTTTCTTCCCCCTCTCCAGTCTGAATGGGAGTGTCTTTAAAAGAGTGACTTACTGCAGTAATTACATACCTAAAAGCATTAAGATACTGCAGTTCTTGATCTCATATCAGAGCAAATTTGAACTGAGCACAGAAACACAAGGACTTCTGACTGTGTATGAAATGTGTATTGTAATTGATGGTTTAACAGCAGATCTCCTTTGTTGTTGAAGTGGCTACATTGCCTTAGACCGTTTACAGGAACAAACTGTTCCTATAATTTTTCTGAAGGTTCTAAGTCATGTGAAATAGTGTGAAGTAGTCACTCTAATGCACTTGCATCTGTAAATAATCATGTTACAGGAACTTGCATATTCAGAAGCGTGGTGTCAGCAAGGTTAGCTCTTAACCACATTGCTCTCAGATATAGTCCTCTAGTTTCAGTATTGTCTGCAGAGCCTGTGGCTTAGCAGGGGCCATGTAAACATTAAAAACTTCAGAAAACTTGTTTATAAACAACCTTTCTCATTTATGGAAGTCTTGTAGTAATTGCCTTTCTCTAGTAATCTGTGAACTGTCAGTCTAAAATGTTTCTGTGATAGGCTGAACTCAGAATTCAACATAAAAATTCAATTAAATATGATCCTGCACTAGATAATAGTTTTAAACTATTAGTATTAAAAATACTAATATTTTATTACACATTTTTTTTGTCTGAAACTTCTACTCTTTTTTTTTTTTTTCCAAATCTGCAGTAGCCTTTCTAACTCCAGTATTTCCATAAAGAACATAGGGAGATCTTCCGTAGCAAAAACCCCATTGTTCATCTGGATGATATAATGTCTTCAGTAAACAGTTTTGCTTATCTGCTTGCTTGCTTTTTTCCAGAAAATTCTTCCAGGAGGGAACACGTCTTTCGATGTAGTTTTCCTCGCAAGAGTAGTGGGAAATGTAGAGAACACTTTATTTATTAACACTTCTAATCATGGGGTATTTACTTATCAGGTAAGAGAATTACTGTTTCAGGAAAAGTTGTGAAGTGTGAATCAAAGCCTTTTCTGTTATTGACTCTCCAAGGCTATTTGCACAAAATTGGTGGGTTGTTGTTTGGGGTTTGTTTTTTTTTTTCATCAACCCAGTTGAAGAAATTTCCATCCTGGCTGCTTGTTGTAACACTGAGACGTGCCACTGTAAATATCCATAAGGCAGTACTCTAAGCCAGATTGATGAAATTATGTAAGAATTAAAATCCTCCCAAGACCTGTTTTGTGTTTATTACTTTTGTTGCTCATTGTAGTGATCTAGCTCATTCTATAGCTCTGTATTCATCTGATCCTGTGACAAGACAATGTTATTCATTAAGCTGGCAAAAAATTACTCAGTTGAGATTCAGAAAGGTGAACCAGACAGATGAGAGAGAATGAAAAGTGAAAAAAATAGAGAAATCCTCTTGTTGAAAGAATATGATTCCTACCATGGCAATGTTTTGTAAACAACAACAAAAATGCTTCCCATATGGATAGTTTCATAACAGTATGATTAAAGGGACATTTCATATCTCTATAACCTTTAGCTGGTATCTAGTGTTTCAGTGTGTCAGAAAAAAAGTGGTATTTTGGCTTCCTGTGTTTCTCAATATGTCAGTGTAAGTAAGTAGTAGCTATGAGAAATACCCCTTAGGTGCAAATGATACTGGTTTAAAATGTTTGGTTGGAAGTATACTATAAAATTAATTTAAAGAGCGTATGGTGGATTACTAAACTGGTGAAGATGCTTTAGGCTCTGCAGCAATTACATACAGCTACTTAAGGTTGTGTTTCCTTTTCTGAACCAGGTGTTTGGCATTGGAGTTCCGAACCCCTATCGATTGCGCCCATTTATTGGGGCACGAGTTCCTGTAAATAGCAGTTTTTCTCCTATAATAAATATACATAACCCTCACAGCGAACCTTTGCAGGTGAGCCTAAGAGAAGAATCATTAAATGCTTGTTTATGATATTAAACTGAAATCTTATTTATTTTGGCCCTTCTTAAAATTCTGGTTGTATTTTAAAGCTATTTGAGGTCAAGTCTTTCATGTTGTATAAGTTGTTTTTTTTCTGTTCAAGTGCAAGTCGGTTCTAGAAATTGTAGGTTATGGTCCCAGATCTCTTAATTTGCTAAATTGAGGTTTTACAGTAAAATTTCAATTTTTAAAATGGTTATAATTACTGCAAAATAAAGATTTAAACTCCACTGATAATTAAGAAGAGTACTGAAACTTCATTGGTAATTAGGAGGAATACTGAAGCCAACAAAGTTAAGTAGATCTTGTGCTTTTAATTCAGTGTTGCCTCTTAGCTTCCTTATGCCTGTTTTGCACAGCATAAGGTGTTGTTACGGTGTACCCGAGTATGTAATGTTGGCGAGCATGTTTATGTTAAGGCAGGATTGATGTCTTTGCCTAACCAAATTCTGATTCTGTTAAGTAAGTGATCCACAAACTGGGAAATTCTATAGAAAAAGTGTAGCACTAGCAAATAGCTATATCATCACTGAAGTGAATTTGTAAGATACTCCAGCCATCAAATAGTCACTTAGCTATGCCATTTCACATGATAATACCTGATAACTAGAACAAGATCCCTTTAAAGCTGAGTGCTAATGTTATCCTGTTATCCCCCTCAGGTGGTAGAAATGTATTCCAGTGGAGGTGATCTCCATTTAGAGCTTCCAACAGGTCAGCAGGGAGGTACAAGGAAGCTGTGGGTGAGTAGTCATGTCTTGCAGTGCTCATTGTACTTGTTTGGGCAGGTTTTATTTTGATGAGTTTAGGCTTTGGGGTTTTTTTTTATTAACTTTGTTTCTTGTCATGTAATTAAAATATTCCATAAAAAATGGAAACTATAACAGGGTCCATTATTGTTATAGTAGTAGGAATTGAATGAAAGTTCAATAAGAGTAAAATGATTCCCAGTAGAATAAATTTACACCTACCTGAGCTTTCAGGACAATGTAGTCCTAAAGGCCTATGAGCTGGATTTAAAACACAGAAAAAATGTACCTTTTTTTTGTTTGATTTGTTGGTTATTGGGGTTTTTTAACTCAGAAAGTCCTTCCTGCAGATTAGTGTGAATGCACAGATGGGTTGAAAACGCAGCTGAACAATCTTAAGGAAGAGAAATCTATTAAGGACTACTAATCTAGCTGCAATAAATCCCTAGATTATGAGTCAAGACTGTCTGAAAACTGTTCTGGAAAATACTTCTACATGCATGCCCTGCAGTTACTCTTTATTCATCATGTCTGCTGTCATGTCTAGAAACAGTGTAGTGGATTGAATGGACTCAGGTCTGGCCCATTAAATCTGTTTTGTTGTGTTCTTCACTTAATGTAGTTATGAAGTAACACATGCTGGTATCTTTAAGTGAAATAGAATTTAGAAGCATCCTGAAGGTAAAGTTTTGGCTCCATGCTGTATACCACACTATTGATAATGTCCAGCTAGATATAAAATCTATTTTCCTCTTCAGTTAGACTTACTTGCTTTTTTGATGACTGGTTTTCAATTTTAGAGAAACTTCAGAGTCATTGGGCTCAGACACAATACTTAATTCCTGTCTTATCTGGATAAAGTCCATTAGAATGGCAGTATTTTTGTTTTAGTTACAAAGTTGCAAGCAAGAAAGTATTAATACAGATCATAAGCATTTTAAAAAATGCAGTGGAAAGAGTAAATAGATGCTGAGGGTTAAATGTAAGCATGAAAATGGATTTTAAAAGATGAATGTCCTGATGTTTTGACACTGTTCTAGTCAAACTGCATTGTTTCTGAAGATAGGCCCTTCCTTGTTGTCAAAAGAACTCAAGAGGAATGTTTTTTGGACCACAGAGCTTTTCAGCTTCTCTGGGCCACTTAAAGCACAGGTGACAGGCATGTGAAAGCTTCGTGTCTTGCACAGGCTAACCCTCTTGTTTTTCATATCAATCATTGGTATTTCAAAACAATAAGGCAAATAGAAGAAATCAAACCAGTAGTAGGAGACACCCAGATGCATTATTGAATTGGCTACTTTGACTTACGGGCATCCATAATTTTCTAAAATTATTCTGATGCCAAATGCTTGGATGATTGGATGAAACAGTCTGCATATGCAGGATTATTTTTTGTAATCATCTTCAAAGTTACTTCAGGGATCTGACCAACTTTGGATCTCTAGTTCCACATGGGGGAGAGTAAGATCATATCCTTTGAAACATTAATGAATGGCTGCGTTATGTTGATTCTGTGAGTAAGTGTGAAAATAGAACTCAAAAGCTTCTTAGTTTGATATTCAACAGTTTTCAAAGAATACATCTGCAGTCATTGCACCACAGAAAATGTGGCTTGACCTCCAGAATGCATTGTTGTGAGTTTGAACTACAGAGAGCACAGAAGAGGTGTATAAAACAACCAGCACCTATATGGGTTACTCCCTGTCCAGATTCCTGTATCAAAAACACAAAAGAAATAAACTGCCAGCTGAAACTATAAGCCATTGCAAGGACTACTCATCAGAAATTCCTACTTTCTGTCGTATTTATTTGCACTTAAAGTGTAGGAATTCCAAATTTCAAACCAAGGTTTTCATCTTATATTTAAAAAAAAAAAAATCCAATCCTCAGACCTTCTGTAATGTGTTTGGGAAGACTGATGTTAATGCTTCAGTTATGGAGCTGAAGTTATCTTGGGGTGCAGCTGTGTCCACCAAATACAGAAAGAGTTGTCTTTCAAACCTGAACGCAGGTTGGACCTGGTGGAATAGGTTGGTACGGAAATTAAAATACATTTTGACCTTTTGCTGTAAATTACATGATGACTAATAGACCAGGAGCTCCACAAACTTCTGGCTGCTTGGAGTTCTGCACTATTTCAGTTTGTGTTTAGCACTGAAACTCTATGGCTTGTGTCTGCTTTGGAGGAAAAACAATTAGAATATGCAAACCCAATATTTGATGTTACCGTACTTAACATTTTTATGAACATCTTTTGTTTATTGGTAGATTTGGTCAATTTAGTCTACTGTCTTGTTACTACAAATTAATACATAAAACTTCGAATCATAGGATCGTTAATGAAATGGGCTGTGGAAGTTCTCTTGCATATACTTATTTTTAATCAGTATCATATTAAATGATTACAACTATCCGTTATAAATTTAATGGTAATTTTAATAACATGCAGCCTACCTCTCTGCTTTTGCAGGTTTTTCTCTTAATACAATTATACTCAATACTTCTATTGTAATTATTTGGTGTGACATCTTTTTTTGTAGTTACTGCGCTCTCATAAATGTGCTTTGATTATTTACCAGGAAATACCTCCCTATGAAACAAAAGGAGTTATGAGAGCCAGTTTTTCTTCAAGAGAAGCAGATAATCATACAGCCTTCATTAGAATAAAAACAAATGCCTCAGACAACACAGAGTTTATCATTCTCCCTGTTGAAGTAGAAGTTACAACAGGTTTGTAGAAGAGTGGTTGTTTTTTTGTTGATTTTGGTTTTGTTTTGTAATTTTGGTTGGGGTGTGGTTTTGCAGCTATTCAAATTAATTAACTCTTAGTATAATAAGAAAGTGGTAACTTTTCATTTTTTTCTTTCCTTAAAGCACCAGGAATCTATTCATCAACAGAAATGCTAGATTTTGGTACACTACGAACACAAGGTAAAGTGTTCTTCAGGTCTCAAAGTATTTATACGTAGAGTGGGGAGGGGAAAGCCCAGTTATCTTTGTACTGTTCAGGGCTGCTTTTGCAATGATGCTTTTTAAATACGTATAACTGTGTTAAAACAGTGTGCAGATACGTTCACCTGCAAGTATACTTGAGATGTATAAAAACAGACAGGAGTTTGCATGTCTGGTTCTAGGTTTAGTACTAACGTTAGTCTTACACAGTTGCACATGGCTTAGCCTGAAAACCATTTCAGCTTAGTTTGTGAACTTGTTTTGAAATATTGCCTTACATCTACATAAGTTTCAATGTTTTCAGACAGAAGAAATAGTGAAGGTGTGCCAGCTTAATCAAGTCTGGTATTTATGATAAGATTTTTTTCTCAAGTGCCACTTAAAGATTTGTGCTTAACATTTTACACTTACATTAATATTGTTTAGTGAAATAAAATACATTCATTGGAAAGTAGTAAAACTGAAGGTATCTTCTGAAACTGTAAAAGGGATTTGTTACAGAAAAAAACCAGGATCATGTTTTTTTTCAACTAAAAAAGATAGCTTCTGAGGTACTTTTCCTTGCAACTTCCTTAATGTGTTAAGATTTTAAAGTAAGATTAGTTTCTGCTGAGTATTGGTGCGTCTGCAAAATCGTTCGTTGTAGTATTTTTAGCCTGTTCATTTCTTAATGTGTGACAAATACAAATGATTAGCTGAAGCATGTAATACCTACTAATACACAAAAATACAGTTTTTAAGTGTCAGTTTCTTGGGACTAGCTATTTAGACTGGCTGTTGTGTCATGTTAGTCTTAACATATTAACACCGAACAGTGGATTTATATGAGAAATCAGCTAGTGCAGATGACTTTGTATAACATTGTTATGTTAAAATAGCCTAATAGTCAGGTGTATTTTTTGTTCTTTAACAGATCTGCCAAAAATTTTAAATCTGCATTTATTAAATTCAGGAACAAAAGATGTGCCAATTACAGTAAGTTTTACTTCCTTTTAATTTGAAACCTTCTATTTGGATTTACTTTCTCTCATAAAAATTGATCATTTACAGGTTCACCATGTAACATTCAGAAGCTAGGTGATGTGTGACTGCAAATGTAACTTAATAGCAGGACAAGTGCATTTCGTGCATGGTAAAATTTATTTGCTTCATAGCCTTCTTTGAATGCTTGGATGCTTTGAATAGCATTTATAGGCTGTGCCTGCAATATCTGAACCTTCGGAAGCTTTTATACTTGAGAGCAGTAACTCACGTTCAGTGAATGAGAGATTAATGCAGTCTATGAGATTCTTTGTCCTCATCACACACACATCACATATACACATGAGCATAAAAAGTGGTTGACCAATGTAATCTTTAAGGTAAGCACAGAGTAGCTTTCAAGAGCTGACTGTAAAATAACCATTGTTTTCTTGAGTTTATCTGCTTTGTAGCCTGAAATACGAAAAAAACCCAAACACTCTAAAGCCCTTTCCAGTAAGATCACTGAAGCTGGATGTGAAGTGCAGCCAGCTTCAGAATTCTAGAGTTTGGATTTTCTACTTTCTCTTCTTAATACAGAATTTTGGCTCTGGTCTGGTAGTCCACATTTGTTCTTTCATACATTTTTCCTGTGCGATTCTCGTTGCCCACTATTTTTCTCACTTCTTCCTTCTCCCTTTTCTGTCTTCCTTGTTTTCTAGATTTAGTTGTGTAGTTAGCTAGCTATACCTTGTCCCAGTGCCCTTCAAAAAATGTTGAAGTGTTGAAAAGAGACCAGAGGAGCCAGAAGAATGATTGAAGGATTGGCAAAAGTTTCTTATTGAGCTCTTGGAGACAATTTCTGTATTTACAAAGCTTATAGCTGGAACTGTAAGGAACAGTGTTTTGATAGTAGAGATCTAGCAAAACCTTAGGATACTGAAAACTGAGGCTAGATGAATTTAAAGTAGAAACAGGACACATTTTTTAGTAATGAAGATAACTTCTCACTGTGGCAGTAATGCACTGCAGTGCTTACTAAGTTGTTGTTCATTAATAATTTTCAGGTCAAGAGAAACAGTATATTGCAAACAATTTAGTTCACTGACTTCCTAATGCTTTATTGCATTTATGAGATCAGGTGATCCTGTAAGGTCTCTCATGGCTTTTAAGCTATGACCCAGCTTCCATGGAGGGTTTTTACTAAAAAACCCAAGCAACTGTATATGATTTTTTTCAATCAGCAGCTTGTTAAGTTTATCTTTTCAGCTGGATCTTCATGTCCACCTTCTTAGATTTGACAGGTTTTTGGCAAAGGGACAGTTTTTCATGGTTGCTTTTTGTTTAAGTGTGTAATATACTTTCTGAGTACAGTGCAAGTAACTATATATTGAAACCATCAGTATCACTTCCAGTATTTGATACAGTAGACCTAATTCATACTCTGACATTTAAAAAAACCCAAGGCTATCCTTTTTTCTAAAATGTGTGCTCTTTGGACCATGGGCTATAAACCACAGATGTCTGTCTAATGGAAGTCTGTCATTTGATAACCATTAGACATGTCATGACAGAACTTTTTCAGTTAAGTTATTCTTTTGCAGTGTATCAGAGCAGTAAATTTGGTATTCTTAAAGCCTTTGGGACTCACTTTTGCAATGAAAAAGCTACCACATCTCTCCAGACATGATGTATTTTTCAGTGTGTCACATATGGCACATCAAGTCAATCTTCTCACCAAGGCATAACTTTGTTGAAAAGTTTGTAATCTTTTTAGCTTTGGAAACACTTGTGTGCATTTCTGCTCCTGTGCCAATTAAAGGATTTCAGAGCGGTAAGTGAGAGTAAAAAAAATTTTGGAAGGAACCTGGGGAATAGGTTACTTCTAGGAAAGCTTGGGAAATGGACTTCTGGCTCTTTAGAGCTAGGGTTTAAAAGCAGTGAGACAGACCCGTGTGACAAATTTCATCTTAATGTCAGAAGAAAAGGCCAAGGCTATATTTAGCATATGTTTAAGCTGAGTGTTGGAGGAACTAAATATCTTCAGGTCATCGGTGTGTGAGAGACTGCAAATATTGTTGCCAGAGTTGTAGTTGTTCTGCCTTCAAGTACTTACTCATGCTGTGGTCTAAGAAACTGGTTGAGGAAAATAAGAGCGAGTCACTTGACTTTTTTTTTGAGTTTTAAAACTTCTTATAAAATCTTCCTCATTTTGTAGGATTTGCTCCATTATTGGGGAGAATAATGTCTTTTTCATGACTGGACGAACTATTCCATTGCTGCAAGAATTAAGCCATACTGTCAAAAACCTAGTAAATGTAGATTATTGAACACTTCCCTTTATACCTTATCTGGAATGAATATTTGTGTTTCCTTAAGGCAGTTCAAGCCCATTTGATTGCTAAAAGTATTGGTACACTTCAAAACTCGAGCTTCTGATCATGTTTGATGAATAAAGAACCAGGAACTTCAGGACAGCCCTTGTGAAGCTGAGTTCTTTTGGTTTGAAACCAAAAGTGTTTGTATAAGTGTTTAGTTCTGTTACAAGTCCTCTACTTCAGGGGTTAATTTCTGTTACCAACTTGCTAGAAGTAGTTTGCATTATCTTTTCAGTCTGCACATTTAAGTGTGTGCATCTCAAAGTATTAAGGATTAAAGTGTTGTTTATTCCATGTCTGTTCTGGGTGGTGTTTATGGAGAAAGTGAACTTTAGTTAGGTGTTTCTCTGTTTAAACAGAAGGCTTAGTTATTGCTCACAATTGTGTCTGTAAAGGTGAATAAAACATTGCAGAGGTGGTTTGGCACTAATGGAACCAGCCTTAGTCTGGTACCTGTAGCCACAAAGCTTTTTCATCTTGCAGCAGGGTAGCTGTGTCCTCACTATCTATAAGCAAAAGTGTGCAGCCTGCTCAGTCTTTAGATCAATATGGTAGGTGGGTGGACAAGACAAAACTAAGTTCTGGAGTTTCTGACAAGGAAACAGTATGAAAGAACATGTGCCAGTCTTTCAACCTGTACTCTTCTCTTCAGTCTGTTAGAGTACATGTAGTCTGACAGTCTTTAAACCTTCAAAATCTCTCAAGAACTGCTAAACAGCATGAAGTTTTCTGCCCCCTCTGTGTCCTTTAGAAATTTAAGGTCTTCATGTTCTGCTCTTATGCTAAATGTTGAATGTGTCTTCATAGAGCAGAGTCAGGGGTCTTGAGTGGGGCGTTCTGTGTGAGAGCTATGTGTTACTGAAGCATGTCTATTTAAACTTATTCTTACCCACAGAAGTTTCTGTCAGGAAATTCTCTGAGAAAATTGGTGGTATACATCCTTGATAGAGTTTGTTTTGCATGTATTTTCATGACCTGCCCATATTTGATGAATTTTAATTCAGGACATGTTTTGCTTGAGCTTTATTTGAAATAGGTTGAAATTTGAGGAAGGTAAAGTTGAAAGGATTCCTATGGATATTTGTTTTTCCTTTAGTTTTCTATTTCCCTTTATAGCATGTAACCAAGCAACAAATGAGAAATGGTCATTATGTAGTTCAGAAATTTTCAACAAAACAGTGTAAATTCCTTCCTTTACTAAATTAATAAGCTCCAGACATTTTGAGTAAATACATCTAGTTTTGTTACACTTGTGGTTTGAGATGCTGTTTTTCTGAGAAGAGGTGAATATTTGAATATTTCCAGTTTGATTTACTAAATAAAATCAACATTATTCAAAACAGTAATTAAAGAAAGCATTTTGCATGAAAATAGCTTCTAGAAATGGTTATCCTTTCTGCCATGCAAAAATTGTGAACTTCATGACAGCTTTGGTTTCCTCTGCTTTAAGAGGGATTGGTTTTCTTAAAGACACGTCAAGATTTCAGTTTTGTAGTGTGCGTTTTGTTAGAAGAAAATTTGAGATAATTATTAATTGACTCATGAAGAGAAATAGCAAATATCTGCACTACATGAATTCAGGTGGTGGACGAAGGTCAGTACTATAAATCCAAAATGCAAAACTATTAGTTGAGTTAAGAGAGATTATTCATTAGCTGCTGGAGTAGTGCTGCTTTTTCCTCTAAACATCATGTGATCTGCAGAACTTAGTTGGTATGCACAATTTTATGGCTTTAATTTACAATCAAGAACAGCTTAGCTTGGACGAACTGTAATTGGTTTGTACCACTGGCTGTGTGCCTTGCTCCTCTCTGACCAAGGAAGACTCAGCTGCTTATGAAGCAGGTGCTAAACCTCTGCAGCCCAGCATAAGGTAAACCAGCACTCATTTCAGTTTCCTTAATACAGCATCCTGTAATTGCTGTGGATTAACAGCTGCTATGTGAGCAGCTGAGCTGTTCTTGAAGCAGGAGAAGAGAGCTGGGGAGGAAGAATCATGGCAGCCCTCCTAATTTTAAGCAAAACAAGAACCAAGAGCATTTAAATGCTCCATGCTCAGTTTCTGTCTATGGAATCTAGATAGAGAGTTTGCTAGCAATCTTTATAGTCTTCAGATGATGACATGGAATCCCCAATTCTGCTGCATAGCAGTGAGTACCTCTACAAATCAGCTCTGGTTAATAACTGACAAAATAGCTATTGCAGTAATGCCCAATTTACCGTTTCCATTTAACTTAAAACAGTAATCCTCAGATGTAAAAGGTGACCTTGTAAAATGTTAGTGTAGAATGAGTGTCATGTCAGATTTAGAAAACTGTTCTGTATATAGTTACTTAATTTTTTCTTTGTGGCAGCTCTGCAGACTTAACATGGGATCAGAGACGAGGCAGACGTATCTGTATCCTCACTGGTAGTTACACAAGTCAGTTTTCAGCTTTCTTAGCATGTGTCCCAGAAACAAATAGTCTAGCTATTGTGACCTTGCAGCATTAAGAACAAAACCAAGCTCTCTACTGCCCGCTTTCCTGCATGCTGAGTAATTTGCAGGACCTGAAAAAAATTCTGAAACCTCTTACAACACAGACCTGTAAGAACTTGGCCAAAGCTAGTTGTATCATTGTGGAAGATATGTGAAAACTGCACTGCATGTTAGCAATGATAAATTTATGGGTGCTTCATATTTTGATTGTTTGCAGAGTGTTAGACCTACACCACAGAACGAAGCTATAACAGTACATTTCAAGCCAGTTACGTTAAAAGCCTCTGAAAGTAAATATACCAAAGTTGCAAGTATTAGCTTTGATGGTAAGTACCACTCCTCTCTTCTTAGAATTTCTCAGGTGCTTCTGTAAACTTGCTGAAGCTTCATTATTTTCACTCTCCTAACAAAATGCTCTTTGTAATTTTGAGAAGGAAATGGAATTTTCTTGCCTGAAAAAGGCTTATGGTTCTTTTAAACGTCAGTTATTTCTGAAAGGATTGTCTCTGTCATCGGCAAGTAGCTTAGGCCAATGAGAAGAGAAGGTATTCTTAATTTTGCTAATAAATATAACAGTGTTCTTATGTTAAAACACTGATTATTTAAAATGTATTTTTAGTCTAAACAGGCTTTTTTTTTTTGAGAAATCCTAATAAACCAGATAATGGGTACCAGTTACTCCCCAAGGAGGTTCCAGTTAGAAGAGACAAATTTTTTCACTGTGAGAATGATCAGCTGCTGAAATAATTTCCCTCGGAAGGGGTGGATTCCCCAGTGTTGGACACTTAAGATCCATCTGGCCAGGTTGCTGAGCCGTCTTGTTTAGACTGTGCTTCTGTGAGGAAAGCATGGACCAGATGATCCCTGAGGTCCCCTCCAAGCTGCTGTTCCATAGTGTGACTGTAAATACTATGCTGACATTTTGTAGAAAGGCACCTTCATTTTTATAGAGATTTTAAGGAACTGTCAGAAGGGTGATGACTACTCAGATGTTATTAAGATACTAATTGGTGCTGTAAGTCTTTCTGCCTGGATTGCTTAAAAATAGAACCTTATACATGCAATACTTGTAGACATAATTTTAGAAATTGTATGGATAAAGGGGAGAGGATTGATTTTGGTCATAATTTATTGATTAGCACTTTAGATATCTAATAGCTTATGGTTTGTAAGATGAGTGAAGTAATAAATAAATTCTGAAATAGCTGAACTCTGTCATTCTGAGGGGATAACATGTTCAGATTTTGAAGCTGGTAGGAATTGTTATGTGAGGATCTACTGTGTAACATATGGTACATCTTGAAAGGAATGGTAGTTCCTGGGAAAAATACCTATTCAAGCTGCTTAATGTATTTAAGGAATCGAGTCTGTGAATTCTTTTCAGCGAAGCAGCCAGCCCTAAATATCTGCAATTTCAGCTGTCCAGATACATGCAGGGGCTTCAGGGGCATGATGGTTTCTCTCAGCTAGTTTTTAAATCCCTTGACTTTTTTGGTGCTGTTGCTACCAGGCTAACATTGCTTGTCCTGTGATCTTGGAGCAGACCTGTGAGCATCATTCTTGGTGCTTGTCTGGTTTGGATTCTTACATGGATTCTGCTTTTATTTCTGTAAAGTTTTGCTTGTTCTTAATTTCTTTGTTACTAAGATGTTGTTACATTTCTGGCCCCAAGTTCCTTTCATCTGGTAGCTCTGTGTGAGGAGCCCAACAATCTCAGGCTTCTATTTGGCTAGTGAAGGGATAGATGTATTCCATGCTCCTAGTGGGGAGTTCAGATCATCTGGGATCCAAATTATCCTCTGGAAATGTTGAAGTTATTTGTATGAGAGGAACAAGCAGGCTTTCCTATTGTAGGTAAGTTTACTAAGTCAGGCAGGCCATCTAACTGGTGTTAAATGGGAAAAATTGAGAACTCTGATCTCTTGCTTCATAGACTTCACACCCTGTCAGTTGCTTATTGAAATTTCCTTGAGTTCCATTTTTTTCCTTCCATGATATTGCATTTCTGAGCAAGCACTGTGCTTTTATTCTTCCACTCATTCTAATCTAACCTAATAGATAATTTTTTTTGTCTTCTTCAACAAATTTCTTACATTCTTGTGTGTACAGCTTCAAAAGCAAAAAAAGCATCACAGTCTTCTGGGAAAATAACTGTTAAAGCGAAAGAGAAGAGCTACTCCAAACTTGAAATACCGTATCAAGCAGAAGTGTTGGATGGGTAAGCTTATAGTAACTGAGCATAGTTCAAAAATGAAATGCTTTAAATTAGCAAGGAATTCAAACTTTTTGAGGAGATGGGGGGAGTGGAATATAAAGTGGTGATACCCAAGATTTCTGAATCTGGAACTCATTTAGGACTACAATTGCTTGTTTGAGGTTTTTGTGCTTTTAAACAAGTAGATGAGGTAGTCACAGCAATTCACAAGCTGGCTTCAAGGCTTGAGTTCAAATTGACCTTAGGGAGTTGTTTTTCAGCTGCCGGTTAGACATTTTAAAAATGCAGTATTGGAAATTCTTCTGGTTTTGCATTTGCAGTTCTATTGCTATATAAGTAAGGGTAGAGAAAATACTTTTGATTTTAAGCAAAATTTTGAAAGAACTGTCAGTGTCTCCTTTGTTTTTGTTATTTATTTACGCAGTGTGGCTAAGTCAACTTTAAAAACATTTTTGAAATGAGGTGCTACTTTATCAACAAAAGTGACAGTATGTTAAACAGACCTTACCTTACCTATCAGAATTCTTGTGCTGCAGACACCTGATTTCATTAATAAGAAACACACATGACTTGCAAATTATCTTAATACTTCAACACTTTCTTCTAGTCCTCCTATTATGCTGATTTATGTTTTCTTATCTCTTTTGAATTACTTAATTATCAATATCCCTGTAGTGCTAATAACATAGTTTCAGCATGCATTGGCGTATGTGCCTTTTTTGCTGTTTGAATTAGTGAATTGTAGTCTTTGTGTAAAGAAAACACTTTTTGTTGGAGGAAAATGTTTATTTCTTTGCACTGTTCTCTTTTAATAGATATTTAGGATTTGATCATGCTGCCACACTCTTTCACATCCGTGACAGTGTTGCTGATTCTGTGGAAAGACTGATCTATCTAACAAACACATTCGGTTTTGCAGTCCTTATACATGATGTTGTGTTACCAGAAGAAGCGAAACCAATGTTTAAAGTAAGTCCCATTTCAGTGACTCCTTTTACCTGATAGTAAATGCTTAACTGTGATCCACTTTGTTCAATTGTAACACTGATCTTCATTGTTCACTGATCTAGGTCCAGAACTTCAGTAAACCAGTCTTAATTCCGCCTAATGAATCCAGATATATTTTTACACTTCATTTTATGCCTTCCACATCATCTGTTCACATAGATAACAATATTCTACTTATCACCAATGCTTCTAAATTTCACCTACCTGTCAGAGCATACACGGGATTTCTAGATGTAAGTATTTTTCTTTTTTTCTAGCTGCTTCAATCTAATTGGAGACAGACTTCCTAGGACTCTTTTTAATTCTCTTTTCTGTTTCAGTTACTGATGAAAAATTCTTTGTTCTCTTCAGTTTTACATAGCAAATGTGTAGAATTTTGAGATTGTCACGGCACTGTTGTATTAGACTTATTAATGCATTTTTAATGAGATTACGGTTTGAGGACACTTTATGTTTTACTTACGCTAAAATACTTTTATCAATCTTTCTAGTACTTTGTACTGCCTCCAAAAACTGAGGAACGATTTATAGATTTTGGCATATTGAGTGCAACAGAAGCTACCAGCATTTTATTTGCAGTCATCAACAGCAATCCAATAGAGGTAAGGATGGATTTGTTTTTATTTTATCTTTAAAAAAGTTTGCATCAGTGTAGTTACTGAAAACAGTACCTTTGTTCTTTTCAAGCTGGCTATAAAAAGTTGGCATATTATAGGGGATGGTTTGGCCGTAGAACTTCTAACAGCTGAAAAGGGAAACAGAACAACAGTAATTGCAAACCACCATGAACTACAAAATGCCACTGCATCTGATCAGTCCTCAGTAAGTAATCCTTTGAATCCATTGCTCAAAGCCAGATTTAGGAGGCGAGAAAAAAGAGAAAACCTCTGAAACTTCTTGTAGTTTCATTTTAGCCAGGGCAGAGATAAGAATTCTTAATTTTTGACTGAATGTATGATAAAGCATGTAGATTTTCTTAATTTGTTTTAAGAAGCAGTGTTGTATTCAAATTGGTTAGATTTTGAAAGTAGAAACTTCAGAAACTGCAATCTCCATGCCCTCAGATAATGCTCATCATTTGTCAGGGAAGAGTGGAAGCTTACCACTACAAGGAGTAAATAATTTTTCTGTTAGTCACATATGTGTGCGAATCTTTTTGTTTACCACTGACAGTGCTTTTACATGGATTTTGAGTCAGTTTAAAGGACTAAGAGGATTTTGGATATGTTTTTTAGTGACATTTCTTTCCATTTAATGGAATACAATGAATGACCCTTTTCCTACCATTTACAGGTGATCCTAGCATCGGGCTATTATGCAGTGTTCAGAGTAAATCTAATAGCGAAAGAACTTGAAGGAATTCATGATGGAGCTGTACAAATCACGACAGATTATGAGGTATATTTGTTGTGTATTCATGGGTGTCGCTCAAAAGATACTTTCAGTCTTTAATTGTGAAGTTTTAGGTGTTGAATTAGTGGATAGGTTGTACTGTCTATGAGAAGTTGAGGTTGGAAGGGAACTCCGGAAGTCAGGTGATCTTTGCAAGTTAACCCTGCATCATGTCACAGCAGGGCTGCTTATGCTTTCTTTATGACTTTAATCTGGCTTTCAGAAATACTGTTTAAATCTGACCTACTGCTTTGCAGTATGGGTTCTTCAATGACATTACACCCTCAAAGCATCAATGGGTCTTTGAGTGTAACATGTGCTGACAATGTTCTTTTCAGTACATTATCAGTTACTGAAATTGAGCTATAATTTCTGAATTTTTTTCTGTCAAAACCCAATGTGAAAGCTGTTTTGGAGAACTGTAGAGTAATTAAGGTCAGAAAAGACCTCCAACATGATCGAGTCCATTCTTGGACCAAATACCAGCATGTCCACTAAATCATATTACAGTTTCCTGGCAGTTGATGAAACAGAGTCCTTACACTAAGAGTAGTATGGGAGAGAAAACCAGTTAATTCTCAACTTCATATACCTTATTTTTGCAGTAGAGAGATTCTACTAGATAATGGAATGTGAACTTAATATCTTTTTGTGATATGTGCAGGAAAAAGCCTAAATGTGACACTGTGCTTATGAAGTCAGGAAATTATATCACTTATTGTGTAGTTCTAAAGATGCTACAGAAAATGGGAAATTCCTAACTTTTGCCAGTTATCTGAGGTTTTAAGTTTTTTTTTAATGTGTCTGTACATGTATGTGACCCTTCAGTTATAAAGTCTAAAGTGTTTCATTTTCTTGCTTGTTCTTAAGAGTTATTCTACTTGTATTGGTACTTCAATAATAAGCAGAAAGAATCTTGTTTCCATCCCTTCCACACTACTTTTTCTGTGTGTGTCTCAAGGTCTTACCATGACTTCCTAAGTTTTTTGAGAAGTTGGGTGTATCCTCTTCCCTCATACTCATTTACTTTAAAGATGTTACCCTCCTGTTTTCCAACAAAGCAAGACCCATTCAAGTGAGACCTATATTGATGCCCTACTGGCAAGCTTGTATTTTAAGTATGCTTCTATGTTCCATGTAGGACAGTGCTAAGGATGTATGGGTGACAGTATGGACAAGTGCTTGGGATGTGATGATGTGTTGAAAACTTAATTCATGTCTCCATGTTTTAAATGTGTATATAATCTTAGACTACCTTAATTGTAGAATTTCAGGGGTTTGTTGTTCTATGCAATTTGAAAGTTGCTTGTTTAAAGTTTGGAATGTAAGTATTCTTTTCTAAACTTTTCATGTTTTTATTTTATTCAGATTTTAACTATACCAGTGAAGGCAGTGATTGCTGTAGGTTCGTTGACCTGCTCCCCAAAACATGTTTTTCTTCCACCTTCTTTTCCGGTAAGAGAGCTGGGTCAGCATTAAATGGGGTTTTTTTGTGGTGTTTCAAGGCAGACCATTGTCCTGAATTGTTGTATGTCAAATTGCTGGAGAGATTGTGCTACTGAACTGTTAGGATTCAGTTTGTCATTATTTTGGGGTTTGGTTTTGGTTTTTCCTTTTCCCCTACGTGTTCCAAGCATGAGTGATCCCTGCATGTCCTCTACAGCCCACTTGAACAGGATCTTAGAATACTGATGTGATCCCAAACCTGGTTCTTTGCAGCATGGTTCTGCTGTAGCTGTGGTCACTTGGTTATTACCCATTCATGCGTGTTGGCACCAAGAGTAAGAGAGATGAAATTGCACAAATGCTTCTTCCAAATCCCTGAAGTGTAATACCAATGACAACAAAGTCAGCTAATAAACTAATGGTTTAGTCTGAGGAGTCCTTGATCTCTGTGGGAGCACTACTGTACTGTTTTCACACTGGATGGGACATGGCCAAGTACATGAACAGGAAAGCAGGAAAGTTGTATGTCTACGGCTCTCTGCAGAAATACGTAATGGCTGTTTTCATCCCTGCTCCTGCAGTCGTGTTTATTCAGTGAGTGCTGAAAGCAGTTTCTTTGCTCACAGCAGACTCGAGCAGCAAGGTATTAACCATGTAATACTTTCTTCTCACTTGGTTTTCAGAATAACCGTAGAATCATGGGCAGTCAAGGCATATGGACTTTGCAATTAGTATTCTGTTGAAGTCTGAACTTGATGTGACTTCCTGATTAAGCGGAGAATGTAATATGATGGAAAATCTTGGGGAGAGAATTTTAAAATTGGGGAAAAAAAGGAGCAAAAGGAGATAGAGATGGAAATTTTCTGAAAGGATAAAACTAACTCCATGCATGTTTATATAAATGGTTTTTTGTTTCCTTGTGTGTCCTGCATCGTGTCAATCTTGTAAAGCACTGTGTCTTCTTATCTCTTCTGCTTCTGACTCCTTAGTATCTCCTGCTTATCTTGCAGTTTGTATACTCTTAAATAGTAATTTTTCACTGGCGCTTTACCAAATGCATTACTGCATGTTAAGTAAATAAATGGTAATTTTATTTGAAAGTGGTGGAATAGGTGTCACCAGAGGAAGATAGGTCAGTCAGCAGGACTTTAGTGAATATTTGCTACATTTGCTCCATTATTCATTCCATCTCCCTTCTGATTTCCTATGTCACAAACTGTTCTGAAGCCCTTTGCTACCCCTGAGGTCAAGCATTCATGCCTATGGTTGCAAGGATCACTTGTTATTTATCTTTAGGATCTGTATTTCCTATTTGACCATGTGGCCTCACCATTATATGGATAATTATTGCACTGAGTGCCATTTAACTTCATCTATGAACTGCTCCGTAAGCTTTTGATAAACTGAATTAACTTAGATCCATTTTCCTTTCACCACAGATAAGGTAATTTTTATATTCTGTTTCCTGTAAGGATTCCTATTAGGAGTTAGTGTAATGATGAATTCCTGTCAAGATAATTGTCCCTCCTGAACACCACATTAAAGTATTTTATTCCATTTTGGGCCATAATGTAGTCTTGGTCAGCTTGATTTTTTTTTTTTCTTCTTTGTTTGGTTTTATTTTATTTTGTTTTGGCAGGTACTGCTTCTCATAGTACCTGTGTTTCTCAGCCTCTAAGGCATAGCTTTCTTGCTGTCATCATTCTTGCTCTTCCCCAGGTTGCTGTGTTTTTTTATTGTCTTCATGGTTTTTGTAGTGATGTTTTCACATGGTAATTCATTCAGGTGACCTTTGGCCTCCTGTATTTTGTTTGGGAGTATAGATTCAGATATAATGACCTTTGACAAGATTCTAGACTGTTTTCTGTGTTCGAGCCCCAAGCTTTTCAGAGCAGTCAGCTTCACTTACTACTTCCTTTGGTGGATCACTTAGCTCTTGATATTTGAGAACACTGACAGTAGACTTACTTTTGTTTTTTCATGTATTAATTTCAAGTTAAATTGTGCTCGCTGAATTCATGCTACTCTTGCATCTAGTTATTCTGTAATGCCTCCATTACTTATAAAAATAAGCCTAAAATAGCATCAGTTCTTCATGTCTCAGTGTTTGGTAGAGAAATTTGACAGCTACACCATCCAGAAATAACTCAGTGCTACTATTTTAATAACACTTACTTTTCAGTTCATACCTAGGATGTAATTCTCCTGCAGCTGTCTGGTTGCCAGTACTGTCTGTTTATAATTTTACCTGAGTCTGATCTCTGGTGTTCTATCAAAGTTCGTCAGCAATACACGGACAGTGTATACAGGCCTTACAAAGATCAGTTTCCTGATTTAAACATCTCTTAGCTGTGTTGACTTCTGCTTCATAGTCTCATCTTTAGCTCACAGTGCCATCTCTCAACTCTTTCCTGATCAAAGCTTACCTGTGAGGACCTGTATGCTAAAAGGCCTTCTTCTGTTTTTCTTACTACTGATGGGTAAAGCTGTCTTCCCTTATTTATTGTTTCATGTCTAAATGCTATGTAAAGGTCTCAGTAAAATACTCTTTATTCGTTCTACAGAGTTTAACAAACTTGTATCTTGCCCAGTTGATGGCAGTTTGTTGCTCAAAGGATTCCACAGATGAAAACATACTTCCTATTCAGGTTAACAGGACTGTGCTGTTCAGGGATTTATTCTCTGCAGTGGCTACTATTGAGAGTGCTGTAATATGTGACTCTTTCCTATTCCTACTACTGCTGAGCCAGCAAAAGCTGCATCTCTGTCATGTCTCCACCTCAGTCCTTACTGAAGAGAAATTTTTTAAAAGCTCAAAGTATTGTTTTAAGGGGAAAATGAAAATTTCTAGTCATGTTCGTTAGACAATAGTCTTGGGTATATATATATTTGCTTGTATTGATTATTTTATATAAATCTGAAGTCTCACCATTGGTCCTGAGTTGCATTTTTCGTCTGTTTCTTTTGTTTTTTATTAATTGTTTACTCTATCCTTGTGAGGGTTGGGTGTTGAAGTAAGGTGTAAAACATGACAACAGAACAGTTGATTTACCATTGAGGGCAGGGGGACAGCTTGAGCATCGTAATGATTCCAGTCATGACAGACAATTAAACTGCATGTTCTACGCTTAAAAGGTAAAATAGCGTTTGGCTCAGAAAAGCAGGGAGGGTGTAAAGGTGTGGGGGAAAATTTTCACTGTTTTCTTCTTAAATGTTGTAATTTTGGTGTCTGGTATCTTAATTGCATTGGGAACGGGAAGAAGGGCTGTTTCTGTTTTAAATGTCCTCTGTCATCTGTAGTGTTTGTAATCCCCAGCTTCCCTTTACTGTTCCTTTCAGGTTATTTTTAATTACTAGGAACTAATTACTATTTCTAATTACTAGTCACTACACCTTACAAAAAAATTGTAGAGAAAACTGAAGTTTTCATTTGCCTTTCTTCTTCTGGTACCTTTTTTAACATGATGTGATTAAGGAGAACTGTTGTCCTAGCTGTTCAAGATACTTAAGGTGCTCTTAATTTTCAGAGAGGGAAGAACTGTGTTTGGAAGCAGATGGAGGAAAGAATATAAATTCACAGAAACTTATTTCTTTGAAGTGTTGCAAGTGATTTTTTTTTAAGACAGCATAGTTAAAAATCTCAATTTGACATTTCAGCACTGCTGTGGTCTTTGCCAGCCTGCATAAATAAATACATATGCTAGGGAAAATGCATATCCTACAGCCTTTTTTTCTCTTTTGTTTTCTTCAGGGGAAAGTAGTTCACCAGAGCTTGAACATTATGAACTCCTTTTCTCAGAAAGTGAAAATACAACACATACGGTCCCTGTCGGAAGATGTAAGGTTTTATTGCAAGAGGCTAAGAAGTAACAAAGAAGATTTAGAGCCAGGAAAAAAATCAAAGGTTTGTTTATGCCTTATTTCTAAATGTTTATAAGTTCTCTTTTCTATATAACATATGGTAAGTTTCTGTTGTCATCAGAAATCTTTTCTTTTTTCTTTGGTCATTAGATTTACTTGACTGTTTAATTCATCTTCTCTTATCTGTTTTGCAGATTGCAAATATTTATTTTGATCCTCGTGCACAATGTGGAGATCGTTGTTATGTAGGATTGCCTTTTCTATCTAAATGTAAGTATTGTTCAACTTCATAATTAACATAACTTTTCTCCTTAAGCAATTATTTTACTTGAAGAATTTAAAAAACACATTTATTTCTTACAGCGGAATCTAAAGTTCAGCACAGCATAGCAATGCAAGAAGATGTGTGGGATTCTGACTGGGATTTGCATGAGAACTTATTCAGAGAATGGACAGAAATAAAAGAGAACTCAAGCCATAGGTAAGTATTTTATCCCTGTTATTTTCTCAGGCTTAAATTGCTGGGTAATTCTGTTATGTGTGTTCTTATAAAATACAAGATTTCTTAATATCTTGTTTTTCTTAAAAACCTTAATACAAGGTTTCTTTTTCTTTCTGCTCTTTGAGAGGGAGCCGAGAAGGAATTGCTTGGCCTTCTCTGCAAAACCTTTAAAGAGAGCATTTTAAAAGTTAAAAACCAATAATAATTTCTTCAAGTCAAACACAACACTGTAAGTTACTGTTCACTGGATTTTGCTGCAGTTTTTGGAAAGATGCCAAGAGCAAGGCAGTCTCTACTCTGCAAAAACTTCCAAAACCTGATTATATTGTTTGTGCGATATCCCTTCTTAAATTGTTTTAGAATAATAACCTTAATAGTCTTCTGTCTGTACTGAGATTATTGCATTTTGGCAAATTAGCAAATGATCTTGTGTTTTATCTTGAAATTTGCTGAATGGAGAATGATTAGTGGTTGCTACTTAATGTTTTAGAAAAAGTCAAACCCTGTAGGCTGCTACATACATTTTAAACATGTGTCTTTTCATACATAAAGTTGATTAAATCTCCAAGAGACACAAGTTAATTTTAACAGCAAGTGAATGTCTCTGTTGTGGTGACAGCATCCAGACTACCATTTCAAAAAAGGTATGTGAAGAAGCAGAATGTCTGTATGCAACAAAATAGAGCAACAAAAGCATACCACTCATCACTTCATTATACAATGTGGAGAGCTTGTAGGAGAGCGGGACTCAAGTCTGTTGTGGAGGTTGGTTCATAGCATTATAACAAAGCATATATTCAGATATATTAATAATAGCAAAGAACTTCATTCCACAATGGAAATAGTGACTGACACAAAGTGCGACTAGTTCAGATTTCCTTTGGATTTATTAGGAATACAGGCACACTGTCTGTGTATCCATTGCATCTAGAGTACAAGTACAGATTTACTGTACATCACTCATGTGCAGGCAAAATATGTTTTCTGGATAGTGGATGTCTGGATGCTGTATTGGAGTTTTTCCTTTCTACTCTTTATACCTTCACAAATCATCACATACATTTTGGGTTATTTTTCTTACTGATCTGAATCTGTTATATTCTCAGAATTTGTTTCTGCAGTAGGTATAGCTCTTCCGGCTATTCTCAAACTAATGTTGTTTTCAGGGTGCTTTTAAGCCCTCTGCTTTTTCCAGGCTTTATTTTATTCCTTTAAAGTAAGTTTTGTAACTGTTTCTCCAGACTGAATGCTGTATTTGAAGTAGACACAGATCTTCAAAAGGATGTCCAGTTGAAAATTACAGCAGAAATGACCTGGCCTTCCATCCTTAGCTCACCACGCCTTCTAAACTTCCCTCTTACCAACACAAACAGCTCATCAGTAAGTTATTTTGGTGACAGTATAATTGTAATAGAGATTCCTAATTACATTAATTCTAATATAAACTTTTTAAAAATTGTGTTTCTGAATAGGAAGAAGAAATTTTTCTAGAAAATCCAGCTGATGTTCCAGTGTATATTCAGTTTCTTCCTGTAGCTCTGTATTCTAACCCATCCACTTTTGTTGATAAGCTGTTACAACGGTAAGTATTGTTGTGGAGGGGGCACCCTCACTCTGCAGCAAAATGCATTTTACAAAAAAATGCACGCATGATTTGGCAGCTGTGTTGGCCACTTCTAGAATTTGATTCATTAGGCCAGTTGAGAATTGAATATATTGCCATTGAGCAGACATCAGTATTTTTTACTGAGCTGAAATATGTTTGCATTTCTTCCTTAACTTGATGTACGAGGGGGGAAATGGAAAAATAAAATCAAATTATTCTTTCAGCTGCTTATTGAGTTTTCACCATAGCTTCTTTATTTCTGATAAAATTTATAAATGCAAGTATGTCATCATCTTCCCTGATCTGGGAGAAAGAGAAAATTATAATTTTCTTTCAGGTTTAATTTGAGTAAACCAACTAATTTCAATCAGAGGACTCTAGAGTTCCAGGTCTTCAGGAATTGTGTAAGTATTTCATACATTCTTGATAATTTTAAATTTGGATAATTTAATGTTTTCATAAAAGCTCAGCCATATGTCTCTTCAAGTTTCGATTTCACTGTAGAAAATATGATGCCTTTGTTGGATATTTTCAGGAAATTGGGAAAAGTAATATTTCTTCAAATGTAACAAAGTGTCATCTTTTCTGTATACTTACATTATAATACAACTGTGGAAGTTACAGGTAAACTGTGTTTACTCATTCACTTACTGACAGAGGATTTTCTTCATTGTAGTGGTTAATAGTTCTAAAATTAGCAAAGTGCTGAGTTTTCCATTGCTTCTTTCCATTTGGTTCTTTTAGTGATTTGTGGACAGCTTCAAGTGTGTGCTTTTTCATATAGAGCATGCCATATCCTAAGCACTTGTTTTCTCCTCTGCCTTTTCCCCTCCATTTGCGGTTTGGTCAGTATCTAAAGTCAAATGGCAAACTTAGCAAAAGACACTTTTTTGGGTAGTTCTGCTTGCTTTTTTCCCCTTAAAACATTTTATAAACAATGGAAAACTTTGAGGAGAGAAAATATTCCATAATTACCTTAAAACTAATGTAGTGTTTAAAATATATATGTAAGAACTTCTGAACTCTTTCTTCTGCTAGAACTTTATGAATCTACATGGGTATGGGTTAGCTCAGTTCTGTCATGTTGTTCTGTTTCTCCATAAACAAAAACAATTTGCTAATAAGTAAGGAAATTCATGTGCCATCAGAGTTTCTGGCTAAGAAAACTGTGTCATTGAGTAGTACACTTATTTATGACAAGACCAATTCTCTAGCTTAAATAATACCATTCCTATCAAATACATGTAAAAATGTCTTTATTTTTTTTAAAGTGTTGCTTTGTCTTCTCTACTTGCTTTAGGTTCAGCCACTACAGTCCACCATGGGACATACAAAGGGCCTGGCTCGTCATTCCATTTTAAGCCTAATATTAAAACCTGGTGAGAGAAAGTCTGTCAAAGTAAAGTTCACTCCAGTTCTTAATAAAACTGTTTCATCACTGATTGTTATCAGGTAAGACACATATTTCCGAAGTGAGTGTGAGTTCTTCTGATGTTTTTATTTATATATAAGATCATACTTATGATCAGCTGTCAAGAAACAATTGCTTTTACAATAATAATTGTAGAATCCTGTGTGTCTGTAGAAAGATTTAATTTAGATGTAATTGTGACGTTACACCGTTACTAAACTGTATTCAGTACATTTGCAGTAATATAAATATATAATCCACTGTTATATAGAATTCCAGAATGGTTTGGGTTGGAAGGGACTTTTACAGGTCATTAGTCCAACACCCTGCAATGAGCAGGGACATCTTCAGCTTTCTCAAAGCCCTGTCAGACCTAAGTCCTCTGGACTCGGTCCAAAAGGTCGATGACCTTCCTGTTTGGGCCCCCAGAGCTGGATGCAGCACTCCATGTGGGATCTCACGGGAACAGAGTAGAGGGGCAGAATCTCCTCTCTCAACCTGCTGGTCACGCTGCTTTTGATGTAGCCCAGGACATGAGTGGCTTTCAGGGCTTCCAGTGCACTTTGCTGGCTCATGGCCAGTTTTTCATCCACCAATACTTTGATTTCCTAAGTACATGTTACACTGTCTTGAAAGTAGGGACTCTAGTTATAGATGCCTCTTGCAAGATCAAGACAGAGTGCAAGTTTGGTCTTTCTAGTAAAGAGCTCTGAATAACTTTCACTTTTGTATCAGGTGGGATGCATTAATAAGGGATGCAAATTTTAACTAGTATTTCATTGGGATTTACATTTGTACGTGCTGTGATTTTTTTAGGCCTTTTGTCTTGCAAATACTATGGTTGAGCCCCAGTATTTACTTCCATGTTGTGGGGAATTATCTGTGGAACAGGTTATATTTTTGTTCTTCAGATTTGGGATGTAACTTCATAGCCTGTAGAGAAGCTTTTGCAAATGTTTTCCCCTTTTTTTTGGACACAGAAATAATTTGACTGTAATAGATGCCATAATGGTACAAGGACAAGGAACAACTGAGAGCTTGAAGATTGCAGGCAAACCTCCTGGTCCAGGAAGTTCTTTACGCTTTAAAATCACAGAAGCATTATTAAAAGACTGTTCAGAAAGTGAGTACTTCTTGAGCTAGTATGTGGAACAGAAAAGAAATTATACTTCACTTGTAAAAGTTGAGATGTGTGGAATTATTTTCCTCCTGTCCTAGTGCCCCAGAAATTTAATTCCTTTAAATATATTAAGATTGCTACTTTATTTGAGCAGAACATGAAGTATGTTATGTTTTTCATTTGAACATGAAAACTTAGAAAGATAAAACAGAAGCCCTCTGTCCACTAAAACTCAAGACAGGAGGTAAAGATCCTAGCATATTTATTAGCATGATCTCTAATTCCTAAATTTAAGACAGGTTGGATCACGGGCACAACGTCTGTCTGTTTTTTACCACACACCTTCAGAATCTTTAAGCACATAGCCAACAGGGAAAAAGGTTGGGTATGTTCCTTGATGAGAATTAAATCACAGCCAGATTCTACTCTAGATCAGAGATTTTTCTGCCCTGTAGCCCCAGGCTTGCTTGTGAGAGGAGAGCCAGGAGTACCTGTATTAACCAAAGGAACTGGTAGAAGAGGTTTAGTTGCATCTGGTGTTAAAATCTGCTTTGCTACTTTGCAGTTTTCCAGACTTATTTCTCAGGTGCCGTGATAATTATTGTCTGAGATTGTTCTGCCTTCTTTGATGGATGAATAAGAAAACTTCAAGTAAAGTTTAGTCTTTACCTCTTACGTATTTTGGTTTAGGGATTTTTTTGCTAGTAGGATATGTGTAGCTAAGCCATGGATTTTTTTTTTCTTCTTAAGACTCCAAAAGAAAAGACCCAACAGTTTTAATTCTTCTCCTGCTGGGACTGTTCACAGAATACCACAACATTAGGCAGTAACATCAAAGAATGTTACAGCTTAGATGATTTTTTTTGTGAGGCAGCAGTGCAATCAGAGGTTTGGGGGTTTGTGTGTTTTCCCCCATGAGTTAGAGAACTCTGGAATTGTACAGGTGCCCTACCTTGACAGTGATGAGAATCTGGCTGCAGAGATAAGTTCCTACAGGTTACCTAAAGTTTATTTCCATGGGCCTCACTAGTCCCACTTATGCTATAGTACTGACAGCACACTGTTCTGCTGTAGAATATAAATATAGTGAAGGATATCTGTTTAGCATAACACTAACCATTTTTTGCTGTTTGTTTCTAGAAATGAAATACAAAGAACCGAATTTCACATTGAGAAGAACATTCAAAGTGGAAAATACAGGACAGCTGCAGATTAATGTGAAAACAATGGAAATCAGTGGCTATACATGTGAAGGATATGGATTTAAAGTAGTTAACTGTCAGGAATTTGCACTAAGTGCCAATGCCTCTAAAGACATTGTCATATTGTAAGTATCTTTTCTTGCATCTAATTGAAGACTTATGTTTGGAATTTTAATTTTGTTTCAGAGGAAAACTCTCTTGGTTAAATTCTTAGGGCTTTTTACTGAAGCTTTGCGTGTTTGGATGTTTTATATAACTTTACACAGCCATGACATTTTTCTCTCTTCTTGCAAACTCTCTTTGGTTTTTCATGGTATTGCGTTTTCATGACTGGCTATAGTATTACTTCTCTTACTGTCCAGTAAGTTTACTGAGTTGGTATAATGTTACTGTATGGAGTTGTATACATTTCCTTCATTTTAGTTGTGAATGCATGTGGAATCTAGATTTACATATGGTTTTGGTGCATTGCAGTGTGTAGAAAAGAGCCTTTAGTCTAAGGATTGTTATTGTAATGCACAGTATTTTAGTCTTGAATATTTTGTCTGTTGCCTTATGATAATGATTGTGTAATTCTGTCCGTTTTTATTGTAAATGATCTCTGCACCCAATGCTGATCGTTTAGCAGTGCTTTGATGTAAAGTTAACTATTCAGAATATGGTATCTAAAAAGTTCAGAAGATGCTTCTGTTCTGCAAGTGGATGTGCAAAATATTGCAGGCAGCAAAACTTCACTAGTATTTCTGCACAGTCATAGTTTGTGATGAGATTGTGATGTAGTGGTGATGATTTTGAAAATGCTTAAGTCTCTAAGTGACTTAAAGGTGATTTGTTTAAAAACTTTGTAGTTCACATAATAGTTGGTTCCGTTGCATACTTGGAACTGCTATTACATTCTTACTGTATTCATAGCTTTTTTTTTTTAGCAGATTTGGTCAAAATTCTTTTTCAGTTTTGTAGCATTACTCCTGAGATACCTTATGAAGTCATATAGTATCAGAGGTGTTAAGCATAGGTATTAATGAACGTAGTCAAACACATCTTGAGGTATTTGAAAGATACTCATTTGTAAGCTCTGTGGTAATTGATGGAGTTAGGTTGTGATATTTGGGGTTTTTTTGTAATTTATGAGGCATAAAAGCTGCCTCAAACTTTCATACCTTTCTTTTTTTTTCAGGTTTACACCAGATTTCACTGCTTCCAGAGTCATACGTGAATTAAAATTCATCACTGCAGGAGGCTCTGAATTTGTATTTATCTTGAATGCATCACTTCCATATCACATGTTGGCAACGTGTGCAGAAGCTCTCCCCAGGCCTAACTGGGAACTGGCACTGTACATAATCATCTCAGGAATAATGAGGTAGTGTGTGTATGTTTGTTCCTACTGGTATACTGGCATGAACTACTGCTGTTTGAATACAGGTTGCAGAAAAGCACATATATATTCAGTACATGCTGTACTTGGTGTCAAGTAAAATAGGGCAAGGTTAAAAAGGAGAACAAATTAATAAACACTCCTATAGAGTGAGTGTGAACAGTTATAGGCTGAAGAGTACTGACTTTCTGCTCAAACCAAGGGCAAAATAATCTACTTCTTGCTTGAGCCTATTTTCTTAAATGAGATACATAGTCCCGTTAGCCCTGGTAATGTGTAGGGTTTTTGATAAGGAAGCCAAACTTGAATCAGATTAGTTATTAAAGCATTGCTAGCCATGAATTGGTGTAGAAATGTAGGCATCCTTCTGGAGTATTGTGCTTCAGAGAGATATGAGGCAGTGACTGTAATGAGCTTAGCAGATGCCTTGGACGAATTTAACTTTGCTGCTGCTAGTATGTGACAGACAACTGGTGATACTAACAATGGGATTTCTGAGAACTTGAAGGGCATTATTTGCAACATTGCACACTCACAGGTTACGTGGCAGCATATTAATGCACTTTTTTTCTCAGCAAACAGACGTGTTCATTATGTCTGGTTGAATTATGAGCTGAAAATTCCACCATTTCCATAGTCTGTCTACCTATCTTTATTTATTTGAAATCTGAGGTTATAAACTCCGTGTCCCTGCTCACCTCTTGGATGTGAGGTGCTTTCCCCCACTGCCTTTGTCCAGAGAAAACCCTAGCATGGAAAACTTACCAGCATGAGTTTTTACTTAGCAGGAACAACAAATGCTGGTTTTCTTTTCATACCTTAGTGTGAAATGGATTGGTGACATAGATGCCTGTGATGAAAAGGTGCTCTTTCTTTGTGCTGCAAATCCAAAGCATTATTACACACATGTAATATTCCTGCTTTTTTTTTTAATATTAAGTTAATGGCTCTTCCCTTTTGCTATACTGTGTTACACAAATGTTTGCTTGGGCTGTCTTTCCTTCTAGGGATTGACAAAAGAAATAGAGAAGTTAAAGTTACAGCCTGCTTCATTTTCTTTTTTGACTCTTCAGCACTTTCCTAAGTAATGCAGTGTTACTTAGGAAAATGCAGTTTCCTAAGTAAGAGGAAAATTTTTGTTACTTAGGAAATTTTGTTTCCTCACTAACACTGCATTGCTTAAGGTGCTGAGTAAGTACTTACATGGTTTTCTCCTGTATATTTGCTAGAAATGTGTAGGCTGAGTTTGTTTTTAGTTCTTTGACAGTGAATAATGCTTGTCAGCTCATAAGTGTAGTTTGCATGGATAATTTTATATATGCTGTATGTGTTAATTAGACTTTACAAATGAATACTAATCCCTTACTGTGGCTTTTTCTTATAAGTACAAACATCCTTCTTAGCAGCAAACTAGAGAAGAGCCCTAACATATTTCATAATATTCCCAGGTTCCTGTGCATAGACAGCCACTAACTTTTAGGATACTATCATGTATGGGTTTGCTAGTTGCCACTAAAGTAACTCTTTCATATCATTGCAAAGCTATCCTTAATTTCTAGGAATGAACACTAGGAGTTTGTACAGTTCATGTGTTTTAATTTGATAAGGTGGTGTTTATTGTTGCTTTCCATTAATCACTGTTGGTTTGGATTGTTACCATGCTTGTGGCTCCATGTTTTGAAGTCCAACTTTTTCTTTTTTCTTTTGGATTAATATTCTTGGCAACTACATGTCAGCCTTGCATCTAGTTTCCATCCTCAGTGCTGGTGATGTGCATGTATCAAACTACACTTGTGTGTTACATTTCTATCAGACAAAATTGTGGTTTGGATGCCATTTTCAACGTTTTCAGTACGAGATACAAACTTTTTGTCCTGTATGATTAGACTCGTTAGCCTTAAAATGCTCAAAACTAATAAATAAATCCTTAGATGACTGCCTCTCTTCTCTGCAGTGTACTCTTTCTCTTGGTAATTGGAACAGCCTATTTAGAAGCCCAAGGAATTTGGGAGCCATTTAGAAGACGCTTGTCCTTTGAGGCCTCAAACCCTCCCTTTGACATGGGAAGGCCACTTGATCTCAGGAGAATTGTTGGAATTTCATCTGACGGAAAGTAAGTAAATGCTTGGAGTTCTTGTGGTATTTTTCCCATTTAATTATCGGGTCAGTAAAAGAGTAATACTGCTCTTTAGAACAGGTGAATGAATAAAGATTCTCCCAGTTACTTATAAGAAGATGGCTTGGATTAAAAGATGCATTTTGTGATTGTGAGGAATACCCTTCTTTTGGAAAAAAAGGAAAGAAAAGAATCCCACCAAAAACCAAACCCTGACAAGTTTCCTGTTAATGTTCTCAAAAATGAAAGGTATAGACTGCAGAAAAATTGCAGGCCAGAAGTTCCTACCTTTGCTATCTTACATTAACTAAAGATCTTCTCCTTTCAGTGTTTCCTCCAATATATTTTGACTGTTGTTTTACTGTGGTTCTGTTCCTGTGTAGAGCAAGCAAGTGAACAGGAAATGGTGAAGGCTACTGACTTGTCAAACAAGTTTTAGGCATTTTTGGTGGTTATGGGGCAAGAACAGTGTAGTTCAAGGCTTCTTTTGGACATAGTGATTCTTTATTCATGGTGAAGAACGGAAACATTGTAGAGTATGTTTAAACATCTGTTATTCTTCCAGCTTGAATACGCTTGGATCGGATTCTAATCACAGTTCAGCCAGAGGGATCTATGGATCAGGCAGTTCATCTTCACGATCCGGTGCAGGGAATCACAAGCAATGCAATGCAACAACACACCTTCACAGCAATAGAAATGCGTCCGATGTTGAAAACATCAAATCCAAACCCAGTTCGAGCATACCTAACAGGACTTCAGCACAAGCAGCTTCCATGCAGTCAGTGAACAGAACGGGCCCCTTTATCTTGGATTCGGGTGCCGCAGCTCAGACTCATGCCACAGGCAGAAGAGCCAAGGGGACGAGGCAGAACCAGCAGCCAATGCAGCAGCAGGCACCAGCTTTGGCAGAGCAGCCCCTCCAGCAAAACCCAGCATCCGGGCCCCAGCAGCAAGAGCAACAGACTGAAAGTGCTTTGCCACAGCTCCCGCTTCCCAGCCCACCTCATGGTGAATGTGCCAGCAGCAGAAGGCACAGCTCAGAAGATTCAGATCTCACTGGGCTCATAGAAACTATGGAAAAAGACTTTGACCACCCAGAATCCCCTTCCCCTGATGTGTTTACAGAGCAGCCCCCATCTCCACTAGCAAAAAACAAAGGTAATAATACAGTTTTGCTTTAATGGGATGGTTCGTTATGTAAGCCACAAGACAAGATTTAATCAGCTGTGAAAAGGTCATGTTTTTGGAGCGTGGAAAGCACTAGCTTCTGTGGTTCCCTGTCCTGCAGTATGTGCCTGTGTCTTGAACACTTCTGTTACTTTATGGCAGTGAAGTTTGTGCTGTGCTAGCTTGTCGTTCTTCCTGCAAAAATGCTGGAATGTTTTGATGAAACAGAGTGTGAATATCTGAACATCTGATCTCCTGAAGAAGAAAGATGCTTTTGGTTACTACTCCTTTGTCTTTGGGTTAGCATCCATCCCTCCCACCTCCATCATTGGGATGCCCCACGTGGGCCTCAGAGTTGAGGAAAGGAAAAGGAAATTGTCCTAGTGTAATGTGAAAAGTGAGGTGGGGAGAAAGGGAGGAGTGGAAGAGAGAGATGGGTAAGCCCCTATGGTATTGTTTGGGAATAGAATTCTTCATGCCCAGACTTGCACTTGATGTCAGATGGTCAGCAAATTAACATATAGCAGCTGTGTCTATACATTACATTCATTTTTGCAGCAGGTTAGAGTTGAGCTGGAGTTGCTTATCCATCTTTTAATTGCCTAGGACTTAAAATAATGTTTTGAATTTTGTACAGTGGGTGTGTTTAGACTTTTTAAATTATGTCAGTTGTTTCCTTCTTATGAACACTTTGTTAGAGTAGAACTTATGATCATGATTTTTGCTTTAGCAATTTCAGTTGTCCCAGAGTTATGTGATTATTTAATCTTGATATATTTATTTCTAAACATTTTTTTTCATTTTGCTGCCCACGCTTGTACAGAAATGGTATTGACACTGTGTTGCTTATTAGAGATAAAGTCAAGAAAATGAGTCGTGGGAAGGCGTATAAACACTGCAGCATCTGTGTGATCATGCACCACCAAAGAGGAAAGCCTCGCTCTCTTAAGTGGTAATGAGCAGAAAGTTCTTAATTAGTTCAGAGTGTATGTTATGATGCATTTGGTCTTTCAAAGTGGAGACTCTGAAGTGATGAGAGGCTTTGGGATCCTGCTGAAATATTCTACTTAATGCTGTTTTGCTTTTGATTTTGACAAGGGGATGTGGTTGAGGGAATTAAGACAACTGCAACCAGTTTGTCAGGTACTCATTCCATAAAGGCTAAATGGGATTCCAGAAAGTCATGTGACTGTAGGTAGTTTTCATGGACAATGTCTATGTTGGCAAACAGTGTAGTGTTGGAACTCTGGAAAGCAAAGTGTCTGATAGTGAGGATGCAGTGTCCTCATGGGGTACATCTGAGCAGATGATGACAACTGATCCAGTTGAACACACTATGTAGAGACCACTGAATTTGGCTTCAAAAGCATATTCCTGATCCAAATAATGTAGTATGCCTATTTCCATTTGCCCTCTTAAAAAACGTAAAACCATAGTGGAAGTTCTGTCTGGATCTTCATACACACACTGATACTTATCTTTAGATATGTAGTTAGCACTAGTCACAAACGTTTGCAGTAGCAGCAGCTTCTGGACTAAAACTGTCTGTCATAAGATCCTGTGCAGGATTCCTCTTTTTATAGTCTTCTGTTTCAGCTTCCTAATACTTGGGTCTTAGCTGACTGCTGCAGAGGCTGCATTAGATTTTTTTTTTAAAAGCTGCTTTACATTATATTTTAATGTCATTATAACATTTAACATAGATTTTCTAATGATGAACACTAAACTGTTGAGTAATCCTGAACACAGACTACACTTGAAGCGAATCTTGGAACAGGGCCACCTGAGGCACATCCAGAATACCCCCAGTATACTGGAAGCACACCTTTAGAAAATTTCCATAGAAAGATCTACTTGTATTTACACATCTGTTTGCATTCATACTAAAAGAAAATATTTGTAGCTCCAGTATTTTTGTTGTTCTTGATACCAAAAACATTGATATTTATGTCTTTAAAAAACAGAGTTTAAAGGCCTTTTGATATGTATTTGTTTTGATGTTTGCCAAAATACTGAAGGCAAGTTTCTGTTTTGGTACAAACTACCATTTTGCCAAACAAGGTATTACAGCTTCCCATCTCAGTTCCAGCTTGTGCTGGTACAAAACCAAGAAGAGGCTGAATACAGTTATTGGTACAGGTTAATTGAGTCTTGAGTGAGCTGTTAAGTCTGTCCAGGAGTCTGTGTACAGGCTCTGTGTGGCTCATAAATGAGAATGCTTGTTCTGAAGGGCAGTATCTAAGAAAGATCCTGTGAGTAAAGGCATATGTTACATCTGATAAAAGACACAAGAATGTTGTGGAAGCTCACATGCTGGAAGAGAATAGCAATGGGCGATGGTAAGCTGATAAAGACTCCACGTACACAGATGCACAGTTCCTCTGTATTGATGCTTTTTTTGATGACTTTTTTATTCCTTGGAAGCCTAATTCTACCTGTCTTGCAAACCTTTGGCTTGATTTCAAAGATTCTTAAACCTCTGCCTTTTGACCTTCTACTGTGCTGCATCTCAGTTAACCTGAAATTGCTGTGAAAATGTAGTCAATTATTCGAGTTGTATTATTTATTTGTATGTGTCTTGCCTGAAGAAAATTGATCAGACGTTCCTTGCAGTGTTTAATGCATTATTTTCCTTACTTTGAGATACAGTAACATTTTAATGTGTCAAGCCAAACTTTTTTACAGTCAGTTTAGTCATATATCTTACAATAGTTCACTCTGAAAGAATAAACTGTGTCAAGAGAAGACAGTGTATTTGGATGTGAAATTTTCAGATTTTGAGTTTTTGGGGTTTTTACCTCTTTGCTAGATAAATACTATTAATGATCTTTCTCATTCACACTAGTCTTATTTCAAGTTATTTTGTGGGGTTTTTTTAAATGACAAGTATGCTAATAACCATTCTTCATTTTTTTTGCATGATAAAGCTTGTGCCAGCTTCTGAAGTTTATGTTTAAATCTAATCTTACATGGTAAAACTGTCACTTTGGATTCTGTGGTGTTTAAAAGGAATGCCAGGAACAGAGCAGAGAAGAGTTATAGGTAGACAGGTGCCCACATCCATAGAAAGGCAGTGGGAGTACAGCTCAGGAGCATAAATGAGATGGTGGGGATCAGGGTTCTTCACATCTGATGCTTTTGCTCACGTTTGGTGTGAAGGGGCAGTTTAGTGGTTGGTGTGTCCTAATAGGCAGCAAGTTTCAGAGGCTTAATCATGTGGGTTAGCCTCTGAAATGAAGGGAACTAGCCCATTTCTGAGTGCTGCTGTTCAGAATCTGAAGCATCCTTATTTTCCTAGGAAAAGGGAAAACAATTCAACGCAAGGCTAAGCCACAGAAGAAGCGGGAAGAAAAGGACAGAAGAGGGAAAGGAAAGCAACAAGAGGATGAACTGAAGGATTCCTTGGCAGATGATGACAGTTCTTCAACCACAACAGAAACCTCCAACCCAGATACAGAACCACTTCTCAAAGAGGTACAGCCCTGCTCAGTAAAGGAGACCCTTGTGTAGCTGGTGTGTCTCCTGTTGGAGCAGGAACACAGTGTCTTTCCCCCTCGTCACACTCAGCTTTCATATAATACTTAACAAAGGAAGAAGATCTTTCCCAATCCTTGCTTTCTCTTCTTCTCTATCAAATTTGCTCCTCTATGAGTGCAAACATGCTTGAATCATGTAGTCACAGGATTGAAAATGCCTGGGCGAATGTGGCTTGAATAAGCCACCAGCTGCCAAACATTGTGGCAATTGTTTCTCTGCATGCTCCTGGCCTATTCTGTTTGCAGAATAAAATGCCCAAGTATGGACACTCATTTCACTCGATAATTAAAGTGTATGCTAAATCCATGCCTTTTGTCAGTTACAAAGGGTCAGATCAACGGTGGTAACTTGTCAGCAAGTAGGTAACTTAATTACTCTATACAATACCCCTACCTTTATTTAATTCATTTGGCTCACATGCTTTTAGGTAGTAAACTAAATCTGCGAGTTTGTGTAGTGGGACTAAACAAAGCAGAGGTAATTGCAAGGGGAAGAAAACCAAGCTTAAATTTTGACATGTCTTAAATTTGAACTTTGGAAAAGACAGGGATTATAGCTGGGGAAGGGGATTAAAAAAGAAATCCAGGTCATACATTACAGTTTAGTAAATTGTCACTTGAAAATCACGATTGATTTTTTTCAGGATGGCTATTTGAGAGTATGTTTGTATTTAGAAAATCCTAGAAAGTGAGGTTAAAGAAAATAAGTTGAATGGTAAAGTTGCTCATATTCTTTGCTTTGCTGAAGAGTGTGTTTTAGGGGGCCTGGACTGCGTTACAGCAGGTGCAGCGAATGTCTCAGTAGAGAGCTAGCATGTTATTAAGTAGACTCAGAGGCCATAGCTGGAGGAGCTGTGTGTTTGCAAACATCAGATCTGCTTGAAGCACGTGAATTTGCTATTTCGATTTCTACTTCTCCAAATAGGAAAAAATAGATACCACACTTTATAGGTAAACTCACTGAATAGTAAAAAGAGAACTTCAGTGCTGCAAAAATGCTCATGTTTTCCAATAGCCTTCTTTCCTTATACTCTGTGTGTTGTGATGCAAGAGGGATTTTGCATTTTGTGAATATTAATGTTATTATGTTTTTTATAGGAACCTGAAAAACAAAAGGGAAAAGTTATAGCAGAAAAACCTGAAAATGAAATAGTCCCAGTAAAACAGAAAGCTAAAAAAGTGCTTACAAGTATCAAGAAAGAAATCCCTGTAGATGTGAAAACCAGGTAAGCATAATGAAGGCTTTTCCAGTAGGGAAAGTGTCATGCTTGAAGGGAAGATGGATTGATAAAAATCTCTGTATTGGACTCTTGTGGCTGCCAGTTTGGCAAATGCCAACAGCAGGTACCTTTAAGCAGCTTCCTCTTTGTTCCTGATATCAGGGAATATCTGAAGCCTGTAAATAATAAATTACTTAATGGGGATATAGTACATAAGTGAGAGCTAAATCCAGACATGAAAATCAGGTGAAGCAGTGTTAAGCTTTTTATAAAAGTCTTTGCACACGTGAAGTGGGGTAAATGTTTCTGGTGGCAGCAGAGTGAGGCAGTGCCAATGTGTGTACCTTTTGTTGCCCTTGGTGAAATTGTAGCCATGCAGTTTCCTTTTTCATATCAGAGTAAGGTCAGAGTCTTGGATATGTTATGAAAGGAGACTTCTGCCACTGGCAGTCCCTTTCCCTTACTGACAGGCAGTTGATTGCAGAGGATAGAAAGGGATAAACTGAAGAATCTTAGTATTGCCATAGCTAATTCATTCCAAAATAGTGTTCTGAAACCAGATTGGTATCCAAATGCCACAAAAGTAAACTACTAAACTGAGGTGTGGTTGATCATCTGTGTTTTCCCTCTTGCTGTAGTTAACAGTAGAGTGAGTTTAGTAGTTAGAAGAAATTAACTTCTTTCAAAATATTTCTCAAAACTTTGCTTGACAAAGACTCCTCCTTATCTTCCTTATTCTTACCATTACGTACTTTCCTTTATCATATAACTCACAAGTTCATTAAATGTGACAGTTTTCAAAGGCCATAATGAGAGCTGGTTTGGAATTCTTCTGCAACAAGTGGGTAAAATAGTTCCTCCCTAAAAGTCTGAGAGGCAGAATCGAATATCTGGAGACAAAAAAAGCAGTATACAGCCAAATGAATTTGGTGGTGCATTTGAATAGTTTTATATCATTAACTGAAAACAGTTTTGCACATTTAGAGCAATAGCATATTAGGAGCACGTGATCTAACAGGGGTGTGTGGGGGCAGTGCAGAAAAAGGGCACTTGCCATCTCTTGTTGCCTCTGTATTATCAAACAGGTTTTGTAATCCTGGAGCTCCAGGATGAAAGCTGCTCCTGGAAGGTGAGTGAGCCCTAATACATGTGGAGCAGTGTGGGCAGAAAATGAACCAGGGCTACGAAGGGTAGAGTTGCATATCAGAGAAATACAAAACTCTGCTTGTTCATAAGAAAGCCACAGGAGAACCAGTGTTTTGTGAGACAGTATGTATGGCCCATATATATAGTGTCTATCTGTGTGTGTGTGTATATATATATATATATATATAAAGTCCTTTTCAGAGCTTCAAAACAAATCAATTTCTGTTTTCATTTAGTCCCTTGGAATTGTCTTATACTTCCCCACTGGAAAACAAGCAGCGCAAACCCTTTCCATCCAAGATCTCTACACAGCACCTTTTGACGAGTGGGTCTAAATCAAGAAACCTCCCCAAAACAAGAGGTAGCGTGAGGCTGTTTTTTATAAATAACGCAAGGCTTTTGTTTGATTGGTTGTAACCCCTCTTGAGTGCTAAATTCTAAGTCTGGTGTGTGAAGAAGGCTGTTCAGTTTGTTATCCTCACACTTGCTTTTCATTTGTTATAATAGGTCCAAGCAGCAAATTAATGGAGAGCAGGCCATCAGTATTAGCCAAATTTCTCCCCAGTGGTTCTGGGCAGGAGCTAGGAAACACCAGCAGCTCAGAAGGGGAAAAGGATTCTCCACCACCAGAGTGGGACTCTGTGCCTCTCCACAAAGCTGGCAGCTGTAAGTAATCACTAGACATGGCAGAATGAGTCTTCTACAATTAATATCTGTAGATAAGTTTCATCTGTTTATAGATCTTCCTGTCTCTTTTTCACTGCATAGCTGTGCTCTGTTTCTCTGCTGTAGACCTCTTTTTGACTGCATCTGGTATGATTTGGGAGGTTTGAAAACTGTGTGAGCAGAACAGGGGCCACTGTGTAGTTCTTCAGGGCAGAAGCTGCTGGGGGAATTGAGGAAATGAAAATTGCCACTCCAAAAAATATATATTTTCTACGGCAGATGGGGTTTGGGTTGGTCAAGTCTGCTGCAGGCAAAGCTGAAACTAATTAGATGATGTGTCCTTGAGAGGCAACACTGAGAACACTTTAATGCAGTGGTTAGTGGGGACACTCTTACAAGCATTTTGGTTGCATTTTAAGTTCCCTTGTATGGGAACTGAATCACCTTCCTCTTGGTTCTTGTGAACTTCAGTCATCCCTCTCCACAGTGCTCACGTGGAAAGATTCCATCTTCCATAGAAATCTGTATTGGTGCTTTTGTTGCAGTACAGTCTCCCTGAAAATAGACAGTAAACCTGAAAAACCAGAGGTGAACACAGAGAAGGAGCTGCTGCTTCCATCACTGGGAGCAAACAGCCTGTGTCCTAATTCCTCCATTTGAACAGAAAGGATAGCAGAAGTTGTAAAAACCTTTGTTGTAATGTAAATACTACAGGAAGATGATTTGTATTTCTCTTTATAGCTACAGACAACCTTTATAAGCTCTCTCTACAAACCCTGAATGCAGATGCTTTCCTGAAACAGCGACAGCCCTCACCGACACCTGCCTCTCCATCTCCTCCTCCTCCCACATCCTTTGCTTTTGGGCCACGAGGAGGCACTTACAGCAGCATCGTGAACAGCAGCTGCAGCAAGTGAGTCCAGATCGGTACCTCCTGCTGATCTCCCAGGCACTGAGCAGTTGTGGAGCCTCTGTGCTTCACAGTGCACATCTCCCTTTTCCAGACCCATTCCCTCTTCCTATGGAAATTGCTTTTTTGCAGATACACCACTGTGCATACCTTGCCATGCTATTTATACTTTTGGGGGTTTCTTACAACTTGGTAGATTCGAAAAAAGGTACAAGTACGTGAACGGTTGAGCTGTTATGAACATTTTAATGTATGCTAGCTTAAATTGCTGGGGTTTTTATCAAACTACTGAAGTCCAGAACTTTACTCTTTTTTCTCTCTTTATTTTTTTTTTCTCCTTTAGTGAAGTGAAAAGCAAGCAGCCTAATGGTACCAAACATAAGCTGTCAAAGGCAGCTTCTCTTCCAGGCAGGAATGGTAACCCCACTTTTGCTGCTGTAGCTGCAGGCTATGACAAGAGCCCAGGTACTAGAACCAGTTTGGAGTTGTAAATATTTTTGAATATTTCCTGAATATTCTATTATTTTGCTGGGGTTTATATACTCATCTTTTATGTACCTATTCTTGCAGGTGGCAGTGGTTTACCAAAGGCTTCTCCAAGCAAGATGGATGTTTCCAGCAATATCAGCATTTCCCACACAGTTGTTGACAGTGATGGCTCTGACAGGTAATTTTTATATTCTCTAGCAAATACCTGGGCACTTAGAAAAGAAGATTGTGAGCTGTGAATGGCATTTTGAAGGGGGTGACAGAATTCATTCTTTACTTTTTTAGATTATTTTTTAAAGTCTGAGAGCAGCATCTCTCACCTTGCAAAAAAGTTTAGAAGTTGCAAGTGACTCAAAAGTAGAAAGAAGGATGTTCTGGATGTGATTGGAACTTCCCCCTGCTCATTCCAAGTAACTCAATCTTGTGTTCTCAGGCATTCAAACAATGAGGAATCAGCGTAGTTCTCTCAGTACTGAGTGTGTACCAAGGTCTCTTGAAATAGTTCACAGGCAGAATATCTTGCTGTACAGCAATATCTTTCGCTCCCAGCTTTTAACACCGAGGTGAAAACTATCAGTGGGCTTTGTGTCCTGAGCAGGAGCAGAATCCAACTGCACTCAGTCACGTTGCCCAAGGCACGTGTCTTTTCTGACATATTTTGGCAGTGGATCCTGGTCTTGCTTGTAAAAAGCAGTGTCTGGTAACCTTTCTGGTATAGGGAAGAGACCTGAATTCAAGCTTCAATATGCAAAGGAATTGCTTTTCTGAGTGGAGCTGGGTGGAGGAATAGGCAGTGTTTGTTTTTGTGAATGGTTTTCATTGGTTCCAGTTAACTCATCTGTTAGTTTCAAGAAGCTTGCCCACAAGCCAGAGTGTGAGCACTTGTATCCCTTCCGAGTGGCTCTAAATTTGATCTGCTTATCAAAAAACCTGTGCTATGGCCTGGACCCTATGAGTTTGCTGAACAACTGATCAAAAGAGCTACACTCGGGTTTGTGTTTATGCTCAGTCTACAGATTAAAGAGCACTGTGTCTGTTTTATGGTGTTGTTCCAAGGTGGGTATATATAGAGGAAAATGGTATTTCACTGAGATCTTTTGTGAAACAAAAATAAACTGATTTCCTGACTCTTGTTCACCATTAGATACATACAGTTAAGTGTATACACACATTTGTACATAGATCAATAAGTTAATATTGTCAATAGTACTGTGTTAATAAGTTGTGTATTGCTTTCCTGTTGTTCCATAATATGTAGTTCGGGTTTGTGGAGTCCTATCAGCAATCCCAGCAGTCCTGATTTCACACCTCTCAACTCATTCTCTGCATTTGGACATTCTTTTAACTTAACTGGAGGTGAGTTTTTCTTTTCAAATATTTTTCCTCATTCAAATACAGGTAAAGAAATGGTGTGTCTCCATTGCACTAGTCTGAGTACAGACAGCATTCCCATCGCTACCCCTAAAAGGGAGGACTATGTAGGAAAGTGTGTGAAGAATTTGGTGGTGTAATCTGTGTTTTGGTCCAGAGAAAGTGGAAACTCTTAGTGTTTGGTGAGCTGAAAATGCTTGATTTTGGAGTTACGCTGTTTCAGTAAAATTTGTTATTTGGGTTTTTTCTTAGTCTTTTTGCCCTCCCTCCATCTCTCCCTGGAAGCTTTACTGTAGGTCTCACAAGAGTGCCATTAGGCCTGTGGTTTCCTCAGCATAAGCACCTGACTAAAACCATTGCTCTGTGAGGCAATGGCCCCAGCCGACCTGCTGCTTTCCCCTTGTGTTTCCCTCCGGTATTTGCATAGCTGCACGATGACCTGATGCATACTGAACCCAACAATTAATTCCAGTATTTAAATATTTAGGTAAACATTCAGTAAATAACATTGAGATGGGCAGGCAGGCTATATTGCAGGGCATGGATGCTCTGCGTACTCGGGAAGATTTCCATACCCTCTTTGGGGATGCATGCTGTGTTTTAAGGCAGCTGCAAAAGATGATAAGCAAAACAAACTTTGGATGTGGCATCTGCAGAATGGATAATGTCGACTGAAAAATGCTATCTACTGAAAAGGCACCACCAGTGCTGCCTTCTACCAGGAGTCATCTGAGAAATGAGTGCTGCAACTACAAGAGGCTCCCTCAACCCAGTCACCTGCTCCACCTGCAGTTAACTTGTTTCCAGGAACTGCCAGGACTCTCAGTATTGCTGTGCTTCCACAAATCCCTTAGGCTTGTACAGAATTATACACAGGAAGTGTTTAACTCTTTCCCCACTATAACCATGATTTGACTTTGTAGCCACTGTCTGGTGTTGGCCACGTGAAATATCTGTATTGCTGTGTGACCTCTTCTAATCTCACTGAAGCAGGATCTGCTAGAAAAGTATGGGGAATAACTGTGAAGAGTGTTATTCTTGGAGAAAGAGTAAGAGTAATGTACTCAATTTTATTTCATTTTATTTTTAGAGGTTTTTAGCAAACTTGGTCTAGCTCGATCTGCTTATGGGCAGGATGTTCAGAGAAACTGGAGTGAATTCAATAATGTTCCATCATCCATCTGGGACCCTTCAGCTACAGATTCTGTACCCTCCTGGCCAACAAGCTCAAGTTCCCCAACTCATACAACTGCAGTAAGTATTCAGTCCAAATACAGTGTTTTATTAGTGTTTCCAGCCTGTTCTGTATCTGCCATCTAATTTAATTCAGAGGATTTGGGGTGAAAAAAATCAACTGAAGAATAAAGGAGAAGGGAATTTACACATATTCATCCTTGTGTTGACATGACTGTTGGACAAAGTTATTAGTCCGCTTGCTTGCGGATGAGGAATCCGTGTACACTGGCTATTTATATTCACATAAAAATATTTCTTATGAAAGCATCTTGCAGCACTTCAAAAAGTATGTTGCACTTCAGGATTGTAGAAAGAGCTGTTCTGTGCCTGTGCCATGACTGGCTACTGCCTCTGTCACTTCCAGTTTGATGGACAGTTGTGAAATAGTCAATGTGATAATTTTCACTTTGATTCTGCTTTCTGAATCCAACATTGCACCTGATTGTAAATTAACTAAAGGTCCCCAAAAAACTTATCTAAAAGACCTTAAATATATTCTTTTCAGCTTAGAAAAAACACTAAAGGAGTGAGCATAAGGTGAAGCCTTTAAACTGACTACTAATTTTGGTGGAAATCTTGAGTATAGAAAAAGAAGAAAACCCCCCAACTTTTACAGGTTGTAGCACTGCACTGTCATCTTTGTGCCATCCTTGTGCCAAACTAAAACTTAGACTGCAACAGCTGCCTTCACTGCTGGCTGAAATCCTTCTTCATGTTGACTTCTGAAAATGTTTTTGTAGTGAGTAAGAGGCAGTGTTTACTTCACCTGGGAGCAGTTCAGATGGAGTGGGGGAAGGCGGGGGGTAGGGGAAGCTGAAGAAGGTCACACAGCTTCTTATAGACACAGGCTCACTGATCCTGCCCTTGTCATGTGGTTAAGACCAGAGCTGGAACCTCCCTAGAACTATGTAAGGAGAGATTTTTGCTTTTTGGTCACATGGAGGGCAGGTTTCATCAGCCTTTGATGGAAGGAGGGCTTGAGGACAACCAGAATAAGCTCTCTAGCTCTTCACTCCTATTTCCTGGCTGCTTCTGAAAAATATTTGGAAGTGTGCTTCAGGAAGCATTGAGATAGAAGCCTAGACAAATGGAATAGAAGAATTGTCAGTTACTCCCTTTAAATACTTTGATTTAGGGAGGAGACATTTTAGGAGCTTATTCAAGAAGATCACTTAATAAACAAGAAGCAGCAAACTGACTGAAATGTTCAAAACCTTTCTAATGACAGTGATTTTTTTCTTAAAGTGCCTATGGCAAACCAGAAGAGGAAAGCTTGGCTTTTCCTGTTACTGAGCCTCCTTGCTCTAAGTGCTCGATAAGAGAGCAGGTACCAGGCAAGGGCCCTGCCCTTTCCTCCCTTCTGGCACAAAAGCCAAAGCCATTGTTGCAAACAGCACTGAGACAGTGGCTTCTGTGTCACCCTCTTTTCTAGGAAGGTTTCTGGGGGGTTGATTTTGATCATTCTCCTTCCTTATTTCTCTTGCCTTTACCCTTTTATGCACAACTCTGCTTCTGTACTAAAGAGCATTTGATTTCTGGGTCCCATCTCCCCTCAGCCTTGGCTGCATTGCTGGTACTTCTCCCCAGGTTTCTTTCTAACCACATTCCCCCACTCCCTTTTCCTCCATTTTCCTGTGTGTAGTTCTGCCTGTCAGCCACTTTGTACCTCCCTCTACCAGCCTTCAAAGGGCATAGCAGGCACTCTTCTCTGCTGTTCCTTTCCTGGCTGCTTCTGATTTATGAGAAAGTACCTTTTATCAGGCTCTCCCAAACACTTTTGGGATACGTAGGAATAGTTCCTGGCTCTTTCCTGTAGCGGGAAATAGGGTGGACTTTTAGTGTGTTAGGGTTGTTTCCCCGTGCAGCAGAGTGTTTCCTGCTGTAGGCTTAGTAGTCTAATACACTGTCACCCTGGTTTGGCTCAGTTTCTCAGTGACATCAGAGAGTCCTAATGATGTTGACCTGGTTAACCCCCAGGTAGTGCTCAAAACTGCTGTCCAGCCCTCAGTAGCAAATTCTGTGAGGACCCTTTGATAACGGGTTAGCGTCCAACCAGTATCAGGTGTGATTAGACTGAGCCTATCTCCTACATTCCAGGGGAGAGAATAAAAACCTGAAATGAAGAAATTCAGTCTACCTTGTTTTCTTTCCTAAAGAGATTTTTGTGTAAAACTCCAGATGCAGAGTCCACTCACACTGGTTAACCTTTAGCTTGTGTTATCTGCGGGCAGAGATCGTGGGAAGGGGTGCTCTATCTTCACCCAGTAAATTCAAACTTAAGGATGTCTGTACCTTACAGCACTTACTCAACAAATCCACTGCCTTTGGGATGTATCGAGTTTACTGTATATTTGCAAATTGAATTTACAGCATATGTACATTAAATCTGTTGACACTGAGGTATGTAGTGTGCTAAGCCTATGTGTGGCAGGTTCTGTGCTAATATTAGCATGAAAGTTATGCTAACCTTTCCCATGTCCATCTTTGGCTGCTTCTGGGTATCACTTTCCCCTATGCCACGGGTCAGGTTCCCCTGCTTGTTGCTTGCTACTGTTTGGCCTTTAATAAAGCAGTCAGCAGAACCTGGGCCTGGTTCATTCCTGTTTGTGCTCTCTGGGCTTGCTGTACCTGTCCTGTGCATCCCAAATGCATTTGTGATGTGCTGCAGCACACCTGCATCTGCACCGTGACCATTTGTCCGAGACTTCCAAGTGTGTTGAGTCAGGACAGACTTACTGGAACTCAGTGATAAATGGCCAGTTCTCCTATCCCCTCTCCCTTCATGTGGAGAAGTTTTGGATGGGGGGGAAAAGAATGTACTGGGAATATGGAGGAGGTACAGTGGGGCTGAATTCAGGTAAGTTCATCCAAAACAGACATGTCTGAACCCAGGGACATAAGTTTGCAGAAAGGATCAAAAAAGGACTTTGCTGTTACCTTCCATTGCAACTTGAATTTTGTTGTTTTTTTGAGACTTGAACCATGTTTATCTACCTCATTCTAAGTAGTTTGTTTAGGCTTGAGCATTCTGGCCCTTGTGTGTTACAGCTTGAATACTTGTAGTGTAGGTATGGCAATGTAAAAGCTCCAGTGAAAACAGCCTGTAATGTGACTGCACTCTGCAGCCCTGCGGCCCCAGACGTGTTCAGTTGTGTAGTAGTGTAATTCCTCTGGGAAAGCTCTCCTCAAGGAAGTTTGGGACTCCATGTTGCAGGGAAGACAAAAGAGGTTCCAGAGCAGGCTTGCTGCTGCTCCGATACTTATCTTTTAGGGGGGCTGTAAACAAGGTGAAAATAGAGGTTACCAGACTGCTACTTACCTGGCTCTGTCTTTACTGCAGTCAATCCTTGGCAACCCCAGTGGCCTGTGGTCCACCACTCCATTCAGCAGTTCCATTTGGTCAAGTAACCTCAACAGTGGCCTTCCCTTCACCACTCCAACAAACGCGTTGTCAGGCATTGATCTCATGGGTAGTGAAAACTCCTCTGCTGCTCCTCCACCACCTGCTGCTGCCACCGTTGCCAACCCTGCTGAAGACATGGGACAGACCTACAATCCTTGGAGAATTTGGAGCCCGACGATTGGAAGAAGAAGTTCAGATCCTTGGTCTAATTCACACTATCCTCATGAAAACTAAAGTTAAGCAAAAGGAAAGAACTCTTATCCAGGTCACGATACAATTCTGAATGCAAATTTTTTGAAACATCATTTTCAGGTGGTTGCCAGTCGTTGCTTCCCCCCACCCCACTCCCCCTGTCAGTCATGCTTTCATCACTTGCTCCTTTTTAAAGTCTGTCCTGCAATATGGTAGTGTGAGATTGCAGATAAGCTTGAAAAAGTCTGGGTGTGGTCACAAATCCCAACTACAGCTGAAGCCTGTAAATATGAACAGTTTCACCGGTTTCATATTTGACCATCAGCCATCTTTATTTAGGAAACAATTTGAACTATAAAATGGTCCTGGCATGCAATACTTTTATGAAAAGTACCGGTTTGGGTTTTTAAATTTTTTCCAGTGTTATCCTCCAAGTTCTAATTTAAAATCAAAAGGCACTTTGTGCTAAAATGCAGAGTATTTTTTTAAAATAAGGCTGTCTTTGTTAACACAGGTTGTAAGAATGTAAAAAAGGAAAAAAGTCAACAAAAAATACCACCAAAACCGACACAAAACCTTAAGAGCAAAGTGGTTGAATGTACGAGCATTCTGTTGAGACTGTAACACACTTTGTGCTGTTTGTACATTTGTAAACCTGAATGCATTTTTAAGTTGAACTGAAATGCACACAGCCAAGACTTGTGGAAGAAACAAGATACCTTGTGCATTTCTTACAGATACAACTTTGGGTTGTACTTTAAAATAAATACTGCTTTTTTCAAGATCTGTCTGCTGTAGTTCTGTTCCCCACGTGTGTTCTGAGCTTGTGCGTGCATGACTCCACTTGGCGTAGCCTTCGGGCCAAAACCTACTGTGTGCAGGGCCTGTGTTTCCAGAAACTTCTCTGCAGGTGCGACCTCCTTCTCCACAGCGTGGGTTTGTATCGCAGCAGAACAAAAACTCTTCAGGGTTCTGCAGTGCCACCCTCATGAAAATTGGCTGGATAGGAAAAAGCTGGAAAGATGTCTGTGCTGTTTGAGTTTCCAGGTATCAGGCATAATAGCAACTGCTGCTCTTTACGCTACGCCCATACCTCTGTAATGCTGTTCTTGCACAGAACGTTGCTATTCTTAGATAGGATTTATCTGTCCCTTTAAGGTGCCTGTTTGCCATCATTGACAGTAAGGCAAGCCCCAGTGACTGCACATACTCCTCTGAGCTAAAGCCAAGTAAAACTGAACCCTTCCATTACCAGAAAGCAGTAAGAGACTAGCAACGTAAAATTACTTATGCCCCAGTGGCACTGCTTAAAATTTACAGCAACAGATTTTTATCAGAATCCATCCTTCAAAAGAGGACTGTGTGTTTTAATTAATATTGCTTGTAGCATAAAGGTTTCGTATGCGATGAAACATGAGTGTCTCATTCATTTAACCAAGTGAACCCTTTTCCAGTTTGCATTATATAAACAAAATCTCTGCAACTGTCAGGCTGCTGCCTTCTTGCTGCCACCAGCAGAGGCTTGAAGATACAGATCTCTCAAATAAGAACCTGCTGGACCTCCTTTGTTCTTAAAATTTGGGTATTTCTAGAGCCATGCAAGGTCATGAAGTGTTCAACTTGGATTGGTATGCAGTTTCCTTTTGAGTAACTGAGCAAACAGGTCTCTTACTGAATGAAAATAAAGGGAGAATAAAGAGTAAGTATTGAAGCTCCTGACATGCCAAGGCTTGCTTCTTTGTAAATGGAACTTGGGAAGATAACTAGTAGTAACTTCAAGGTGAGAGGAGCTGCTTAAGGTCATGTGCCACCTCTTTTTTTCCCAGCAGGTGTTTACATTGGAATTGATTCCAGGAGGATAGAAGCAGAAATTAATTCTAAGATACTCATAGTCTGCAGTGATTTAATCAGGGAGGACAGGAAAAAAAAATTCCTGTTTAAAGACATTTCCTTTTGATCAAGACAAGGCAAAACACAAGGGGTTTAGACTTTTTTTTTCCTTTCCCAAAATGGTGAGATATTCCCTTGTGATAATGCAAATAATCCACCATTAGAATATCCTTAATTCTTGCTTTGGAAGAGCTTCCCCTTGAGCACCAGTTAAACATTAAGTTCCAAGGGTGAAACCACCTGTACTATCGAGATTTTTGACACACAGTTTTCAGTTTCCTAAGGGGAAAAAGCATGTTTTTCTCCCAGAGAAAATATCCAAGGTCTAAACACTTCCTGAGTGTCCTATTTTCCTTCTCCAGGGTTATTTTGGAAAGCGCCCTCACTCTCTGGCTAGTTAAAGAAAACAAAAGAGCTGCCTTAAAGTCACAACTGTAATTGACAGAATTTAGGTGAAATAAAATCTGGGCAAAAGTTTGGTATAATGAAAGGAACCTCTGTGTATGGTAAGTGCATGTACAAGATGTCTTCTCCTGAGGTATCTACTTGACAGCTTTTATGGTATAGTCACTCTTTACAGGCATTGAAAACTCAAGTGGGGGTGAGGTGGTCGTGAGGCAGAAGCATCCAAGATAAGAATAATAGAGAGGAAAGAGCTCTTACGATGTAAAAATAAAAGGAAATTGTGTTTTGGACAAAGCACGTGCAAAGTTTTATATAAAACTTTAGATTGGGTTGAAAACATTGCAGCATGCTGAGAGGACAACCTGAACACACGGAGAGCTAAGGTCAAAAGCTTGGAAGCAAGGTGCGTGTTTTCAAAAGCAGAATGAACAAGACTGAAGCTCAGACATGAGGAAAGTTCCATCTGGGGTAAAAAGACCAGAGGAAAAAACATCTTAGAGTGCTCAGGAGACAAACTGTCCTGGAAACCAGGGAGCTCACAGCCTTTAGGATAATTTATAACATTTCTTCGGAGTAGAACTGGGGCCAAACTACCATGAGTCAGCTCCATTCTTCCAGACCTGGAAGCTACTGGGAGTGCAAAGTTCCCAGCCTGGAAGAGAAACAATTACTGTTAATTTTGGTAATTATTTAGGTGCTCCTAAAGGGCAATTCTGTTCTGCCAATGCGAAGAAATAAGACTTCTAAAAGCCTGAGAAGTTTCTGGCCTGTTGCTAAAATCAGGAAGCCTGAGGTAGGTAAGGATGGCTCTAACATGCGAAATCAGTTTAATTATCATGAGCTGGATTGCCAGAAGCTCTTGAAAGGCATTAGAGCTTTTGTTAAAGACCGTATCAGAACAGGCTATAAAATTCCAGTCGAAGGAGAGTTAGTGTTTATTTCGCAGGTGCAGACACTTGGAAGGACGCAACATACCAGGGAGCAGGTCTGGGTCAAGCCCTGGCCACACAATGTAGTTTGGCCACTGCCCTGTGAGAGGAGCCCCAAACTGGGGAGAACTCTAGGATGGTCCAGGATGCAGAGTGTGAGTAAACAGGTTCTTAACACTGCAGCATCATGGTGAAATCATATCAAAGTGCATCTCCACTGCACTTTGGCTGACAATGAGCCATGCCCGACTGAATGAAAGGTAAAATTAAGAGTACCCGAAGTGAGAAGTTACCCGTCACTGAAACCGTTTCACACTAAACGCAGCTTTGGCTGGGACTTGTCTGTTTCCCCAACATGTAATTGCGAGCAAGTTTTCTGAGCTGGTGTTCTGGCCTCGTGAAACAATGACAGCTTCAGCTCACAGTGAGTCAGTTGAGCAGAAGAGAGCCATGTGCCGGCGTTGAAAATGACCCAGCTTCTACTGCATGGTTGGTGCAACAGGAAGACCATCCAGGTCACCTTGGGCTAAACAGGTTCTGCTTCAAAACCGAGGCTTTTGCCCAGCGCCTGTTTTCATCTAACGCCACTCAAGGAGGGACTTGATGTTCAACGGGTGCTTTAGTCACATAAATACTAAAGGAGTCTGCAAGGTGGCTGGATCAGCATCCTCTCCAGCAGCCCTCCAAGCACAGCTGCTGACCGTGCTTACTGAGGCTACTGTGCTGCTTCGTGCTGTGTGATCTACCAGCAAAGAGAGCTTTTTAATGTGTGTGTGCATATATATNAGCCCCCAAGCATCTACAGGAGCCATAAAAAATACAATGAAGCACTAGCCTAAACTCTGGGAAACTAATAAAACTTGGGTGTCTTAAGAAGCAATGAAAGCCCTAATACCACTATATTAGCTGAAATATTAGTAGTGTCCTGAACAAAAGTCTCTTTTCTTTTTTTCTGGAGCAGAATTGTGTAAAGGTAGCTGCTCAGATCCAAGAACATCAGTTAGATCAGATGATCTTAAATAGCAGATTATATTGTACCAAGAGAAGTGCAGAAAGCAGAAGGAAGTGCCAGTATTGATTTTACAGCCTCTTTCTAAAAAAAAATCTCCTTAAGGTGTTTCTGTCAATCTGGGATCTCCAAACAGTGGTCCTTCAGGAAGGACCTGTATCTGAGACTGGACTTTGCTGTCTATGTGCCCATGGTGGAGCAAATGTTTGGGTCAGTGTTGTTAACACCGGGATCTTCGGGGTTTACACTCACTCCTGAAGTTTTCCAAGATAACACTCAAGTAGTCCTTGAGTGGCAGCAGGAAGTGAGTGGAATGTTCTAGCACTGCGGCATCAGGATTCACGTGTGACTCTTGCAAGCTGTGAAAAATCACAGCTCAATTACTTGCCCTAAACAAGACAGGGGATCTGAAGCCTGTCATCCTACAAGAGAAAAAAGGTATTGGCTGGGGAGGGCATGAAGGGGGTGGGGTGGGTGGAGAGAAAATTCTAGAAAAGGTACAGGCTGCCCATTTTAGAATTCTGGAGCTAATAAATTATTCCAGAGGAAAAAGAAAGAAAAGAAAAAAAACCATGAAAACAAACAAACAAAGAAAAAAAAACCAAACCAAAATCCAAACCCAATTAGCTACTCTGGAAGGTTTCACAAGCATTTTTAGTATGGGTCCATGGCAGGATGAAATCACTTGTGTTTCAGCTTAGCTACAATGAAATTGCTGGGAAACGAGTGCACTGGGAAAGGAGCACCTGGAGCAGCTTCTGCCTTGCCCAGTATCCCTCCCTGCCCAATTCTGAGTTATTGCCAGGGAAGACAATGCTCCCCACGGAGAGGACATTGACCTGCTTTGTGGCAGGGTAGAAAACAGAGGCTAGGGAGGACGGCTCATTGCCTCTCGGGAGGGACGTACACAGAAGCTGGAATCAGGAGACTAAAATGCTCCTTCACAGGCTGTCATTGGCGTTCTGGAAGGGGAGAGGACTTTTAGCCCCTTTGGCTTTACATCACCCATCCTCCTGCTAAAAGCCTGTCCATACCAGTCCAGTTAATTACCAGCCAAATCCTGACAACATGTAAGAGTCTGGCAACAAAGAATGAAGTAGGTCCCTAAAAACTACACAACATTCTTCATTAAAATGGTATGACTCAGCTTATAGCTCACAGGGAAATTCCTGTTGTGCTAAATGAACTAGAAATCTTTTCAGACAACAGTAATTTTAAGGAATATTCACTTATGTCTCATCCCAAACCAGAAACACGGAAGGTTATTCCTATGAGTTTCCGATGCAGGTCTGACTGCCAAACCTCGCCAACATTTGCCTGCCTGTCAAATTCTCTGTGGCTGAAGAATTGATCTCCAAAAAAAAAAATTTAGCAGAGCTTAAGAAGACATCAAGAATGTCCTAATACTTCAGTTAAACTAAGCAAAGACCATGGCAGGATACAGTATCTGAATATTTTTAAATACTCAGGGTGGAGGAGGGGGAGAAGGGGAGAGGTACACAAGGAACAAAACAATCCAGTTATATTGAAAAAGTTAGTGACAAACTCAGATTTCATGTGCCTATGAGGAGGAGAGGGTGGGAAGAAGAGGACTAGATTGGCTATTAGAGAAAACTCCTTCACAAAGGGTGAAAGGTTGTCAAGTATTGAAACAGGCTGCTCAGGGAAGTGGTGGAGTCACCATCCCTGGAGGTATGTAACATACATGTAGATGTAGCACTTGGGGACATGGTTTAGTGGTGGACTTGGCAGTGTTGTCACCAGTTGGACTTGATGACTTTTTCCAGACTAGATAGTTCTGTGAGTCCATGTTTCTGTAAAAGACAGCTCGTTTCTTTGAAGCAGCTCAACACAACAGTTTAAAGATGCTCCAAAAGGATAACTCACCACAGGTCAAACAGAAAGCAAACATCCATGCTACAATGATCAGCACACAGAATGTCTCATGATTATGCAGAGTTTCATTTCAGATGTGCAAACGTGAGAGCTGGGTACTGACTGCGCTGAACTCATGGTTCCAGGTACGTGTGCTGACGTAGCGCCCTTCCATCAATCGGCTGCATGAAAAAATCCACATGATGCAGCTATTAGAACAATAAGAACTGAATATTGCTGAAGTCAGCAGGTTCAGCATCAGAAAGCCTCAGAAAATAGATGGTGTTTGTAATTTAACGGAGCCTCCTTGTGAAAAGTCACTGATTTGGTCTATACAGCAACATTAACTCGTGGGGAAAAAAAGGCTTTCAGGAACTCTGATGGAATTGGCGCACTGGAAAACACTTCTAACTCCAAAAATTTGAGCAAGGCCATTTCCTCCCTTTGCAGCGTGAGGAGTGAGTGTCCCACTCGTTGGATACACAGCACCCCTCTGTGGCTGCCGACACCACTCCGGCCGTCACGGCAGCGCTCGCCCGCCTTGAGACTTCCTGGGTTTTCCTGACACATTGGAAAGAAATAAATCTCGGCTATAGCAGCAGCACTTTGCTTTAATAAGCTGTGCATTGGGAAAATTAACACTCCTTTCCCCACCTCCAGACTATACAGCTACCACTGCTCAACAGGAACGTGCCAGAAGTCCCAAACCAAGAGGAACTGGAAAGTTCTTGCAGTTCAGTGGGGAAAGTCCACAAACTGAGGGGCAGTCAGGCTTTTACCTGTCTTTGAGCACAGTACCACAACATGCCTAATGCAGTCAAACTATTTATTNGTGGTGGAGTCACCATCCCTGGAGGTATGTAACATACATGTAGATGTAGCACTTGGGGACATGGTTTAGTGGTGGACTTGGCAGTGTTGTCACCAGTTGGACTTGATGACTTTTTCCAGACTAGATAGTTCTGTGAGTCCATGTTTCTGTAAAAGACAGCTCGTTTCTTTGAAGCAGCTCAACACAACAGTTTAAAGATGCTCCAAAAGGATAACTCACCACAGGTCAAACAGAAAGCAAACATCCATGCTACAATGATCAGCACACAGAATGTCTCATGATTATGCAGAGTTTCATTTCAGATGTGCAAACGTGAGAGCTGGGTACTGACTGCGCTGAACTCATGGTTCCAGGTACGTGTGCTGACGTAGCGCCCTTCCATCAATCGGCTGCATGAAAAAATCCACATGATGCAGCTATTAGAACAATAAGAACTGAATATTGCTGAAGTCAGCAGGTTCAGCATCAGAAAGCCTCAGAAAATAGATGGTGTTTGTAATTTAACGGAGCCTCCTTGTGAAAAGTCACTGATTTGGTCTATACAGCAACATTAACTCGTGGGGAAAAAAAGGTTTTCAGGAACTCTGATGGAATTGGCGCACTGGAAAACACTTCTAACTCCAAAAATTTGAGCAAGGCCATTTCCTCCCTTTGCAGCGTGAGGAGTGAGTGTCCCACTCGTTGGATACACAGCACCCCTCTGTGGCTGCCGACACCACTCCGGCCGTCACGGCAGCGCTCGCCCGCCTTGAGACTTCCTGGGTTTTCCTGACACATTGGAAAGAAATAAATCTCGGCTATAGCAGCAGCACTTTGCTTTAATAAGCTGTGCATTGGGAAAATTAACACTCCTTTCCCCACCTCCAGACTATACAGCTACCACTGCTCAACAGGAACGTGCCGCAAGTCCCAAACCAAGAGGAACTGGAAAGTTCTTGCAGTTCAGTGGGGAAAGTCCACAAACTGAGGGGCAGTCAGGCTTTTACCTGTCTTTGAGCACAGTACCACAACATGCCTAATGCAGTCAAACTATTTATTCCTGCATTTATTTTAATATTTCTTTCACCAAACGATCGAAAATGAACCACTTTTCTTTCTCTCCTCTTCTATGTGCTTTCAGCATCTCCCTCTGTACATCTGCTCACTTAACAAAATTATTTCTCCAATACCAATTCTTTTTTACCTGTGATCTTCTGTACACGTTCAAGACACTCAGCTCCTCCAACTCGTACAGAACATTTTTACGACTCAATTTTGCACCCTTACTGCAGCAATTTTATGCAGTTGCTTGGTATTTTTGTTCAAATCTCCAAACACACATGTTGGCTCTCCCCCACCACCTTTGTGTCCATATCCGTGTGAAAGGCTTTTGCTGAGCTTTTCTCCAGGGTCCCGCATCCCGTCCCCTTAGAGTGTTTCAGTTCTTACTCTTTGTGCTGTCCCATTCACTAGTTTCAATCCCAAAGCCCTGCCACAGCCCTGCTCTGCTCCGGGTTGCACTGGGAGCCTTGTGGAAGGTTCCCTCTTCGTTTAGGAGATGGTGACCACAGGGAAGCCATGCCTGCCCTGCTGGGCCTCCTGCTCCAGGCTGGAGAGGCAGATGGGTTGGCCCAGTGGGGCTGTGTGACCCCACGCACACAGCGCTGCAGGGACGTGCTGGAACGCCCCGTGCATGCCAGGGCTGCGCTCTGGGGAACACCAGGAAAGAGAGGACAGGACAGGATGCTCCTGCCTGTCAGGAGTTGATCCATGGGTTTGTTCCACACACAGGACAGCAGTCACCGCAGGACAGAAGGGGACTGAAGCTCCCCAGGAATGGGATCTGCACACCTGACAGGGCATGAGATCTACTCGCTATCTATGTTCCCCTTTTTATTCTACATTATTGGAACAGCAGTGTTATTACACTGTGTCCGTTGTGCCTTTCTTACTGAGACCCAAAAGAGCCCCGTGCAGGACTCAGGTCACCACAGGCCACCTACATACCAAGACTCATTAATAAACATTGATTAAAGAGTAAATGTCTTAAAGCAAAACCCCCCTGTACATCTAAGTGCCTTCAAAGCTTCCACCCTTCCAGGTGCCACTTTGCCACTGGATTTTAGCCCAGTATTCTATATTCAAATAACTATCGATCTTGATTTATAATATGAAAACAGGAATAATATTAGTCTATCCACATCCAAAGCCTGACAGCAGACAAAAATGTATCAATAAAATAAAGAATAAAAAACAAACAAACAAACCAGCTACAGTTTATTGACAAGCCATCCACTTCCTAGTGAAAGTACTTCCACCACAAACTCACAGGTTAATTCAGGCATTGCAGGCACAACCTGCATAAACATCATAACCTTCATTCTCTGAGGACTCAAAGGATGAAAGCCCCAAGAGAAATAAAGAAATGGGGAAGTAGAGAAGATGTGACACAATGGAAAGCACTGTAACGACACTACATAAATCATCTCAGAGCTAACACTTCTGACGAAGAATCTTGCAAAAATGTAACTTATAAAAAATTGTGCAAATACATGTGGAAATACAGTTGACTCTGTCATTTCACAGATAGAAGGTAGAAGCCACTGTCAGGACAGGACACGAGAACGGCCTGGTTTTTCCTATCACAAAGTACAGATGTTTTGATATTTTTAATTTAGATTGGTAGGTCTTCGATCTATCTGGCTGCCCCATTTTACCAAAGAACTGCCTGTTTAATTAACTGATTCTCAAGACACCTAAAATTCTGTGCGTGCCCAAACCCAAGCAGGACCCAGCCAATGCGAGTTTCTCTGGCACAACAGCGCTGCTCACGAAATGGAAGAACCCAGCCGCAAGAACCCTGTACATGATGGGAACATTTGGGCCACAGAATTACTAACATCAGGCTACTCCTTGTTTTCACCCCAGACTATGAAAAACAGGAAGCCAACCAAGGTTCAGTTCCCTCTGGGGAACGGTTTGCACCTTGGAAATGCCCCGTGGCACTCGGCCTCCCTGCCCTACTGACAATCCTTCCTGGCAAGATGAAAAGCCACTTTCCCATCTCTCCACTCAGTAAAATCCCCACGCAGTTCCCACAGCCTAAACCCTTCCCTTTTCACTGCCCGACTGGGAAGGGCCACTGCTGGATGAGAACTCGTGCGCTGAAAAAGCCATCCAGTGCTTTTGGAGTTGTTTTCCAAGCATGACTGGTATCACGGGGCGGAAGAGGTGGGGGAGAGAAGCAAACAACAGGAAAAGAAGAGCTCAGTTTTCAGCATCCTGTGCAACAGCTCAGGTGCAGGATCTGGAGGGGAAGAACAGTGCATGTTGGTGGCAGATTTCTGAGGACTGCAAAGGCAGCTTTGAGGACCTTGTCCACAAGCTGTGTTACACAGCTGGGTGTGACAAATGTGGCTCTGGGAAGGTTCTGGCTGTGCCTACAAGGCCAGAGGTACAAAGCCCTGTCTCTTATTTGTGCACTAAAGTGGCAGAAGGAAGTCCAGGCTGAGATGGGCCTCAGTGATAAACTTCCTCATTAGCAATTCCCAATATAAAAAGCATGAGGAAGCTCAACATCATGAGATAACACAGTCGCCTACAAGCTGGGCAAGTTATGGGTGTCAAGGGTCCTTTGTAGACTTAGTCAAAGTGGCTCTTGCAAAGCTTTGCTGATGGCAGCAGCGGAGCCAGAATCTGTAAGGTGTAACTCGCTGCAGATCCAGCCACACAGCCGGAGATGACAGGTGGATTTTGTGTGCTCAGCTGGCCCATGTTACTGCACAGGACCAATCCAGAGACACACAGTAAACACAGACATTGCCCGTTTTCCTTTTTTTTGCTCATGAGGAAGAAGGCAGGACAAATAAATCTTCCACCCTCCTCTGACGTGCCTTTCTCTTCCCCTTCGTAACATCTGTTAGTTCTCGCTTCCCTGTGCTTTGCAGAACACCCTAAGACAGGTGCTCTGAACTGCAGAGGTATGAACACCTGGGGATGAGGCACAGCAGCCTGACACAGGGGGAAACCAAATCCCACACCATCTCTTTGCATCAGCTCCTGGGGGCAAAACTTATAATGAGGTCCGTGGGCAGCCCCTGACGCTGTCACCATGAGAAAAGACAACTAAGGGGATACCATTTCCACGGTGACTTGGGAAATTCGGCCATTCCCTGGAGAAGCAGCTGCCAGTCAGCTGCACGGGCACAAGCACAGCAGTGCCCACTGCAGTGCCAGCAGATGAGGAGGCTGCCTGCGTTCCCTGAATTACTGCTGAGCTCATGAACCTTCTTGGAGGAACCAAGCTGGGACTGAGGAAAACAAGCCAGATGAATTTTTAGCAGCACTGCCGTGTTTCCACTCAATAATTAAGCATTCTGCTGGCTGCTATTTCTCAGTAAGTTTTATTCTAGCTCCTGTCACCAGCCACGTCTTGCAGGTAATACAGTTAGCCACTTTCAGAGACTACTCCCACTTAGGTATTGTAAAGTCTTATTTTTCATACTGAGATTCACTTTTTTTTAAGAAGTTTCATAAAAGTATTCTAAATCCAAAAAGGAACTGAGAAAAGTCAAAGAAACTCCTCTTCAGCCATTCGCCTACAAACCTTGAAGCTGTGAATATGGCCACAGCATTTCTATGCATTTCCACTCACTCCTACAACTTAAAGTTGATTGAACATGGGAAATTTGGTCAAAAAACAACATGAAGAACGTGGAATGAAATACCACGGTTAGAGGAACAAAATGGGGCAGGAATGCCCCTGAATGAGAAAGTTCTCATGTCTGAAAAAACCACAGAAAACCCCATCAGGAGGACTGCAGCCTACTGTAGCTAACGAATGCTATTGCAGACCTGATGGATGTCCCTCAGCCACCCAGGCTAGATCACCTAATTGTTTGTTACAAACCTACAACATGAAGGGCGTTTTACCAACATTTTCAGAGCATTTCTATAGCAGCAGGTGCTCTCCCAGAATTCAGTGTCAGATGCCAGTGCCACCATCTGCCCAATACCAACGTTAGTTGGTGGCAGTTCAACCACCTGAAAAAGAAAAAAAAGGTTATTTCGATCTTACTTTTCAGAACTTCTCAGATCTGCTCTTCCCTGGAGGACAATGAGAGGGATGTGCTGGACCTGCCAGGCCTCCCTGCTGCAGGCACAGCCAGGGCGTGGGTTGACAGGTTGATCCAGTCCTGTGCAATTGTGTCCAAACTGATCCCTCTTGTTACTCACCCTCGTCACTTACACGATATCTGGTTAATCACGTTGTGAATAAATGGACAAACCGCACCCATCCTGAGTTGCAATGGGCAAAACATTCCAGGAGGTGGGAGCAGAAAGTCTGCCTGATATTTAAAGTATTGTGAGAAAAAGAGGTTGCTGTTGTGTGTTTCCTTTCCCTTCCCTTCCCTTCCCAAGCCCGGAAGTGTTGTCATTCATTAGGAAGAGCTATTTTAAACAAACCCAGATGAGGGCAGAAACAATAAACACATCCAAAATTTCTGAGGTGAGTCTTAAAGACAGGTTTAGGAATCCACAAACTGAAGAAAGGCTGGAAAAGCTTAACCTTGCTCACCAAAATCATCCATAGTGCATCTCTGGTTTAAACAAATGGTTTACTTTTTCTGTGGTACTCCTTGTGGGTTTCTATTCTCTCGTGCATTTTTTGTGTTTCATTTATTAAGATTTCCTCTTCATTTTGTCAGAGTACATGTTTCAAGCTCTAAGATGATACATTTGCAAGCAAAGCCTTCAGTCACTGCTGCTCCCAGCAGCTCCTCACAGCATCATTTACAACCCACGGACACGCACATGCCCTTCACACACCCACAGTTCCACAGGCAACCCAGACCTACCTGGAGTTTCCAATGGAGAAATCTTCATGGAGACACGTTCATCAGCTTCAAAGAAGTGACATTTTCTCTAAAGGCTCAGAATGCCTTTTAGAGATGTTAAACTTTCAACCGTCTTTTAAACACCTCGCCTTTTTAAATTAAAAAAACTCCACTGGCAGATACTTTTGACACCAATTAAAAAATTCTGAAATGCATACATGTATATACATGGATACATATATATATATGCATATATATGCATATCAATGCAGATGCATTTTTCATTTGCAATTTAGGAATTCCTACCTGTCAAGCATCTTCTCTTTATGCATTTTGAATTAAAGCAGTGCGGGTTTTTACCTTCTACTGTTTTTCTTTCTGTGTAACTAGAAAAACCATTTCATGGAGCTCCACCTGTGGTCCTCAGTCCTCTTTCACACAAGCAAAATTGTATTTGGCAGTTCTCAAACACCCAGTGGCAACAGACTTACATTTCTATGTTCTAGCCTGCATATTTTACAGAAATCAGAGTGCTCTGAATTATTGTCTGTTACATGATTACATAAACTTTATTTAACCTGAAATCAAAATGCCAATCAACAATGACAAGCTCCCCCTGTTGAGAAACAGCCCAGTAAAGCCGCTGGAGGGACGAGTTGGCTGGAGGAGAAGCAGCAGCAGAGGAGGAATTCTATTAATGGAAGGAAGAGTGAAAAAACAGAGAACAAAGCTCAGGAAGGTCTTACAGAAGATTCATGGAGAAAGCACCTAAAATTAAGGAAGAAATATATCTCATACTGCTTCTTTATTTAGCTGTTGCTGGATGTGTAGCACATGGGACAAACAGGTGCCTGACTGAACTACAGAAAGTTGACAGAAGCTGTACTTTAGCAGGGTTTAGAAGTAACTATTTCCTGACTTGAACATCTGTGAAAAACGTCTCCTTGCACAACTTGGCTTAACGTATTCTACAACAGATAAAGGCATATCAAGTCAAGGAACCTGAGTGTGTTTATTTTCATTTACCACAAACACATTAAAAGTAAGACACCATTTGTTATTCTTGTCAGTTCTTTATTGGTTTTCATCCTAAAGACTAGCACATTTACAGCATACGTGGATTGGATGAACTAGAATATATAAAACAGTAGCCATATGTTTATGATATATTAATACTGCCCAAAACCAAATAAATAAAAATATTTCAATGCACAAAGCTTGGCAAATACAGTTGTGTTGGGACAAAACTGTGTCGTATTATACAATAATTTTACACGTATAAATGAAACAAAAGGCAACTGTGCTGTAGGTACTTTCACAGAACATACACAGAACATACTTGGCAACAGTTTTCTTTTTTTTACCTTTGTATGTTTTATAATTTAAAAAACGTACTCAAAAAAAGAACATTAGACAGAACTTCATTTTACAGTAATCCTTAGATTCGCCTCTCCTGTGCAACAGAAAAGCTTGCTTCACCCTTGTGAAGCATCCTACGTGGATTTCAAGTTTCACAATTTTTCTTTTTTGGATGAACTGCTTGAGATCTCGCTGTTCGTGACGCCCTTTAAACGAGCCTGTCGGTGTGCGTGTGCTGACCGTGCCTGCACAGAACACATGAGCTGGACAACAGCGTTTTACGTGCAAGCTCACCGAAACCGGAGGATTTGAAACAGAGCAACGCAGTACTCGGGACGGCTGTTCCACCACACACATACAAAATTCAGCAACTTTTTCGGATTACATTGGTATACAAAATAAATAAAGGATCGCTAAGCTCTAGAGCAGATCTAGGGATGGTTGGTCACAGTCTAAGAGTGGCAATGCTAATTGCTACAAGGGACCTCTTATTATTTTCTTCTGAAGCTGAACACTGGAAGATTCTTAGTGTAACAATACACGACTTAAAATTAACCATGTTTGAAATATACAAAATAAAATCATCAACTCATAAAAACTAAGGGATATAAAGAGTACAGTCTGTACAAAAATAAATGTAACATTTAGTAATGGGCCAGGAACTGAAGGTTGAGCAGAACTAAAGGAGTAACATGTCTAAAGAGATTCCACTGAAAAGGTTTACACCATATACCTGTTTTACTTCTTAGGAAAAAATAAAACAAAATCAACATTTATTAACTGGCAAACAGGGTCTTCTGTAGCATTTCCAAAGGACTGTTCTACCACAGATGATTTGTTCATACCTGGGGTAGGTACCACAATACACTGCTTTTGCACAGGATTCCATGTTTTGTTCTCCTAGAGAGTCTGAGATAATGGTAACAGCGTAGTTCAGCAGAACTCTCTGACCTGGCTTTGTGACATGCTGCTCAGCGTTTAACTGCAAAAAGCAAAATGCAAAAACTGCTGGACCTGTAACCCCCAAACCTACATGGGAGCAGAATGAACATGGCTGATTGATAGAGCAGTGACAGCACAGACAAACATCAGTGAGAGGGAGAAAGAAATTAGGAAACAGCCATATACTTACCTGGCTGTTGCTACTCTCACAAAATAAAGGGGCAGATTTTTCCTATTCTAAAATTCAGACCCTTAGAAACCAAGAAGGAAAGGACACTGTGCTGAACAAAGCTAGCTAGAGATTACTTCACCCTGTTAAAATTTGAAAACGAATGTTGAGCTGCTTTTTAAAATACTACCTTAGCTCTGAAGGCATTCTTTGGGAGATTATTTCTGACGAGGTCTTTTGAACACTTTTTTACCAAATGCTATCAGACTGATCATCTTTGTTGTAAGCCAGAACCCCCCTGCAGCTCTCAGGCACGAGCAGTAGCACACGAGCAGTTCCTTTCTATCAGCACGGGGCACCACTACCTTCCCCAGAAATACCCTGGCATCAGTCACACTTCCCCCTGCCAGGATGCTGAACAGGTAAAATGCAGAGGTAAACAGAAACCAGTTTTGGTTATGGAGCAACAGGGGTGTGTTGGGCACTTGGAGCATTTTTGTATTGACGCACAAAACTGATATAGCAGAAAAAATCAAACACTGATCGAAATAACGTAATGCCCCAAGACCCTAATGCTTACAATGCAGAAGTGATATAAAAAGCCATGGATAAAAATGTGTCACTTACTGTACAACACCATGGAATATAACAAACATGCCATGTGCAACATCAGCAACTTGCTTGTTGCCCTTGCCTTAGAGCGGGGAGGGGCAGGGGGAACTGTTGCTGGCATTAATGTTTAAGCATCATTATGTTTCTGCCACATTTTTTAAAATGTGTGCCCAAGGTCTTATCTGTCGAAAACAACAGGAATTCGTTTTTATCTGAACAGAACTATAAGCCACACCTCATCTGTCTGGCCTCTTATATATTGTTAATTTCACATATGAAGATGGCATCCTATATACAGTAAAACAATTTATTCTCCTGGCTTTTATTGTGCTGATTTTTTTTTTTTAAGTTAAACCCCTGTTTCATGATTGTAACAATGCCTTCTACAGTTACTACACTGTCTAGGATCCAAACCCTTTTTATTTACAACTTCTGAGTTTTACCCTCAGTTTTAAAAAGTTTATGAAAAGCTCAATCTCAAGTCAACTCAGTATAAAAAGATGTAACGTGAAACAGCTGCCTAAGTGCTGTTCCTAGAGTCCTTTCCCATCCAGGAGATACCTAGCTATTTGCATATAGGTAATTATTAAGTATCACAATATCTGCTCATCTTACATACACTGAAGGCTATTTCAACGGGCAGAGAATCATCACACTATTCTCAAGCTAAGGTGTCAGAATAACTGTTACTATAGATTCCAATTCTGTAAGTAACATGCTCTGTATAACCTAGCGAAACGTACAAAAAGGTTATTTTTCTCTTCTGGATGACAAAATCATGTATTAATCTAGAGTGTATCCACAGGTTTTAATGGAACAGCAATTAAAGGACATAGTATGCTTATGTTTCAACTTTTCCATAAGTTCCTTCTGGAGGCCTGTAATACTTTGGGAAAGCCTTCAGTTGCAGGGAATTAAATGCATACTTGCGACATCCAACATTCTTCATTGTATTTTCTCGGCGACAACCCTCACTGGGGAAAAAAAACAAGCACAAAAAAATGACAGCAGTAAAAAGGAAAAAAAAAAAGAAGACTTAAACTAAGATGAAATGAACTGGTTATTTTATAGCATTAAAAAAAAGCTGGTTATATTCAATGAGCGTTTAATTAATTTGCCACCGCAAATATTAAAAAGGATGACTCATCATACGATGCCGGTAAGAAGCACACAGAATGGACACATGCTATGCCTGACTGCTAGTTTTGCATCTCTAGAAAGCAGCAGCACATCTACTGAAAAGGTGCTTTCACGACGGTTTCATATTTCAGGGTGCACTGCTGTGGAGTTCACATGCTGCTTCACTGCACGAGGGATCCCAAGGGATTGCTTAAAAGCAGTTCTGCTAATTTATTAATACATTAAGCTGAAAAAGAAAAACTGATCTTTCTATAAGACCTTTAAAGTAATTTTATTGTTCCCTATATGTCAGTGTTATCACTACTTACTTAAAAGATTAGAGCTGATACAAAAATAATGACTTTCCAGTTATCTCTGCATGCATAAATTGACTTGAAAACCAACACAGTCTAAAAAAAATTCTAAATCATGAAATAGCAGCTTTGCGTGGGTGCAAAAAAAGGCTGCATTGACAGTCATCACCCCAACGAAACAAAGCTGTGCAGAAATTAATTTTCACCCAATGTTTTGGTGCAACTGCCCCACAATACAAAGAAGTTCTTTGCTACAATAGAAAACTACTCTGGTTATAAGGCTTCTTTACACTTGTAAATCTAAGTCAGAGTTCCTTTGATTATATCCAAAAAACAGACATACAAAGAGGAAGCACTATCTTTTAAATATATATTATAAATCAATTTAGGCTTACAGGAGAATGTCTTTCCCTGATTGAGGACTGAAACCTAAACAATGAGTACGAGACCTTCATGGCAAAATGTACAGTACAGCATCTTATGGTGGAAATGTCACATTAGTGCTGTGTTGGAGATGGCTGCAGCACCGACCAGGTAAGCTGTGGCCATGTGATTGAAAAGGAGCGTTTGAATTCTGGTTCTCTTTGAAAGCTCTCATGCTCTCACTGGCCTCACCGTTCTTCTAATTTTGGTCAATGAAACTGGCTGTAACTGTGTTCTGTATGTAACATCCAGTTTAACTTCATATTGTCACTTTTTTTGCTTTAAGAAACAGTTTAAGTCTGAAATTTGTCTTTGGAGCACATTCTGTGCCTGCATTTTATCGATTGGATCATACATGATAATGCTGTTTTTCTGGCATTGGTTTGTATGTTATAGAACTCCCCCAATGGCTGTTGCAGCCAAACAGATTCATCAGAAACTTGCACAAATTATACTTCAGAGTACTAATAAAAGCAGTAACTTTACCTAGCAAATATGAGATGATGGATGAGCTTTTTAATTCTAAAGTGAATCACTCTGTTCACAACACATTCCACTGCATCTGGTGATTGCACATGCCCTGCTATGGCACAGAGATGGTGACAAAGATGTATTTCACACACACCACTTCATGTGCCATGCTTTTTCTGCTGGAGGCACATAAGCAGTAAGCAATATAACATCTTAAATCTCAATGCCTGAATGAAAGCGCAGACCAAGCTCAAAAAGTCAAAAAACCCAAAAGTTGTGCACAACAAAGTTTAAGAAAAGAAGAAAAAACCTACCTTGTTTCTAAAAAGGCTAGATGAATTTAAGGCTGGTCTTACTGCAACCCTAGTGATAGTCATGAGCACTGCCTTCATACTTTAAACTGACTAATAATTTCGGGGAGTTCAGTGGATACACCTGCCACTCTGCCACCAGAGGGTGGTTGGGCACTGGAAGGGGCTCCCCAGGGAAGTGGTCACAGCACCAAGCCTGCCAGAGTTCTAGAAGCATTTGGACAGTGCTCTCAGGCACAGGGTGTGACTCTTGGGGATGGTCCCATGCAGGGCCAGGAGTTGGACTTCTATGATCCTTGTGGGTCCCTTCCAACTCAGGATATTCTGTAATTCTACTAAAGTTACTTTTACATCCCGTTAGACTGAACCCAGGACACTCATCACGTTGCAAGAACCTGCCACAGTCCAACCTGACAACTGTTCACTTTCTAAAAAGGTATTAGGGGGGCACCCATAGCAAATGAACTGGTGTTAATTAGGAAGAAGAGATGATCAGTATGGAGACAGTGGTGCCAGGTATCAGCACAGGACATAGGTATGTCCAATACCATCATACCATCATTTTAAATCTCTTGAGCAGTAAGGATGCACCTAAATTCATTACAACTAAAAATTAATAGGATACATGCTTAACTATATATGTATATATATAAACCCAGATATGTCTCTCTGGTGTTCTGCTTTTGTTAGGTTTTTTCCCTTTTAGAAACAAAATTGGAAGAATAGTGAGGAAAAATATCAGGAGATAGTGTACTGTACAGTCTGATTTCATGAAGACACAAATATAATACACACTTTTTTTTTTGTTAGAATAATTAAATCCAGCTTTAGGATTTAATTTTAATTTTTATTCTAACTGTGCTTTTTTGGTTTGTTTTTTTCAGCATACCTCTTCCAGCAGCTTTCAAATTCCATTAAAATTAATAATAAAAGCTATAGCTATATATAGTTTTTGAGCAAGTTAATAATAGTAGAAAATACAAATCACAGTACTAGTTCTCCTCAGAAGCCCAATGTCATCTCAGGCACCACGCGAAGTAAATCACTTTATGAATTTATCAAACTACATTAAATGAGGTTAGTTTTTTTTAATCAGCTATTGCTATTGACAATTGCCAGACCACTGCATCAACAAAATCCTTCAGTTTAAACAGGCCTCACCCAGTTTGATGTTATGTATAAATGATGATCAAATTGATCTGCAATTACTCTGCATCACTAAACCAGGTAAGCCGCTTCAGTCTCACCACTTAAATACATGTTAACTTACCATCATTCATTTATCACTAAGTCACTATCAGCATCATAATTAATTAAAGCTGTCCAACACTTAAAAAGGAAAGTATCAGCAATATTTAGTCTAGTGTAATTAAAATAAAGCCAAATGAAAAGGCTCAAACCCACTTAATAAAGGAGCTAACTGGTACCTCCCTCTTCTTGCCTGAAATATTAAAGACCACTATCTTTAACTTCTAGGATGATAATGACCCTATTTCAGAATAAGTTCTATAATAGAGCACCTGAAACCGATAATGGATCATTAGCAGGCTAATGCCAATTACATCCCCTTCCTAACCACAAGTTATTCTCTTCGTGTCTTTAATACATTGCAAAATGCAGATCTACAAATAGAAATAATTCTGCATGCAGCACACTGCGAGTTGTTTTTTTTTCAGTGGGTACACTAGTCTATTAGAACATACTAAACCATGAGAAAGGAACAAGACTATGGTTCTACAAACTATTCAGTAATTTGGATATTATGCTCTGAAATGAAGGTAGAAATCTGTTATATCTTTAAATAAATTTCTTACAATGTCTTATAAACCCCACCCGTGTTTTTATTTTTCTCTTCATACCTCGTAAAAATGAAAGGCAAGATTAGCATACCCCTTAAATATACAAAAAGATACAAATTCTTTTCAGACAGAGTTCCTTTCTCTGGAATACATGAAACAAGTAACACAAAGCTGTATTTGGTAAGAGATCTTCAGGCCGGCTAAAGTAACGAGGTAACAGGCCAATGTCAGACTATGTTACAAGCACTGAAAGCAGAACAATAATTTAAAGTTTCAATACAATTCCTTCTGATAAAATAATTTGATGTATATTTACAGTTTAGTACAATAGAAACGTAAAATTGTAAGGCATAATAATTCTTGGCAGACAATGCTATGACACATTCCTTTGTCCAGCAGGTACCAAGTGGCAATACACATTCAAGCACATTTTTTGCTTTTGTTTTTATCTTCACTTGCAACGTAATCTGGCCACCAGGTATGCTATGCTCAGAAACAGCCACACAATCAGTAAATTGGGGCTGAGAGCTAATAAAGGAATAGAGTAGAGGAGGCTGGGATCTAGTCTGAAATCTCGGATGGGCACCAAGCCACTCAAGTTCTTCTGGGTGACTATCTCCCGTGTTCCAATGCTGTGAAAAGGAAGAAGGTTGGGAAGAGGGAAAATAAAACAGAAAGGAAGACGGACATGCAAATGAATGTATAAAAAGAGATGGCAACACAAGGTGGTCAAGAAAATGAAAAAACATGGAAGAACGCACAACAAAACAAGAAGATGGAAGTAAAGAAAGAGTGGAAAAACGTCTCAAAAATATGTACCAGTACAATTGTAGAAATAAGGAGAGGGAAAGAGAATAAAAGAGAAAAATAAGAAAGAAGTACTGTAGTCTAGTGAAAATAAACACATGTAGGTTGAACATAAATGGTTTTCCATGTTCACTCTTTCAGATTACCAAGCAATAGCACCCCATGCTGCTCTGCCATGCTTTGGCATGCTGCAAAGTGGAGCTCTGAAAAGCAAGCTGAACATGAATAACCATTGTAGTATTTGACCCTTTCAAACCTCTTTCCATGTGGGTGGCAGTGAATTAGTTTAACCTCTTAACTACCTGTTCACATTGTAAGCAAAAAACCCCCAAATCACCCATTTATTTTTCTGCTTTGACATGAATTCAAGGGTGTAACAATATGCTTCTCAAAATGCATGTTTCTGAAAGGTCTCAAATATATGTACCTGAAGGCAAGACATGCTGCAAAGCCCATCTCACTGTGCCCCTACTTCCTATACTGAGCACTGGAGGATATAGTGGACACCTCTTCAGGTAACTTGAGGCTTCGTAATGTGCCCTTTCATTCTGGATCACTCTTGTACCTTGTGCAGTCCAACCCTAGTTTGCAAAGCAACAACTAAATGCAACCTCTGAGCCTGATCCTGTTAGAATCCACGTACTCGCTCCATCCATAAAACGCAATCCATAACCTTGCTGGTTGCATAGCACGGTTAGGTAACCAAGAGACAATGTCTTGGAAGAAAACAGATAGACCCTGGAGGTGGTGAAAGAGAAAAACAGCCTTCAGAAGCTGGTGACACTTCTAGTGAAATGGAATTAGGTAGAGAGGGAACTAAGCCAACTGTATTTTTGATCTGGATTAAAAGATCCAGACTGGTCATCACGGTATGTTTTCACTCCTGGTGCCTACACTAGACAAGGGCAGACTGCATCTGTGATGCCTACAAATCCCAATTACTTTTGTAGTGCTGGGGAGGAGGGGGTGTGTGTGATCAGAAGAATCAGTCAGTGAAAAGCTAACGTTGACTAGAAAGTGGTGGATAAAGGCTCAACAACATAGCCCAGAGAAGTGTTTTTGAGTATAGATAAAAAGTAAAACAATGGGAGAGGGAAAGAAGGAAGGCTCAAAATGACAAGATGGCGTTATGAAAATCACATGCTGTATCTCCACCACTAAAACTTAGTATCAAGCTACTCAATTTTACACAAAGACATATGCACAGACAAATACGGTGGGAATGGAGGCAAGAGCTGGAAAGTTCTTTCCTTGTCACTGTTGGCCCATGTAGATGCTTCACCAAAGGGGTGAAAAGTCACCTTTTGGATATAACAAATTGCACAGTGTCTTTAAAACATTCATGATAAGACTACCTCTAGGAGGGGACTAGGGTAAAGAGACAAAGCAAATTCCCTGCTAATTTACCTTGCATATGGAAATCCTCCCATGCTGGACACTGCTGGTTGCACCCAGCTTCAGTGGAAAAACTGCAGGCTCAGCTGAGCCCCTTGGCCACGCTGGGGCCTTGGGGAAAGCGTGCGCAAGAAAAGGCAAAACACCACACGGCAGTGAAGGTCGATGGGAAAAGATGTGAGAAACAGCCCTGTGAGCACCCAACTCAGAGCAGAGTTTCCCCTGCAATCCTGGAGACAACTATCCCCACTGCAGCCCATGGGGGACCCACAGTGCAGCAAGTGAATATTTACTGAAGGAAACTGGAGCCCATGGAGAGCCCATGCAGGAGAAGGTTTATCCTGAAGGGCTGCAGCCACGGGAAGGACCCACGCTGGAGTGGAGGAAGAGTGCAAGGAGGAAGGAGCAGCAGCGAAGAGCTGTTATGGACTGATTGCAACCCCCCAGTCCACCTTCTGTGCACTGCTCAGCATGGAAAGGAGGTACAGGAGCTAAGAATGAAGGAGTGAAGTACTTGGGCCTGGGCCAAAAGAGGTTGTGGAGGGCAAAGTTTTTAATTTTTGTCTCTGTTTTTTAACATGCCAAATCCATTGGCAATAAACTAATTTTCCCTAAGTCGAGACTGTTTTGCCTCCACCAGTAACTGGTAATGTATCTCCCTGTCTTTAAGAGCTTTTTCACATATTTTCTCTCCCTGTCCTGTTGAGGGGAGGCAGTGAGTGAGCAGCTGGGTGCGCATCCAGCCATTGTTCCTGAGCAGAACTGACAAATCATTTCAAAAACTCAACCACATATGGCAAAGAGCAATGAGATGCGAAAGAGTGAAGGGCTTGAGGAATGGTCTAATCTTGGTTTTCCTTCAGGACTGGTCAGTATTTGTTCCACACAATCTCTTAGTCAAAGACTTAACAGAAGAAAAAGTCACGTCTTTCACCTGCCAGAGCAAGTCCCTGATGCTGACAGAACACTCAAGCCAAAGGTTTTGATTAAATTGGCTCTCTTTCAATATCCCTGTGTAGGTCAACATAAAGCAATATTTTTCTTGAGTCAGTATTTTATCTGATCCTGTTTTATATTAAATGGGTAGTCTGAAGTACCTAAACAATATTATTAACTTCTCTCTCTCCTGTGTCCATGACTGTATTAAAAAAAAACAGTGACCCAGTAATGAATTTGAAGAAAGTAACAAAATTCCCAGTATTTCTCCTAGTTGTTTTTATTCTTATTAAATAGAAAACTGTGAATTTTTCTTTTCTTTCCGATGTCTAAGTCAACAAGTTGCGTAATTTAAAGATGTTTGAGAGCCACTTTGTTCCCTCAGAAAGGCATTTCAAGTTTTGTTTCTAACACCAAGGTTTAATTGGTCTTTGAGTGCCGATTTCATGTACTGTACTAACACTGTAACAATGCAGCAAAAAGTGCAGCAAAAAAGCGAAAATAAAGAAGTCCAGTGACATCCAATTAGATGTAGATATAACCCCCCAAATTATTAGTGTAAGAGGCTGCAAGTGTTATATTGTATGGGACATTCTTCTTCTAGGTAACTGAAGAGTAGGAAAGGGTCAAACAGCAAAAACATACAGAAAGGATAAGAGAATTGAACACTCTAGAGAATCTGGTGAAAAGACACACAGTACAGTACATTTGGTAAGAGTGAATGTTGAAAAACAGGACTGAACAGCATTGTTGAACTACATTGATAAAGACTAAAGCTAGATTTCTTATCCTTTCTTTTGGTATGTGACTTACGGAGTTTTCCAGCAGTGCTTGAAACAAGGCATTGAACAACAGTAAACAGATTTTATTTTTTTCTTTAAGTGTAATATTTAATTCTGCAAACATCTCTGCTGCTTCAGAATACAGAACATCATTATATTGATACGACAAGAGCACACTGACACATTGTGATGAAATTTGGTTGTTGTAGTGTGAAACACTCATACATTTGACCCAGTGAGCAGTGTTTCACTGCTAAAGAATACACGTGGCAAACCAGTGCAAACTGCAGGTGTCTGTGTTTCAAAGAACAAAAGACAGGTCAACCCTGAGTAATCTGTCTGATCTAGAACTAAGAAACCCAGTGCTGTGACACTTCAGGTAATCTCATTAAACAACTTACAGCAAAGCACCAGTTTCCTGTTCTGTAAGCTCAGCATTAACTGAAAACGTGTTTTTACATGCTTCTTTGAAAACTCCTCATTTGTTACTCACAACTCAAGCCCATCTGATACAGAATTGGTAAGAACTGGCTTTAGGATATGCAACTCACATGTCCACGAGGGATAAATTTTTGGCAGTCAGTTCTGCAGTTTTTCGGACTTTAGTTTACAATTGTTTTTCTTTTGCTAGAAACAGAGACCACCACTCCTCTGCAGTTTGCATGGTTCCTCATTCAGGAATAAGTGATGCAGTCAAACTCTTACCTCCTCATACACTCCAGAGCCTGGGTGAAGACCTGGGGAGCCATTCCATGTTCATGCTGTAGGATCAAACACTGCTCCAGGGTGACTGACATGGCAGTCCTATCCTTGGCGCTTTTACAGCTTGTAAATCGAACACCATTCAGTCTGCGGCATATCTAGAAATGGGATATGCAATTAATCATTTCATCTACATGCATGACTTTCTGTCAGAGAACACATCTGTAGGACTTTGATGTTAAACTCTGTCATCTTTGAGAGAGCATGAGTTATAGCGAAAATTCTGATGTGGAAAATTAATTTTATTTCCCCATTTCTCATTCTAGAGGAGGTTTAACCTGCTAACATTTCTAAGCTACGTGCAAGCAAATGAACAAATTCAAACATGTCAGTAATAAAAAAGGGAAAATACGTATGCATACAGAAAATCAGCTGCACTATGCAGAGATGCTTAGATGAGTACATACCTCAGCAGCTTGCCAAAGGATATCCACATTCTTGTTTTTCCTGGCATGTACATTTTGTCCCAGAAATCTTAACAGTTCAGGCAGGCACGTCTGACTACGAGATCGAGGTAGACCTATAAAACAAACAAAACATTTATCTGTATTCAACAGATCTTTTACAAAGATAAGTGCTCCTATTTGCCATGTTGCAAACATAATTGTGTTTTCTTGAAACTATCAAAGCTTACAAAAATGAATTGAGTTCTTAATTACTTAGTATCATTAACAAAACAAATTCAAGTTTAATTCAACTCAACTGGAACTATAAATTCAGGTTATTTAAAACTTCAGGGACTTAGAATATAATAGCAATATAGTAATAGAAGAACAAAGCAAACAAGACGGGTATAGTATAGACTAGTTTGTGTGTCACGGAGGTGACAGGAGTACATGGATGTCTCCACAGAAACTGAGGCTATTTTATATTCTGCTTACATTTTCAATTCTAAATTTGCAAACTCGGCAGCTTTCAATTACAAGAAACACTCTCTCTGTCAGGACACCGCATTGTCATGATCTGTTTATTACTATTTCACTAAGTGGAAATAAAGCAGTTGAAATTTTTCAGAGTATTCATCTTCAATGTTAAAGTGTTACACATCATCCCTTACATATGTAGCAAGATACTCAAGACAATCAACTACAAGTATTAGATCTTTTTTGTTAGGCTTTTGTTTTAAGGGGGTAACCATAGAGAACACCAGCTAAAGCTGTGACTGAATAAATAAGGAGGTATTCACTGTTAGAAATTATTATGTGACAAAAAGAACTCTATATACGTGACAAATGAGGTTTTACTTTTGGACTACTTATCTTACAGCAAATAGTACATTAGACTAATCTGATCTTCCATGACAAGGTGACCTGGTGAGTAGATGAGGGAAACTGTGGAGGTTGTTTGCCTGGACCCCAGAAAGAGTTGGTGAATGAAGTTACATCCAGCTGGTGGCTGGTTATTTGTGGGGGCCTGTTTAATACCATTCTCAATGATGTGGACAAGGGGATCGAACGCACCCTTGGTTAGTTACAGACGACTGACAAGTTCTGCAGAGGGATCTGGTTATGCTGCATCAACAGGCTGAGGCCAACTGTATGGGGTTCAAGAAGGTCAAGTGTCGAGTCCTGCACCTGGGTCACAACTACCCCACACAGCACTACAGGCTGGGGGCAGAGTGGCTGGAAAGCTGCCCAAGGGAAAAGGACCTGGCAGTGCTGGTGGACGGCCGCTGAACATGAGCCAGCAGAGTGCCCAGGTGGCCAAGAAGGAGCACAACTCTTATGAGGAGCAGCTGAGGGTGTTCAGCCTGGAGAAGAGAAGGGTCAGGGAGGACCTTCTCACTCTCTANTGGGGTTCAAGAAGGTCAAGTGTCGAGTCCTGCACCTGGGTCACAACTACCCCACACAGCACTACAGGCTGGGGGCAGAGTGGCTGGAAAGCTGCCCAAGGGAAAAGGACCTGGCAGTGCTGGTGGACGGCCGCTGAACATGAGCCAGCAGAGTGCCCAGGTGGCCAAGAAGGAGCACAACTCTTATGAGGAGCAGCTGAGGGTGTTCAGCCTGGAGAAGAGAAGGGTCAGGGAGGACCTTCTCACTCTCTACAACCACTTGAAAGGAGGTCATGGTGAGGTGGGTTGGCCTCTTCTCCCAGGTAACTAGTGACAGGATGAGAGGAAATGGCCTCTAGTTGTACAAGGGGAGGTTCAGATTGAACATCAGGAAAAACTTCTTCACTGAAAGGGTTGTCAAACATTGGGACAGGCAGCCCAGCTGAATCACCATCTCTGGAGGTATTTAAAAGATAGATGTGACCCTTGGGGACATGGTTTAGCGCTGGGTTAACTATCGGACTTGATGATCTTAAAGATCTTTTCCAACCTAAACAATTCTACGTTTCTATTCCATGATTAGCAATATTGTGCCTATTCAGGTGGGCTCTGCTTGAACTCTACACCTCATAAAGAAAGCAATACCTGTAAACAAAAAGAGTGCACAGACCATCCTCCCAAGCCTTTCTAAAGACAAGGAGAACTAACAGAACAAGGACAAGGAGCTAATGAAGCTAAGATAGTAATTCACTTAGAAGTCTTGCAGATCTTAGAACTAAGGGCACAGGGACAACCACAGTGGATCAGGAATCAACAACTCCTGTGTACTGTTCTTGAAGGGAACATTTCCTACAATCTGCCAGCAGATACTTCACTGGGCCTTTTCTCCCCTAGAATGATCTTTGTGGTTTTCCTTTCGTCTCTACTCACCACAGAGTACATCAGTGGTCATAATAACCCAGTTTACAGTTAAATGCAAACTGTTATTCTCCCTTGACAAGGGTTCATGGAAAAGCATGTTTCACGTTGCACGTCATAAATATCACCACAAGTTGCAGGGAAGAAAAAGCCAAAAGCTGAAAGATGATTGGATCAAACATAAGAAGTTTGGGGAGGAGAGAAAAGACAGACGTTTAAAGAAAAGGCAAGCAAAATTCAGGAGGAGAGGAAGGAGCGGAATGGGAATTATTATTATGGAAGACTAGATATAGCCATGAACAAAAATCACTTTAAATTGATTAATTTTTGAACCTTACAGGAAAATCTGATGCTAGACTGCTCTATAATGATAAGAAAATAAATTTTGCAGCTAAATTTCAGAGAATTAATTATGCAGGATTATGAATGCCTGGAAGGAGGGAAACAGCTTCTGCTCTCAGCCGTATCAAAAAAATGCACAGTAACTGAAAGTACTTTAACAGATGGATTTCGTATTATCCTGTTGCACATTTCTGCATTTGTATTTCTGCAACAAAACTGCAATTCTAGGACCCATGAAACTAGTTTAGAAGAGGTCTGATACTAATAAAAATGAATTGATGAATTTTCACCATTTTTGTGGTCACATGTAAGTAACATTTATGCCACTGCCTCCCGCCCTTAAAACAGTAAAAAGCAAGACATTCTCCTAGATAACCAGTAAAATTCAAGCTTGTAGCTCTTGTTTCTCTTCCAGTTTCTCTGTTGCTGTTTGCAGATGCAAAAACTATAGAAAAGTGCTAAAGGATAAGCAGAGGGCAAATGGATTGAGTTCCTCAAAACTGGCAGTTGCTCTCCATGTAGGTTATCATAAGTGCAGAGAACATCACCAAAAACTGCACACAGAAGTGCTGCTGCTATAACCTATCACTTTTACACCTTTCCCCCAAGGCAGTCTAACTAGCTGGCTGCATGATTATACAGTACATAATGCCACTTAGAAAGAGATGGAAAAGTAAATTCAAAAAGGGAAGTTAATCAGTCTGACCCTTGAATCTCTTGAATCTGCTCTACCGAGTACTAAATTATTAGAATAGAGTTGCATTTCTTGGAGGTTACTAATGCTGGTGTATCATCAACATTTAAACAATTAAAAATAAAGCAAGCAAAAGAAAAAATCAGCCTGAATTGTGCTGTTCAACCATACTTGTCATTAATTACCTAATACTTACAATCATCAGGCAAAACTTCCTTGAACTGCTCAAAATATGAATTCAACCGCACTAAGCTTTCCATGTTAATTATTTCTTGCAGTGAGGTATCTCCAAACCTTAAAAAGGTTAAGAAAGGAACAATGAAGCACAAAGTAAAAGGTTTTTCCTCTTCAAAACAACTGCAGTTGACAAGGTGACTCCCAGAAAAACAGTTTAAAGATTCCTCCTGTGAATTCCTAACCACTGAAATGCAGAGTAAAGTGTAACAGAGAAGTATTGCAATGATGCATTACAGAAAAAGAAAATACTTGAGTGTGAGGGGAAAAAAGGGAAGGAAGGTGAAAGAAAAATGTAATAAATATTGTCAACAATGCCCTGATTCATCTCATCTAACTATGTTTACATACACAGATATGCACACAGAGTGCTGACATCTGTAACTGTGCTAGTCACCTTGGGCTCTCTTTATAGCTGCAGAGGACAATAGTAACTGCTGGAATGCTTTTGTTAGATTTTTTCTAGTTGTCCAAAATCACAGTGCACACTCCATCCCAGGACCAAGGCTGCTGTCACAACATGCACGTGTCTGACTTCACTGGAGTTCTCCATTAGAAAAGTGCTCTGTCAATGTACCCTTTAAAGGATATGGCCCTAAGAGAGGGAAGCTCTGGTAGCTCTTCCAAAAGTAAACAGGTTCCATAGCAAATGTAATTATATATTTTTCAGTTTTACAAGAACAATTTTGCGTTATATAAATACTGCAAGGACGTGCTACAACAAAGGCTCATCTTGACCATTAGCCAGGTTTTTGACAGTGACCAGGAGAGGGAGCCTAGAGGATAGTGCAGAACCAAGAGAGCAACTACACAGCAATACTCAGAACCATCTCTAGGCCTCTAATGATCTCTCACTCGCAGAGGTCTTGTCACAAGCAGCACCTCTGTGTTAAATAGCCCATGACAGATTTCCTCATCTGTAAATTCACTTCTGAACCACGAAAACCTGCACTAGTCTCAAACCCAGGTTTGAGGTAAGGAGTTTCACATCTAAGTGGCACATAAAGGACCTCCTTCTATTTGTTTGGTATTTGACAGCTTCGTTTGGTATTCCCTTGTTAGTATGTTGGAGAAACTGAATCACTGTTAGTAATGCAACAGTGCAATTCCATAGTGATGTAGTTCCATGGCTTAATTGGCATCAAGGCTGAGATTCCACAACTGAATACATACTTCTCTGCTAAGGTTTGCTGCTCGTTGATTCCCACGTTGAAAAGAACAGGCTGAACCCTCAGTAACATGCCACTTTGAATCTCTCGCGGCAACAAATCAAACAAGGCGCTTGGCAGAGGGATCCTCACGTTAAATCCATCACTGCAAAGAAGTAAACGGCCATGAGTCACAGAGATCAAAAAGCTGCATTCCAAGAACACGTTATTTATGTAAAGAGGGATAACATCTAGAACGTAACACAAATACCATGTTCGCATATAAATAAATAACAAGGATATAACACAATAAAAAGTAAGTATCAGTCAAGACTGACTTTCAGGAACTGCCACAGCTGGCTTCCAATCAAAAAATCTATTCTAGTTCATGCAGCAACATGTAATATTGATTTTACATCCTCAGGGACATTTAGATCTGCCAATTTCCTAACAAAAGCTGGTTTTGCTCTGCTCACAACTTGGCTTTTCTACAACTTGGGTAGAAAAAAGACGAATTTTGGAATATCTCCATCTCATCCAGAATAAAATATATTTTTTTTCCTTACCGATTTCCAGTGATGACTGGCAGCATGTCAGTAGATGTATTTGATGTAGCCTGAGTTACTTTAAAGGTTACATTCCTCAAGTCCATGATTCCCAAACTCATGTCCTCCAGCATTGCCAGCTCCTCACCTAAATCAAAGAGGGAAAAGTGCATCATAACCATTATTTATGTACAACTTCCCTTTATCAATTTGATGATGTCAGTAGATTATTCCTCCATTAAGAAGGTCCACAGATGAAGAGGTTCTGCAGCCCAGGCCTCCTCCTTGACCTACAGACAATGTCACGATTTATTTTTTGAGTTCAGCAAGTTTAGAAAACACCAGTTATCTAGAATAGTCCAGACAACTGTTCTTCAAGTAGCTTATATATGCTGATTTTTCAGTTTAGATGATGCTAGTAAGTACTTCTCAGCATTGTTAGAGTTGTGATACCCCATGTGTTGGAAAAGCTACAAGGAATTCTGGATTTGTCCAGTAAAGATTCCCTAACTGGCATCCAGATGGCTGTCCAGACACAGGAGTAAAACACTTTTGAGTGAAGCACTTTCCCTTTTTGTATTCTCTCTTCAATCTCACTTTGTACTTAAAGATAACAGAAAGTCAAGAAAATTCAAAAAGCGTATTTCAGGCACTGTTCCTCCCAGTTTACCAGAACTTTAATCCATTTATTTGCTGAAAAAAAATACCACTGTGACACATTTTAGTCTTTCTTAAACCTTTGACATTATAAAGCAAGTATACTTTATCTTTTAGAAGTAATTCAAGTAAGTGCAAAGAAGTTCAGAGTTGTTAGCTAATTCATCACTGCAGATAAAATCTAGTTTTGCATTTGTTTTCAAAAGAATTTTGCAGCTGAGCTGCAGATTGTCACAAACACTCCTGTTCTGCTGTAGCCAATTTAGTGCAGAACTTGCTGACTTGACAGATAATCCCACCCACTGGCCCCATGCCTTTACCATAAGTGCTCAGCAGGCTCTCAAACTGTGCCAGCAAGCCAATGGTGTAGAGTTGTCTTAGGAATCCATCATCATGCAGGCAGTTCCTCAGCTTGATAATGAAACCGCAAATGAGAGCTGTCAGCTGTGAGAGAGAAAGCAGACAAGAATGAAGGGATTCAAGATAAAAAAAGGCTCTTCAGCCCCAAACAAAAAACAGTACCACGTATAAGAGGTGCCATAAAATCTGTCTGACCGATGCTCCTTCCCCTCAAACGTCACTCTTCTTTTCCTTGCAGGTGAAGAGAGACAACCGACCAATAAAAACCCCACAAAAATAATAAAATCAATTCAGGGCACTCTTCTTTCATCTTGCAAGCTCTCTCAAAATGGGACTGCATGTATTTGTTTTCTGGACATGATCACTTGTGGTAGGGTCTAGAACCTACGAATTATGAAAGACTGTCTTTGGTGAATTGTTTTAGTTTCAGACGAAAATCAACACAGTTGGTTTCAGGTCATGAATTTTGATCGTATAAATAAATTATTGTTTTTAAGAATGGTATTTGAGAAAGATTAAAAATGCAGTATCTATTTGCATTACTCAGATTCCAACTCTAGTGTTACAAGATATTCAGAACAGGGTCCTGAAGACCTAATACTAAGGTCAGGACCACGATCTAAGATTAGTACTCATCTTAATTCATTCTGTCAACCAAGGAATTTCCCAGGTCATTGCCATCCGCTACGTACACAGGTGTATGATTTTCTTACAGAATTAAACAGAAGGGAATAAAGTTCTGATCATGATGGGTAAACATATTCAAAGCACTGAGTTTAAAAATGATCTGCAATACGAAGTGGGTTTTATACAGAAAAATTCTCTGATTTTTCATTATTTTATTTAGAAAAATTCCCTGATTTTTTTTCTCTGTGAGATCATTGAATCAAAGAATCATTAAGGTTGGAAAAGACCTGTAAGATTGCCAAGCCCAATCACCAACCTAGCACCACCACCATGTACACAACTGAACCATGTCCTCAAGTGCCACATCCACACGCTTTCTAAACACTTTCAGGGATGGTGACTCCACCACTTTCCCAGGCAGACTGTTCTAGTGCCTGACAACACTTTCCATGAGGAAATTTTTCCTAGTATCTAACCTAAACCTTTCCTGATACAACTAGAGGCCATTTCTTCTCCTCCTGCCACTTTTTTTACATTTTTGATATTACATCTTGGGACAAAAGCCCTGCCAAATGATGTCCAAGAGATAAACTGTTTGAAAAAACATGAACAGGATACTGATCTCACAGGGAAGCAGGCACACTACAGAAGCACAGTGGGCAGAAGAAATGTGGACTTTTATTCAGTGCAGACACCTGCTAGTCAGTGCCTGACACAAGAGATGCCAGCAGGTCCAGAAACAGAACTTCTAGGCAAAAAGCCAAGAAACGCATTTCTCTCCCTGTAGCTGGACTTCTCTCTGCAAGTACCTTATGTCCTGTTGGGTTTCTCAATGCAGAAAACAACAAAAGGTAACTGAGGGAGTACACTTGCTGTTCATGGGCCTTTTTGTCCCCCTCTTTCACACCTTACTTCTGCTTTGAGTTTGGTGACATTGAAAGGCGAGGGTTATTTCTGTAGATAGCAGTATATTTTCACTAGTAAGGGAACACATAAGTTATTATACTGTTAAATGCATATAAGTGACCAGTAAGGGCAAGACAGCGCAGCATCTGAGGGGAGGTCACACGGTCAAACCTGAGATCTGAAAACTTCTGAAAACAGGAATCTTTCATATTTCATACAGACCCCACTGCATATGGAAGTGCAATCAAATCATGCATATTTGCTTGCTTACTGTTTGGCAGAAGACAACATCCCTGCGATACTGAAGGCTCAGGCAGAGCCCTATTGTTGGGGCACTGTCCTGCATTAATAAGAAGACCATGGCTTTCTTTGCCTTGTCACTCATCATGGCTACACAGTCGGTGAGTGTGGTCAGCAAAGGATAAAGGGCTTCACTCCATTCACCTGGTTAAAAGGAAAAAGAATTAGCAGCACTGGAAGCACTTGATTTGAAACAAACACACACAATAAGAAACTCCCTGTTGCAAGGCAAAGTTGTCGATAATTCAAATTTAGAGTCATTTTGTTTTTGCTGGATGGCTATTCCCTGCTTGGCAACAATTCAGTACTCTTACAGAGTGGTTATTACATGAGCAAAATATAGAGAACTTCACTCTGTAAGGCTGTTACGACTTTCCAGACCACGTAAAAGTTCCCAGATTGGTGCCCACAGAACAGGCAATACAATGGCTGACTGGAAATCATAACAGAAACATGAATAACTATATACAGAAGTGTATATAAATGCATGTTCGTATTCAAACACACCCTTTCATAGAGCATACATGGACAGACGGTATGGAGTCCATTGTATTAGAGAAATAGTGAATATCTGCTTAGCCATTTCTGTCAATGAGAATTTTCCCAAATATCTTGCCTTTGAATCCTTTGTGGACTCATAGGTACATCACTGAACTGCCTCAGCACCTTATTGAACCTTACTGCACCTCAGTGAAGCAAGACAATGCTTATCTCTCATTTGAAGCATAAGAATAATAAGGCAGATAGGTGAGAAATTCATGCAGGTACTGTTTTAAGTGTTTTCTGTCTCCTGAGTAGTTTTAAAGGCTTAGAGGTAGCTAACAAGAAATATAAAATATAGATGGGAGTCATCCAGATCCTTCAAAGTACTTTGGAGTTCTTCTTCAGCTGAAATACACAAGATATAACCCAGAGGGATTCTGTTCAACATCCTACACAGGAAGAACAGAAATGGAACTGGGCTGCCTAAGTCCTATTTTAGTACCCCAAATATTGTGCCATTCCTTCTCCCTAAGAGACTGCTCTGTCTTAGAATATCCCACATGCTCAGTTTCTTTTCTTTCCTTCTTTCATGTTTTGTCTTAATCAACCACCAATTAAAAAAAATACTTCCATGAGTTTACAAAAAATTATTCAGATGCCATAACAAGATGCATTCTCTCTGGAATGTAGAAAGAAAATAGAACGGGGTTTTGTGTTTGCCCTCCTTAATGTAAGGTTGAAACAGAAAAATACTTCTCTTTTTAAAGGGAAGAACAATGTGTTTTATTTTTAAAAAGCACTGGAGCTCACAAACAGAATGCACACAACTCCCAGCCAAGTTGGCTGTAAGAACAAGGCAACATAGAGGTCAGAACCCACAGCAATGAGACACTTCAAGCCCCTGAAAGGAAGCAGTTTGGGATTTTGACTCAAAGGCAGGACTAAGAGTTAGTAATAATAAACATTTCTGTGATAACCAGCCAAAGAGGAGAACTCTGGAAGTCTGCTAACAGAAACATAACTGACAAGATTAAGAAAGCTGTCCTTTTGGCTTTTGTTCTATGTGGTTGATAGATAACCTAATAAACTACACATAGGGGAAGTTGTTTGGCTCTGTTCCATTGCCATAAAAAAGCAGGCAACATCAAAAGAACAGGCAAGGAACTACAGCTTTTGTACAGTATTTTCTCTCAAAATTAGTCAGATGTCATAACATGGCCCTGTGATCACTTAGAAAGCAAAATACAGATGATACTAACAGTGTTTCTCTTACTGCATTTAAGAGCTTTTCTATAAGCAATGAGAATGACAAAAAGAACTGAAAATATCTTTCAGTACATCATCATTACCTCATTGCCTGGAGGTACATACATGTTTATAGCTACTAACCCAGAGGAGATTTAAAACTGTAGTGCATCTGGCCTCACTTCATTTGAAAGATGTTTACCTGTGGTAATCACAAAGTACACTGATGAAGATAAGGCAATTGTTAGATTGGTTTTTTCTCCCAACATTCACATTCAATGCAGGGGATCATCCGGGGTGGGGAGCAAAAATCCTCTGTGCTGTGTATTCTATGGGTTTAAAATTTTGGCCATGAAAAAACAAATCCTTGTCAGTCTGACAAATTCTAAATGCTTTTTTGATCCCTACTTCACTTGTATTCTTTTAATTTTTTAGTCAATGGTAGTTGCTAGTAACAGTCAACAGGAATAAAAGGAATTGTACTTCCAGGCTCAAATCAGACTGGAACATTTCACTTGCAGCATTTCAGTAAATGCGAAAGGACTCAAAGTGCTCAGCTTTCACCAGGATTCTCCTGCCCTTCTGCCTTCCCTTCATTAATTTTCCTAACAGAACTTTATTACTGAAAGTGTATTTTCTATCACATCAATCAATGGCACCTTCAAACACCACAAGGCTCCAATTCTAATACAAAATCTACTCTGCGCTCTGCTGTTATGTTCTGTGAGATCTTTTAAAAACTATTGTGGACTCCACCGAGTAGATCCATAGTTAAGATGATCTGACATAGGGCCTGAAAGAATGGAGGTGCAACAGGGTGTTACAGATATACAACAGCCAGACACCTGGTCCAAGCTACCTGTTGCTATGTCTAGGACACAAATCTCACTTCTTAATGAGAAGTTTCTGGCTCATGTTGTAAGTTATTCCATTTAAAAACCGGCATTGCACAAAACATCAGGATGACTGCCATTTGCTTTAAGCACTTTATATTGTACAGCAATAGACAAATCCTGCAGTCTCCACTCAGATAACTGCAACTGAATTCTGCCTGTTAAACATGGATCAGACTCAGCCCCATAAGGTTTTGCTATTTTTCTTATGATTGCTGCTGACCAAAGTCATACCTTAATGTACAGTTTCAAATGTGGCATTTTAAAGGAAGCGGCAGGGGGGTCTCGGTGAGGGAAGGAGGGAAGAAGAGAGGGAGAGAGAAAGTTCTTGCTTTTTTCCCCCCTAAGAGTCTCTCTTCTCCAGAGAAATAAAATGTTATTAAAACAGCTGTCCTCCAGAGACTTGAAAAAATATTTTTAGTCTTTCCATATTAAAAAAATCCTAGCATCCATAAATCAAAGCACTGGGTACCCACAGTTGCCCTTGATTTAGGTCAACGTTGCAATGACTCATGATCTCTAAAAAGGAGATTTATTAAGTAAGTAGTAGTTACTTAGCCCTGATGCAGTAAAATATAATCGGCAACCCACTTAAGCACTTAACACTGCAACTTCAGCCACTAAATTTTAATATGTAGCTTTGGGTATATGGGGGTACCAAGTTGGAATGACCTGACTGCTTTTAATTACTCCCACCTAAAAAATAAAAAATAGCATCTATTTATGCATTACATTTGTATTTTGCAAAAACTAAAGGGATGCTCCAAGAATTAAAAACTTGTGGAGTCTTTAATTTATTAAAAAGATTTTTCTCAGTGATAGAAGGAAACAGGGTGGGTAGTTGAAAAGAACAATATACTTTGTGAAGATGAAAATCATAACTGCACTTTATTTCCCTTTGCTTATGCTAAACCCAGGAGCCTAACACTGTAACAGTTCAAAGAGTGAACGTTCACTGAACTCAGATTAAACTACACTCAAATGGAAGAAACTACAGCCATCTGGGAGAGAGTGTATTGGAGAGGCATATTATTCTGACCTTGTACATGCAATGCAATTGTATGGAAGTAAAAGGACAGAAGAAAGAAGTCTAACAGTGGGATGAAATGCCTAAATTTTGCCTTCTGAAGCATTAGAATTGCAATGCCCAACAGTGTTCGGTGTGTACCCAAAACAGAGATTTCCATCAGCCTTGTTGACTGCTCCGTGTTCTGCTCAAGTTCTCATTCAGAAAGGCCAGCTCAACAGCACGTATGAAAGGGCATGTCTGAAATGTCTGAAACGTCAGACTCCCATGGCCTCCCATGACATTTGGAACAGGCCTCACACTATTGTCACCTACATCAGTTGGCAAAAACACATCAGCTGGAGAAACCAAAGAGGCCATGAACAAGTGCTCTCACACACCTGGACATGAGAAATTAACACGTACCTCCTACACTCTTAAAAATAATAACTTCTCAACAGCTTAGGTAACTCACGTGACATTACAGTGCATTACCATTTCAGAATGGCCAGTCTTAACAGCCAGGCACTTGTTCAGGTATCTGTGAACAAACCCCTGCAATTTTCAGAAGAAGCAGAAGCCATGAATGCACATACCTGGGCCAGATTCTTCCGGAGTGGGGCTGCAATCTGCACAGAAATGGAGGGGCAACATGCATGATTAAGGAGCAGCAACACAGTCTAAATATAAGCAACTCAAATGCTCAATGCCAGGGTTCTCAAACACTTTCCCTGAGTGAAGAGGAGCTCAGCAGAAATACTCGGTTGCCCGCAGGCACCAAGCGCATGGGTTGCCTCCTCCACTCCATTGTTTCTGGATGGGGGCTTGGAGGAAACCCAGTACCTGCTAGCTCAGGGGCTCACTGTGGATTACCTGTCAATCCCCAGTGATCCACAGGGCACAATTTGAGAAACACTGGTTCACTGCAATTACAGAATAAGCTGGCAGTAAGGCTGCTAAACAGAAGAGCAAAAGACTAGCAGTAAGTTCAATGCACGTAAAAGAAAATGACGTTAAGGCACTCACCATGCAAGAGTAATACAGAAACTCTACTTTGCTACCTTAGTCAGAATTCTGTTATACAATTTTTGGGACAGTTAACATAAGCATTAGATTGTATATTAGTGGCTGAAACCTCACTGGTGAAGCCTGTGAGTATTCCACATACTTCAGTAGGAGGACCAAGCTGTCAGATGAAAACACACTACAGTGCAATGCCAACAGTAAAAAAATAATGGACATCCTGTTACTGCAGATCTTGCATTAATGAAAAGTAGTTTGCTAACATGATTGAAACTTCTGTTGTTTATATATAGATTCACTAGTCAATCACAAATTTGAACATAACAACAGGAAACTTAAAATTCAATAGTGGGCATCAGGACAGTCAGCTCATCTAGATAATTGAAAAAAACCTGTCAGTAAATTAAATTTCATCAAGTTCATTGAAGAAACTCTGTGTCTCCATGTCATTTTAGTAATGAATAACTAAGCCTATAACAAATGTACCTTTGAAAATAGTTTTTTAAGTTTCCCTTCTACTATTTCAGGTAGTATTTTCTTTGACAAACATTCATTTCTAGAGAGATCTTCTAAAGTCCTTCAATAACATTCTACTGCCTCTCATGAATCCTGGAACTATCTTGGTTTGCTGGTTTTTACATTGCTTTAAAAAAATTTTGGTCCGCTCTCTGCTCAATGTCATTTATTCAAAAGTCAGAATTAGTATCAGGAAAAACATTATTTCTTTGAATACACAACAAGGAAAATGTTGTGATTCTGAACTTAGAGAAAGGATCTTCTTAGTCCTTCAATTAATCCCATGATCAGTTGCGGAAAGAAACACTGAAAATGAATTCAGAGGATCACAGAAAATTCTGGGTTGGAAGTGACCTGTAACTATCATCTAGTCTAAACCCTCTGCAATAAGTAGGGACATCTTCAACTGAAACAAATTGCTCACAGCCTCATTCAACCTGACCTTGAATGTCTGCAGGGATGGGACATCTGCCACCTCCCTGGGCAACCTGTGTCAGTGTTTTGTCACCCTCATGATAAAAAAAGTCCTTTCTTATAACTCATCTTAATCCACCTTCCTTTAGTTTAAAACCATTTAACAGGTTGGGTTTGGAGTAAAGGAGAGTAACTCAATGGAAAAATTCCCAGTGGTATCTATTAAGATTTTTTTTTCACAGTACTGAATCTGTTCCTCTGTCAAAAATACTGAGCGTTAATTACGAACTGCATCTGATGAGAATATGACCAAGTACTCAGACTGGTCATTAAGACTTATGAACAATGTTTGCACCAGATACCTAAGAAACGGGATTGCCTCTCTGGGATTTTTTAAGTTAAATTCACTCAGCCGTGGTTGACAGTCAGACTTCAGATACATTCCTTACAACTAGGCAGCAATGGGAAATGGCAGCAAGCCCCTTCGCTTTAAAGCTGGCTACACTTCTTGATTTAATGTTTCTCCCCTAGGTTCTACTGCTTAAGTGGAAAAACTTTTTTTTCTATTTTGAAAAAACATCAGAGAAAGGTTTTAGAAAATCTTTGCACTAACAAAACCATTGGTAGGTACATGCAGCCAATTATACTTCTATATTGCCTAAGTGTCAAGATTCAGAGTAGATTTAAAACATCCACCGAAAATGAAAGAAATCTATTGGTACAAGATCTTTTCAGCATCAAATTGTCTAGGGAAAAGCTTCTGATATCACTCATCACAGATCTGCCTATTCTTTTTAATATTTAAAATCCACAACTTTTAATCATTAATGTGAACGTGCATTGAAGGTTACTGATTAAACTTTCATGTAAATACATATAAAACAATGTAAACTAGCTAGTAAATAAAAACATTTGTAGGTATCAAACTGGTAGAAGAAATTAGTCAAAGACTGAGTACATATTCTGAAAGAACCAACTCTCCTATTCCTTTATAATACACAAAAATGTCAGTCTAATCTAGAAAAACATGGTCTTCTAAGAGAATAAACAAACCATATGTAACTTGTGCAAAGATATACAAAAATACATTAACATTTATTTTATCTTCCTTTTTGCTTTCTTTTTCTTAAGGTATTGCCTTTCACTGCAAGACTAACAATGGGATGGACATGAAGTCACAGACACACATAAGGGACAAAGGGCCATCAAATGATAAGACAGAACAGGAAAACGGAAATGAAAACACGAATCAAGCTTTGTAAGGCTTCTCTTAGCCCACCTGCTCTATTAAGTGTCCAAATCATGGTGATCACATGTAACAAATGTGAAAATAGATCAAGTAAGTCCATAAGTAAATTGAATAATTCTGAAAGTTAATGCACAGCTGCAAAAATGTTGAGCTAAACTGATAAAAGTATCTTTCACTCTCACGCTCACAACCATATGTTGGGTTCAATATAGCACCCACTTTTAGCTCAAATTTTGATTGGACCATCCCACTGAGAGCTTGCACTTCCCATTCCTACCTTCCAGCTACAAGAAGTCTAAATGATTGAGTGCCTCAGCAACACAACTCTTGACAATTTCAGTTAAAATTTGCTTTGAAAACCAGTAAGTTCATCCAAATTCAGCTCAATCTAATAGGACTGCTTGGCTCCTCTCCCATCCTTTGGCAGCCCAGCTGGGACCATCAGTTTTGCAGTAGTGCCTGTATTTCTCTCATGCTTTATTTATCTTTTAAAGAGGTTCACTGTAACAAGCTTTGATTGCTGCAAAGAAGCTGAAGCCAACAGTAAAGCTACCAGAGGCGGTGTTTGACATCTGCTAATCCAAACAGCTGTTTTACCAGCTTAAAACACCCAGACTGAAAACCAAATGCCACCGTCATCAATGGATTTGGCAATGATTTCAGTGGGACCACTAACTTCAAAATAAGAATGGGCTTAGCAGCCCCCAGCAAACCAAGTGCCCTTTCTGCCTGACATCATCACTGCTTAACACCACCACTGAACTGAAAACACATGGAGGGATGTAAGGGAGGCTTGGGAACGATGCCAGCGCACAGGAAGAGAGCAGCAGAGAAGCAGTGTCTGGCATACGCACTTGTCTTTCTGCGAGAATGGCATGCACAGGATGGTGTGGATGAAGATGGTGGTGAGGATGATGAAGGTGGTGAGGATGATGAGGTCTCATTTAAATCTTCTGGATTTATCCAGTAGGCACGACTGTCCCGATTACCTTTCTTACTAGTACTGCTGACGTCACACTGGAAAACATCTTCACAGCTGTCACTTTGCAAGCGCTCCTTCTGGAGAAGTTTGTCCACCCTCTGTATAATACACTCCAGACTTTTGTCAACATTCAACCAAACCTTCTCCTTAAAAGAAAACATTTATTTCTCAATTTAAAAAGAGAAGAGACATCGCGTAACAAATCCCTTGGCGATGTATTTCCTCCTGTGATTCTAGTCACAGTTCCTCTGAAAATTTCCTCTAGGCTATCATGGTTACACATGTGCACACACAAATTATGGATATATAATATATACCAGCATGCCAACAATATATAGTGACATGACTTATGTGGTAAATTGCAAAACTATTTTCTAAGTAAATTTGTCCAACAATTTTAAGTGCCTCTTCCTGCACTGTTATTCCAATTTTCTATTGGTCCTATTGTTTATTCTTGAAATTCATGTTTGACATAATAATTGTATACAATCACACATCTTTTTTCTATATCACTCAGTGAACAACAGATAAAATTACTGTATTATAATACTGTCTAAATTAGTGAATTAGCTTTATTTGTATCTCATTACCATGACTTAGCAAGTCCAAGTATGCCAAAATAACTAACAAGGAACCATTTCCAAAATGAATTTGATCTCTTTTAAAAATTGCTATTTCACAACATTAATCATTGTTTTAATTAATTCTGACTATTTGTGAGGTTAAATTAACTTCTGTTTATATTTCATAATGACGGAATTTACACAGTCCAATTCTCATTTTGATAGGCAGGGTGGTAAGGAAAGCCATTTGAATACTTCCTGCAAACAGTTCTAAAATGCTGTTCATAATCAGAAGAGGGACAGGCTGCAAGATCTAAACAGTTAGTTGAGAATAAAAATAGGAAAGCTGACTTGTATAGCTAATACACACAAAATACACTTTATTTTGGAGAAGTGCAAACTCCACTGTAGTATGGGGAGTTTTTTACTTTAAAAGCTATTTACTTTCCCTTGGAACTGATTTCAGAAAAGCTATGGACCCACTGTAACAATTTCCACTGTTTAGGAGGCTCAGAAATATTAATTAAGGCCTGTTTGTATTCCCATGCCAAGGAGTATCTGAGCAGAGGATAGAGACAACTTCTTTGCTAGTTGAACAATCTCCTAATATACTGATCAAAAAAAATCATAGAAAACAAAAGTAAACAGAAGAAAGTATTCATCACTCCACTAAGGGAACATACCCACTCCTCTTCATGCCAATCCACCTGCAGAGAAGATCGGCTATTTCTTCCCGTCCATCTGGCCACAAGTGTATCTTGATCATTCCTCAGCATCACTTGCTCCCCTTCTCCAGAGGTTGGAGATGCTTTAGAAGCTATATAGTCTGGCCTTGCAGCATTCAGTCCATGTATTGAATTTGCCAACAGCTTGCAGTCACAGACTGTGACAAGTTGCCGGGTCTAAAAAGCAATAAACCCCACGCATTTAAAAAACTTTTCACTATTCCATACACAATTTATACTTTCTGTACTTTTTTTACAGAAAGGAAAAAGGAACTAGTATTTGGTAAAAGAAGAAACTAACTATTGCTTGAAGGTACCTTTAGAATAATTTTACAGAATGTCCTAAAAAACAGTAAAAGATCCCAAAACACAAATGGTGCATTTCCAAAGTCTGTACTACTAAACTAGCCTTGCAATTGTTGAAAATGTCACTAAGGAACATGCAATTCGCCTTTATTTGCACTTCACTCTCCATTTGATGGGAGCCTAGAACAATGTGCAGACACGTGTGTGCAGTGTTTGGGCACTGGAACAGGCTCCTCAAGGAAGTGATCACAGCACCAAGTTAGAGTTCAAGAAGTGTTTGGACAATGCTCTCAGGCACATGGTGTGACTCTTGGGGTGTCCTGTGCAGGGCCAGAAGTTGGACTTGATGATTCTGATGGGTCGCTTCCAACTCAGTATATACTATGACATGATTTTTATACCTCACGTAGCAGTTGCCACATCAGAGAGAAAAAGCTTCACCTCCATCATCCTGTCTGAAATCATAACAAGACTTGAGAGAAAGGCTCAAGGTATAAACCACTAATTAATGTAGCCCATTCCCTGTCTTATTTAGTGGTGTTATATTCAAGGACTTCTACAAATTATATGAATATGAGAACTACGTGGCCTGTGTATCTATGAAAAAAAACAACAAACAAGACTTTACTACATTATATATACACATCATCCAGCTGTAGAAAATCCCACTAATCAGTTATACACACTGTACTCAGAGTGAATATTATAATAAATAATATATTTACACAAGGTCACATTATTTTTTGCACTCTACAAAGTTGTATGTATATCCCATCCACTGGGAGAATTTATGGCAAGCTCAATGGCCCCTGCTGCCGTTTACAACCTTCAGATCTGCTTCAAGGGCAGAAGGGCAGAAGGGGTAAAACTCTATTTGTTTTTATCCCCCCTGCAAGTAAGACTGCATTCAGTTGTGGGTCCAGTCTGGTTTTTGTTGGCACACGTCAAGAAATAACTGGTTTACATCACTGTACGGCTGTGTCACCATTATTCTTTATTTCATCAGTGGAAAAATACAGAATTGTTTCATTAATTTTTGCACAGTTGCTGCTGCTTGACAGATGACTAAGAGCATTAAAACATCCCAGGGGTTATGGAGAAAAGGATATAAAAGAAAGTGAAGAATGCACATTACTGGAATATGATGAATGAATAGAGGGAATCAGAGGACATTGCTCTCCACTGTACTCTCAAGAGGAGGTGAAGAGAAGAGTGTGAAAAGTAGGAGACAGCCTAAATAAAAGCAGAAAATTTTAAAGGTTGATCCAGCTTTTTTTCTTGCACATGTTACAACACAGTACTGAACAAGTTAAAATAAATGTTTCAAGAAATGCTACTGAAGTTGGAGACAGAAAAAAAAAATACACTGTGCTTCAGTGGGGAGATGAATTATTCTCCTACCTTATCTGCTAGGATAGCAAGTGTTCTTTCAAGGCCATTAGCTGATCTATCCTTGGCAGCTCTTGAGAGCCTCTCTGCATAGTAACTGACTTGCGTTTTCAGGGTGTTGATTTGTGCAATAATTTCCTTTGCTCTAACAATGTCCTGTGGGATGTATATTATAGACTGGGAACTTGTTGAAGTGCTGAAAAAGAAAGACTGATTTTAGGGGGAGAATTGATCTAGAGGTACACATGTTACAGTGGCATGCTGGGGAATTAATGGCAGACAACAAAAATTTACCTAAGCTATTGATCAACAGTGAAAGGCCAGTGGGCAATTGCACAGCAGGAACCTAGAGCCTTCTCTGCCTTTACTGAAAGCATTCTGATGCAGATCTACTCATCAATTATGCCAAGAGGCTGTGGGCAGAGTTTGTACACCAGAGGAACAGTTTTGCCGAGGAGAATGTGGGTGACAGATTTTGCCATCAGATACAGAACCACTGTTTGCAGAGACAGCTTGCCCCCTTCTCCCTCTCCTTACACACAGATACTTCACTGAGGCCTGGTTTACAAATCTAATTTATCACATAGCTAATAGCACCATGAAATGAAAATCTGCACTCTTTCTGAAAAATAGAGAAATGCCACACAGATCCATGATGTAAATACCGTGGCATTAAAAAAAAAAAAAAAATCCTAGTACATACTTTCCTCTATTGCAGACCTGAATCAAATTACACCAATAAAAGCACTTTTATGATATGCAAAAAACCAATGTGCATCTCCTGGCTAATCCAAGGACACTGTCCTTGGTGTAGTTTCTGCTAGCACACACTTAATATACTGAACTAGGGACACGATACAACTCTCCCCATTGTAAATTCAGCTGTGACAATATAAAGCATTAAAAAATTTTAACCTTTTTCAAACAGTAAGGGAAATAAACCACACCAATAAAGCATATCTTTATACTGGGATACTGAAGCTCCACTTAAACTGCTTACTTGGCAGTGGAGAATAGCTTATGTCCTTTTCAGTTTAGATGTCTACACAAGTCACTTATCGAGTCCAAGACAAATGTTCTGTAACTGCTGGAGAGAGAATAGCACTTCCAAAGGGTGATTTAATCCTACCTGAGAAAAGCCATTCACAAAAGTCGTCCTTTAGCTTAGAAAATTACTTTAAGTTGAAACTGTGTTCTTAGCTATTTGGAACCAAGCGATCACTGCTCCCTTTGTCATGAAATATGCTGGCTTTTGTCTTCCCAGTAGGAAAGGTATCCAAAGACCAGGCCTTTACATCAGCTCCAGCTGTGACAAGCACGATGCCAGTTCATGACACGGCATCAAACCTGAGGTGACACCAGAGCTGTATATTATTGTAATTTTATTTTTTTTTCCCAGTCATGAATGGCTTCAGCATAGTGACAGCACGGAAGAACCTACTGTTTGCACCAATCTCAGCACTGTCAATGGACACAGCCACGCTGAGAGACTACATGGAGAGGAGTTCCTTTTCCAGGCACAGTTACCACAGATCACGACGTCCAAGGAGTGTGAATTCCTCTGCTACCCTTAGAGCACTGCCACTAATTTCTGCAGCGTATCTGTGAGGTAAGACAGGAGGATTGCTTGGGGCATGCTTTAAAACCATGCCACAAATCCAGTTCTTGTCCCTTTAACTGATATTAAGGCAAGGGGGGACCTTAATGTCAGTATCTGTCTGAGCTCCATTACAAAAAAAAGAAAAGATGAGGGATTTGTTTCCAAGGGATGTAATGCAAAAGTGATTCTTGAAAGAGCTTCCTTGTTTGTGCTCTGGTCACCCACCCAAGTGGAGCAGAGAACAACCACTGCCCAGAACGGCTATACCATAGAGTAAATTAAGTCTCAGCTTTTAGGACTTTCCCTGTACATGATTTGTGCTCTCTAGTGACGTGATTTTAGTGATAATTCCTCTGAGCAATTTCTTTCCACGACAGTGTGGTTAACATGCATAAAGACATATTGGGCAGGAAAGGCCATGCAGTATATTAAAATTTCATTTAGAATTATTGTGTTTTTAATCACAAACATTTGCTGGGATGATTGGGGGGAAATTTATGGTGTAAAGTTCACATATACTTACTTTCCAACCTGCAATTGCTTTTTCAAATGAACAGCTCTCATTGTACTATACCAGCAAACTGCAACACAGACTTAAATTTTCAGTGAGTTAGAGGTTCAACCTTAATATGAGTAATTTAGAGCAGAACGTCTGCGTTGTTGAACCATCAAGTAATATTTTCTTTTCATAGCACTGAACACCCCAACACGAAGAAAAATAAACAAAAGTTAAGGGAAAATGTTTAAATGAAGACATGGATTACAAAAATATAAACCATGTCCAATCTATCACTACTGAGATTTAAAAGTATATAGTTATTTTAATTATCTTCCACCTCTGGCAGAAAGTTTCTCATTCCAGAGTTTTCACTGGGAATAACAAAGGAAAAGATAAAAAAAATCCTTGTGTTCTGATTTTCAGCTTTCTAACTTCTTATGATCAGAGAAAGATAGAAGCTGGCTGTTCATTACAAACAAACATTGCAGATGAAATGAAATTCATTCACACATCATGTTCTACAAAGCAGCTACAATTACTTAGAGCACAATTAGGGATGCCATGATGCATGATGTTAAAAAAGCCCTGCACACTTCAAAACACATCAGAACTTTGCCAAAGAAAAGAAAAATAAAACAACCCAAAGAACAAAAACCCTCCCTATAGAACTCTCAGAAACAGAAAACTCACCAACACTCCTCATAACTGCTACAAAAACAAAAAACCAAAATAAAATTAGCAGATTGTTAGCAAATACCAAAAGTAGAAACAAAACAAAGTATGTTTAGGGAAATAACTTATTTGAGTAATTTTTTCAACAAGGCGGATACATAAAGATTAAACTTGTAAGCAAAAAACCACAGATTGCCCATGTGTTGTTCTGGGGTAATGTGAATGTACCAAGCACAGTTATGCCAATGAAAGGAGAAGGAGTTGAATGTAACAATGAAACTGAGGAGATGGATCTCAGTTCTACTATACTGGCTTTTTGTGATAACATAGAAGTACTTAAAATGAAAGTTATTCTTCAAATGTTGGATCTGCAGTTTTCGTGGATGCAGAAGGAATAGTTCCGAGAAGCTTAGAGAAAAAGTACTGGATGGAAATTAAGCTCTCCAATCAGCTTGACTACTGGGTGAGGGGGGAAAAAGAAACAAAAAAGCTGTGGGAACTGACATATTGCAGGAGTGGCTAGGGTGACAGAAGGAGGTTATTTCAGAAGGCGATAGTGGTATCAAAAGAACAGAAAGGGTGAGCCTAGCATACCAATGTTTCCAGGTTTACAGTTTCGTCTAGTCCTACCCTAGTGCACTCTGGAAGCCTGGAATAATTACACTAAGCATATTTTTGCACCAGCCTTTTTATCAGTACATATCTGGCTGATGTTCACAGGACGCTGCTATTCACTTCTCTACTGCCAAAAATCTTTCTGCAGTTGGCAGAGCCTGGTTTCCACGTCCCTCCCTCCTGCTATCAGCTCCAAAAGGAACTAATCCTTTCTTTGGAAGGGCATGATCAAGGTGTCCCTTCCCCTAGGCTACAGTGACTCCTTGTCCTGCTGCTCTCATAATGCAGGCCCATAGAGCATTCTCTCTTCTTTGGGAGCTGGAGTGAGTGCCATGCATGTTTCTCCCTTTAGCATATGTGACCTTCCCAATTTCTGCATCTTCCCCTAGGACATATGGCTGCACTTCCAGAGAGGTCACCAGACAGTTCCTGAAGACAGGACTGTGGAGGTCAAGTATCCTGCCTGTAGAGCAGAGACCAGATTCAGAAGCCTAACCTGTGCATACATCTCTAGGCAATGCAGAAAGGCCTCAAGCAATAATCCCAGAACTAAACTCACTTTGTCAACAAGGAATTTACCAACCAGGCACAACTGTTTCCTACTAAACAGAACTCAGGAACATGACCTTGAAATTATAAGAGGGGTAAAAGTCTACTGAAAATAATGGGTTGAAAGCACGATGTAACGCAGCTGAGAAGGTTCTACAGATAAATGTGTTAATCCACAATTAGGCAGAGCCCAAAACCAACACCTAAAATAGCTAAACTAAATGAATCAACAAGTATTCAGGAAAATTAAAGACTTCATAAAAAGACTATTAGAAAGGGCCCATCAGTAAACAAATAAATACAGTAATACAAAGGGGAAACTGTTTTCCCTCTTCTACTTTGGAAAAAACTTTACAGAAAAATCTTTGTATTTTATAGTAGAACTATTGAATGAAATGCAAAAAAACCCACAGAATGGAGTGATTTTCCAAATCACTGAGAATGGAACAGGAGGAAAAGGGACAGTAACAGCTGACACAACAACATTTCTACTTACTGTTTCTTTGCCTCTTCAAATTTATGCAGCTTTTTCCTCAAGCCACCCGATTTAAAGCCTTGACAATGAGCTGCTGGTGCTCCTATGGTGACTATGTCGTAGTTCTGATCTGGGATGGACAAAAACAACTTACAAATGAAAGCCTGTCATCTTTAATGTGGTCAAACAATTGTGGAAGTTAAAAAATCACTCTGAAAATTATTTTTGGAAAACATTGTGCCAGTGTTTTGAAGGACATAGAAAACTGAATTGTTCTAGAAGCCCTGGAGACCCATCAAGTACTTTTTGACGTGAAAGACCCATACATGAACGCTGGTCCTCTGTTTCTTAATCTAGAAGACTCACAGTGAAAAAGAGGTCTTGAACACTGGTCTCTACACAAAACCTGCCATTACTGTAATCCCATACATGGACACGTGGGAGAAGAGTCTGTCCATGGTTAGTAGGAGTTACTGCTAAAAGACAGGAAAACCTAGATTATTATTGAAGAAACAAGCTTGATGTGAACAAATGCATGACTTTGCATAATCGTACATGATGGTTCCTGAAATTATTCCAGAGAAAAAGCACACAAGCTTAACAACAAACAACAGTCAGAACCTCTGCTATTCTGCTACAACTCAAAATAACTGCAAGGGACACAGCATCTTAACTCAATCCTAGTGCAAAGTTTAACTTGTGCCATCTAGAGTACAGTTAACTCCAGAACACAGTTTTGCTACCTACAGAATAGCAATGGCTCTTCTTTTGCAAAGAGAGTTGGAACCTGAAGCTAGTATAGCAGTTTGCAGAAACTTGGCTATATGGTTGAGGATGGAAATAGGAAAAAAAAGGAGAGAAAAGTAACAGGATAAGGTGGAGAAAGAGAGAAACAAATACCTGATCCTCCATCATCCTGGACTCTCATTCTCTGTATATGTAAATTCGTAGGAACAAATTCCAATTTTTTATCAGCTTTCAAGCTACTGGCTTTAAATGAAGGACCTGAGAAATGCAGGAGAAAAGTAAGTATAAAAACCCTTTCCTTGTGCCTAATCTAAAACATTCAAGAAGCTTCACACATCATCTGCTATGCATTGAAAGTAAAGCAGAGAAAATAAAATTAAAAAAAAACCCAAACAAATTCTCTCTGTTATTTTTCATACTTGTTCTGTACTTTCTGGTAAGATAAGAGAATGGAGCAGACAAATATTCCCAGATAATTAGCAAACTCACAATGAATGTTAATAACGACAAGAAATATAATAATAGCATTTTTTACTCATCAAATTAAAATATCCTGGGTTCCCACTTTCAGAGAAACACTAACAATCCTGGTTGAGTAGAATCATGTTATTATGAAAAAAATTCACCTTTATACTGGTGCAAGTCAGTTAGATTTTCCTGATAAGTTAAAATAATTGTTTGGTACTGAGTAACTATTTGTCGGCGAAGGCTTTCCCAACAAGGAGACAGTTCTCCTAATTCTTCTAGTTCACAAACCCTAGGGAAAAACACCAAAAAAAAAAAAAGTCAGAAAGAGAGGTGTTTAGGCCCATAGTCCCTTGACCAATACGTTTCACATTGTATCAATGGAGAACCATCCTCAGGTGACACACTCTAAATTCACTGTGATCTAACCCATACACCTGACTGGGAATGCTTTCAAACATTCATCCCAAAGCCCAGGTGTTGAGCTCCACTCCAAGGTACAATGGTTCCACACAGGAAGCACACACTCTGTTAAGGCCAGGAGCTTCAGGTGCTGGTGAAAAGCAAAGCATCCCACTTATCTGCAGCAACTTTCAAACTACATGGGTATTGCAAGGGATGGGAACTGTCATCATGTTAGGTGACACGGTACAATGAGGACCTTTTAAGGCCACTCCACTAAACTGTGGTGGCTCTTGAACTAACCCAGAACTGTGACAAAGGTTAGGTGGGATATTAGCACTTATCTCATGTTAGATACAAAGAGTATCTGCATTGGCTGTGTATCTCCACAGCAGTTTGCAAGGCCAGGGAAGGCCCGAGAAGCATAAGCAATAATAAGGGTTTGGCGACACAAAAGATGAAACAACAAAACCCTCACATAAGATTCAGGATTTTGGCACTCAGGTTTCTCTTTAGATGGAATAAAGGATGACTGGATATCCCCAGATGTAAGCAGGAAAACCCTTGGCTTTCCCCTTGCACCCTGACTGCTTAGTTTTCAGTCAAGCATGGCAATCCTTCATGACATACTGTTCCCAGTAGTGCTGCTGAGAAAACACTCAATGTTTTTCCTGTCATGTCTGTATTACTGTCTTCTTGGATTAAGATATTAATTGGAATAAAGGAAGGAGGAGAAAAGTAAACAAGTCAACACCAGACACAGTTCAGCACATTACCCTGGAAAGGGCAGAACAATTATCTGTTAAAAGGATCCAGGAGTTCTTTTTGCAGTTCTCTCAATACCCCCAATTCTATTGTTTTAACCAATTGTATATACTTTAAGAAAGCATTTCACGGAATAATTCCCACTCCACAGTATTTAGGATATTATCAAAAGGAAGAAAATTTTCAAGAAAAACATCAGACTGATTTGCCAATAGGCAACAGTGTAAACTATATTAGTGACTTGGATAAAGACACTTCCCATCTAGTGAACTGCTTCCTGTATAAGATGCTATTACAACTACCTCATCTAACTCTCTGCTCGAAACTAGTCATGCACTTGAGCCCAGGTCTTCCTGAAGTAAATTCACAGCTTAACACTTCAAGTTTACTTATTTGTCCTATAGAGCTAAGACAGCAGGGGACGTGCATGCCATGAATAACGAGGTAGTCAAAATACACCCACCCCAGCTAGATGTTTCCTTTCAATGAGCTCTGGCCCAGAAGAGTTTTATGTAAGAGACAGCAGTTGTGATTAGCCAAGGACATTTTAAAAGTCACCAGGATGTTAAGACAGAAGCAGCTGTGCTTGTGTAGCTGTCCACCCCTTCTCTGGGCTGCAGCACAGAGAATGGAGCCTGGCCAAATGTGAGAGATCCTATGAATACAAAGTGTGCTTGTGCAAATCATTGAGGGTCACCTCAATTGAGCAGAGAGAAGGGAGCCTTTCTGGGTAATTACACAAAAGCAGTATTTACCTTTGAGCCACGCAATTCAGAGCAGACAAAGTTGGACTAACAATCACCTGGGCTGTTATTAACCCACAGCTGTATACGGTAGGCACCCACTGACCTCTGTATGATTTTAGCAAGAGCCTCTGAGCAGTCCCATTTCATGGCTAAGGCCTCAACAAACTCCACTGCCTACAGTCTTACAGAAAGTGACATCTTCTTCATTCACCCTACATTCTCCTCAATAGGTCTTCAAATCCTTAAACAACATCCATCACAGATGGCACCTTATGGATAAGCTTGCCAACTCTTTGTATCATTATGCTTGTACCTCATAATGAACAGGTATTTTTAAACATACTGTGAGGAAAGCTGCAGAGAAACAAAGATATAAAATAAAAACAAATAACCCATATCTAAATGTGCAATGGCATATCCCCAGCCTGCTCCAGCAGAGTTGTAGCAGGACAGCTGGACAAGATACAGCATTCATTCTCTAGAATCTAAGTGCATGTCACTAAAATCAAAACTCAACAGCAGAAAAAAGAAATCAATGTGAACTTCAGAAACTTAACAGGCATGTCATGCATTAGTTTTCCCATGCAGCACAAAACGACTCTGCCATCTTCCTGTGAGAGTTTCTCATTTTCACAAAATACGAAAATACCTAAAATGCATGGATTAACCCATGATTTTCTTTCAAAATATTCCAAAAGAACTAAAATGCCTTAATATACAATAATGAGAGCACTACATAGTTTTACTTTCAATTAAGGTCAGGCTTACTTAGGTCTCTGGGAGTGAATTCAAACATAGTCAGAATAAAGCCCAATACTCAAAAATACAGTTAAAATTCTTTAACATTCCAATCTTGGCCTTTTTAAGGAATACACAAACCATGAGATTTGCAAACCACGGCCCACAAATGTAGGGAAGTGAAACTCACAAATGAATATGTTGCCTGGAAGAGAGTTAATTGCTTCAAAAGGAAGTAAATTCAGAATAAACCTAACAAATGCCTAAAGAGATTTCCTTCTCCCTCCCACCTCCTAAAATGAGACAATGTCATTACTGTCTTACAGGGTTTCATTTTACTGCATTTATTCTGTTTCCCTTCAAAGTGATTTGGGTTTTTCTTCTCTGTCTGCTATTCTAATTACTCATTCTATTCAGCTAGTTTCTCTGTTGTCTCTGTTCCTTACTCAAAATCCTTAATTACTCTTTCATTTATGCTGTCTTATCTATTCAGATTTTCCCTCACCTGTGAAAAACTGAGATAGATTTTATTTTTAATTCAAGTTCATTTTTCTCTTTATCTTAAAAATAAACCATGTTAAAAACCCAAAGTGTATTGAAACATACAAATCATTAGATATATAAAAAGATAATGCATTTTAATGTGCAGATCCTGATACAGTCACACAACTATGGAATAATATCTTCTCTCCAATACTTTTGTGAGAGGAACAGATAACTCCTAAATGCAGCAACTGCAGTATGATCCTAAGTGTTCACTATCAGCACCTCTGTATGTTCAAGTTACCATACAGCTGAGCCCAAAAGTACGAAATCTTATTCACTGTCACTGTACAGTCAGCAACATGCCGCTTTTACTACTTTTTCTTCGGTGCCTCTCTGCATCAACACAGACATATTCCTTTGTAATTCAGTAACACACATCACAGATGCATTACTGCACATGTAAACCATCCCAAACTCACCTTGCTGCATCTTCTTCTAGAAGCAGCTTCACAAATTGTCTGGGGATGTGCAGTGACAGGATGCTCTCAGCCATCTGCTCCAAGATTCTCAAGTGGTTTCCATCAGTAGTTGGGAAACGATACATTCGGCAAATGGCACCACCAAACACTAAAGGATTAAAATCAGGTTATTTAAGCATAGGGTTTGAGTTAAAAGTGTACAAAGTCACTTCTCTTTTAAAGTAAATGTCTTTGGTTCACTAAGATGCTATAACACACTGCTGTAATGATCTGGTTTAGCCAGGCATCAGTCAAGCTTTTCCAAGCATGATCACTCTGCAATGATGGTTATTCTAGTGTTTGAAGGAAGAGCCTCCACTTCAAATGACTTAAAACACTGTTAAGAAAATTAAATAAATGAAATACATATTCAATTTTTAAAATGCCCTTTTTTTGAATAAACTTGCTTTCCTCTGTCCCTCTCCTCTCCCCCAATGATTGCTTAGGAATAGACTAGCAAATTGCATGGAAAAAGTTATATTACAGCCAACTTGTTGGTAAAAGCTTCCTTCTGCTGTTTTTAAAACACAAAATAGTGCAGACAACAAAGTAATTTATTCTTGTATGACCCTCAAAGGACTGCTCAATCAGTAGACTGCTCCTATTCAAATGAAACATCTGCTGAAATGCCCGGGGGCCACAGGCAAACAGGGAGAAATGAGCTTTTACTGATGCCTAAAGCTTACTTGTTACAGACCACAGCAGCTTACCTGATTTCAGTAGTGCATCCTTCCGTAATGAAGCATATTTGGATCTGATTCCTAAAGATTCTGTTAAACTTTCATCAACTGGCAACACAGTCTAAACAAAAACAAAACCAAAAAATCAGAAATAGCAAAGAATAAAAATAGCTTCAACATCATTAGGCTGCTTTTTGCAGTATTTTGAAAATATAAAGCACCATTAAATATCAAGATAGACAGGAAAGTTGACAGCAGATGTCAACCTGGCTTATTTCAATGCTGGCAATAAGACTGCAATATTCTGAATTTGATACAATGCTCATACTCACCCTTCCATTAATTGTATCAGGTGACCTTGCCACTGGAGGCCTTTGGTCAGATTTTTCCTCCATCTGCCATCCAATGACTGTGATGTTACCTACACGGTCGCTTTCAGCCGACCTGCAACAAACACTCTTCATTGAGATTATTTTGGAGGTGGACCAGCTGTTTATCAACAAGGGAATAAGGCTACTGATCTTCAAACTTAATGAACATTTTAAATAGGAAGCTTTCCAACTTCAGCATGATTTGATAAAGGGTTATTCCAACAGGAAAACAATTCCCCTCCTTCTGCAGGGATGCTGTCCAGACCTCCTAATTGAAGGCAACCTAAAGCCGTGCATGGGCTTCAATGCTTCTGCAAAACCAGAAAAAGTTCAGACCTTTACAATTAGGCAAAAGCAGCTTAACTTGTGAACATTACTGTGGAGCAGACAACTGGATGTACATGTGTGTGCCACGTGTGCATTTCAATGTCTGAAACCAAACTTTTGGCTTTCATTTGTTCAGTTTAACTTCAACTGGTAGAGTTGCAACTGGTACATTTGGATATTATGTGGACTAAAGAGAAATAGCACATCCCAAATCTTCCCCTTAATGGAGATGTCAAGGTCACCAGTTAGGAGGCTGATCACATCTCGTGTTTCTGCAGATAAACTATTTAGGTTGGGGAAACTGAGGACGCGACATTCCAGAAAGGAAAACCGATGCTAAAAAGGACCCTGAAAATATGTGGTCTAGGAAAGAAGAAGGTGAACATTCTCAATGGAGGTTAGATCCCTGAGGCAGAGAAAGATCCTTGACATCAGGGAGTTGTGTGGGAGCAATTACTAGAGATCCCCAGGTATCAACTATCTAGCAACTGAGACAGGTCATTCACAGCTGGGCAGCTGCACGGCAGGAACTGACACAACTTTCTGTCCCACCTTCCCAAAGCAGCAGCCATCTCCCTGGGGAGCTGACAACATAGGCACACATTACTGAAAGGACAGCAAGGGAAGTGAGTGAGTCAGAGACAGAGAAAAGGGGGGCAAAAGCCCTAATCTTCCTGGGTTTAAAATACATACCAGTACCCAGATCTATCATGGATGTCATTTATTCTTTATCACCTGTGACACAGTAATTTTGGCAGAGACATTATGTTACTTTTAGATAGAGTCTAAATGGTATTCTAAGATTGTTGTTTACATGTAAAAATATGCTGGGACAACTAAAACAAAAGAAAAAGGAAAGTTGCTGGAACAGACAATACTGGGGAGGCAAAAGAAATAGTCACACAGGGTAACTACAAGACAAGGTTCAAGTATCCAAATCATACAGCATTTCTACAGACACTGCTCTGTGTGCAGCTTATGCAATAGAAAGAAATACATGTATTCACACATTTAGATAATCAGAATATACTTGATATTAAAACAAAAGAATTTAGTAAACTCCATTTTCAACTTAATAACCATGTGTAACACACAAACATGAAATTCCTGCAATCATATTCCACCCTCACCTTCATACCTATTTACAAATTATTTTATCCAGCATCAATGTCATCCTTTTGGTGCCTTTTCTGACTCACTTCCCTCATTTGCTCCCATTGTGAAATTATGGCATTTGTTTTCTTTACAACACACTGTAGAAAAGTCAAAAACCTTACCCACCTCTTCTCACAGCATAAAATGTTTTGCCCATGTTTTGTTAGTTGTGTCTGTGCTAAAAAATTTCCTCAAGTTTATCACAGTCATGGTTTCTAGTGCTGCTTATGCCAATACTACCAACATAGTCTTCCTCTGTGTCTCTGATTATGCTTTCCTCCTTGCCTTCTTTGACAGAGATGCCTCTCCTACTTCCAACATGAACTACAATGTGCATTTACACATCAGAGCTCTCTTTCCTTAATTTTACTTTGCTATATTCATTCTTCTTCAATCCTCAACTTTGTCCCATACTGGCTTTCAAGAGTGTGGTAAGGACTGGTATTAGACTCACACCCTCTTTTTTATTTCCTCTTGAGACATGTTCTTTCCTCAAAAGTTTCCAAACAGTATGAATTAAACTAAAAAAATACATCAATCAATGATGTTGCAACATGACTCCTCCTACTCCTAGTGCATTATATCGATAAATACACTATTTAGCAAGAAACAGGCAATTTAGCAACAGGTAGGTATTGAAATAGTAAACAGACCCTAGATTTTACTTTAAATTGAAAGAGGATAGATTTAGGTCAGATAGTAGGAAAAAATTCTTCACTACGGTGAAGCACTGGGAACAGGTTGCCCAGAGAAGCTGTGGATGCCCCATCCCTGAAGTGTTCATGGCCAGGTTGGATGGGGCTTTGAGCAACCTGGTCTAGTGGAAGGTGTCCCTGCCCATGGCAGGGGTGTAGAACTAGATGGCCTTTAAGGTCCCTTCTGACCCAAATCATTCTGTTATTCTATTAGTCTATGCTTTGTTTAAGCCAAGGGATTCCAAACAGCTAAGGTAACTAACTCTCTGTTTCAATAGGTTTCATTCTTCTCATCAGAGACTCTTTACACAGTTAAGAAAACATTCTGCCACTCTTCGTGGACACATACACTGGGGTGATAGAAGGAAATGAACAAACATTAAATTGGCCTTGACAATACTTTCTTGACTTGTAGAACCAATATCTACCACAGTAGAAAGGTCTTGTTCCACATGTTTTAATTTCCATGCAATATAAATTAGTGTTTCTGTAATAGTGGCTTGGAACTAAAAACCTAACCAAATAAAAGGTTTTCATCACATCTTAAGCATGCATTCAAGAATTGAGAACTAATTCCTAAATGAATATTACAAACCTTAGTGTTATGTGCAACCTGTGGTACTTCTCCTGAAGAAGATCTTTTACAGTGAACGTCCCAGAACCCAACAAATACATCTAAAAGAAAAGCAGTACCAGAATTGTAATTATTTACCTTTACTATGAACAAAGGCTTTGTCCACAGCACTAAAGCCCAAAATACAATCATTATGCACAAAAGTCCAAGAACAAAAATAAGATTATATATGTCGATACATTAAATAAAACCCCTTAAAATCTAATAAATTTGGTAATTTATAAAAATCCTTTTTCTACTGGAGGACAATAAGCATTTTTCTTTCTCTAGGATAGGAGTGGAGGCACCTCATTATGTATGAGCTTAGGTCAGCAATATAGGAACACTGAAAGCAACAAGTGAACAGGGCTCAGACTGACTAGGTGAACACTTCGCAGTCCCTCCCTGACCCAAACTTGGCTCTTCCTGAAGAACTTACCTCTTCTGGAGGTATTTCTTTTTCCCCAGAGCCTTCCCATGAAGCACTGAGCAGAGAGAGACAGCTCTGCTGCTCCTGGAAGCCATGGAAAAGCAGACAGGTGGGGCCCGAAACAGTATTCTGGACAACAGTCTGAGAATAAGTGGCCTGAGTTGTCCACAGATCCAAGTAGTAACATGGGAGTGCTGTCACTTCAGTTTTTTTCAGTAAGGGAAAAAAATCTTAGCCTTGAACAAAATCACTAAGATATAATGGCAGGATGATTTCTGGAATTTAGCAGCTCTGTTCGGAAGGACAGTTTCACTATGGTATTTTGGCACAGGCTAGAAGCCTGTTAGGGGTGTTGGATCCTTTCCATTATCTAGTTCAGTAAAGATGCCCACAGCGTAAGAGAACAAGCGACAGGACCTTTTAAATTTAAATTCATGGTTCCCAAACTTGCTGCAGACATGACTTATTTGAGAAAACTGGCAATGCTCCCCCCTTTGCCAGGTCCATCAGTATTTGCTCCTCCTTTCCCTACCCATCTTGTCTTCTGTATGGTCAGTGCTGCTATCCCTTTGCTTTCTTCCACAAAAGTTACTAGTTTTATCTCCTTGTCTCTCATCTCCTTGCTCCACACTGACTGGGCAGGCAACAGAATTAAAAAAAAACTTACTGTTCCCTGAGATCTGTCTTTGACGTCATACACAGAGAGTTTGATTTGTGTCATTTGATTGATAAGAGAGTCTTGGAAAAAGGCAATGCTGCTTAGAAAGATAGGATTACTTGTTCCCTGTAATCATAAACAAAAAGCCAAAAATTAATGCAAGGTGGTATTTTTTAGGAAGAAATGCTTCCTGTGTTAGCTTCAATTTTAAACCTAATCCAGGCACCACTTACCTCAATAATTTCTGTCTGTGCATGCTTCGTCCAGAACGCCTGGGGAGGTGTAGTTACACTCACTGCTACAAAACTATTTGGTTTCCGATCTAGCGATGGAGTTAGCAGCTCACTGCAAGCTTCAGGTATGCAACAGACAAATACATTTAGATTCAGGATCCTTTCCCTATTGATCTAAGACTCCACATTTTTATAAAAGCACATTATATACCCCAAGCAATAAAACAATGAAGGGCTTAATACTCATTTTACCACCACGCACCCCTGTGCATGCAAACAGTAAACACGCAGTCTGATCAGTCTGCCTCCAAGCTCTAGAGCTGCAATTTAAACTTGTTCTCTTCTAAGCCCTGCCTACCCACCCTCCTGGCACAGCTCATTATAACCATATACAAGCATAGGTTTTCCTCTGGGAAACTCATCAGCGTGGCTGCATTTGATTTGAAGCCACGCTCCATTAAGCCCATGACCAAATGGCATTTGCCCATGGAGAACGGGCAGAAGGGCATGAACACTGATCAATCAGCACTACCATGAGGAAAACCAGCATGTAAGTGTAGAATGCCAGCAATTTATTTCCTCTAAAACAGTACTGCGACTTTATCTGCTGGGAAGGGGCTATGGACAGTAGGAAATGACTGCCAAAATTTTCCATGAGTTGACCACACACAATTACATTAAATTTCAGAGACAAATTATATCTAGCTTCAGCTACATTCAGGAAGTTAATTCTGAAATTTACCTAAATAGCTAGATATTTTCAATATATCTGATAATATTGACAGTACTTTATTCAGCTCTGAAAGTACTTCTCAACACAGTAACACACATCTGAGAAAATGTTCTAATTTTTCATTTCAAACACACTATAAGAGCATAACCTTCCAAATACTAGTCCACTATTAAGCCAAGAAAAGCAGTTGAAAATGTGGACTGAATTTTCATGAAGAAAATATTTTTCACTTATTCTGCAAGTAAGGTGAGTCAATGCGCAAGCTTCTTGTCCAAATTTAACCATCTCAGAATTTAGGTCACTTCTGCATCTCCCATTGTCAGTTGGCAGCAAAGACCACAGGAAAGAAGGTATGTGTCATAGTTGGTAATTCTTAGAAAACATTCTGCCCTAAAACAGTGTTTCCAGCAAATCTGCAGTTTTTTTGAAGATCTGCGCTGCTGATATGCTGACACTGAGTAAACATTGCACAAAGTAAACATTCACGTAGTAAACATTTAAAATTCTATAGGACAGATGTTTTAATTACAGACTTTTAAAAAATCACAAAATCAAACTGCTGGCTACTTATCAAAAGATACTGTACAGGTAGCACGAAAACTGTACCACAAGTCCATGAAAATCAGAGCAAAGCTGCAAACCTTACTGTATGAGGGGCACCTCAAAATCAACAATATAAAAAACTGCACACACATTGAACAGTATGCATCATCAAAATTAGCATAAAAATCACAAGCCTACCTAAACTGAACTCTAAAATCGGCTCATCTGGGTCCTGAATGTTTCCTGTAAATCAGAAAAATTAACACAAAATTAGCCAAACATCACTGTCATGTGAATGTGTTCCTGAATTTGCAGTCATACAGAGAAAGAAATTACATTTTATAGGAAAAAAACATTAATTCAGTGAGCCATGACTGGTATCTAAAATATTTATTCCGTAATCCTTGCTATCTAAAACTATTTGGAAAACCTGGGATGATCTCAGCTTATAAAACATATTAAAATATGTAAATCCATGCAAGATTCTATGCAATATGGGAATATTAAATGTTTAATATCAGTAGAAAACAGCAGGATTAAAGCCACTTAGTGCCTGAGACACTACTAGCTACAAATTATTAAATCTGATGCATCTCCTCTGTGGTGGATAATAGGAGGAAGTCTGAAAGTACCTGTCTCTATCACTAATGAAAGAAAGCCTCTGAGGGTTACAATCCTAATTTTTTAGCCATAAAACGTAAGGGAGATAAGTCTCAGCTCCCTGAACTCTCCTGGAAATTTTATACAATGTCAAACAAGAAGGTTGCCAAGACCCTTCCTAGACCTTGACATTATTTTGCTATTTTCTTCCCATTGCTTATTTTTGACTGATAAACCTAACTGCACAAAACCTGGTTTAATTCCTTTTTTTAATCCCCTCGCCAATTTTAATGTCTTGCCCATTCTAAAAATGGCAAGTCCAAGATTTCGAAATTTTTTTAGTGCAATTCCTTTATCTCATTACTTCCAAACAACCAGACAACGTTTAAATCTTTTAGCAATTAAAAGGAAAAGCCCACCGCCGGTACAAGGCAGATCCTGAAAGGAGCAGCAGGAGAGCAGCAGCTGAAGGAAGGCACGTACCTGTTAGGGAAAGGCCGAGCATGTCAGAGGTGACATCAATGGTGGAGGCCCTTTGCACGGTGCGGGATTTTGCACCATGGCGGGGACTGTGTTCTCTTGCTGTCATTTTCTCATGAAGAGCCTTTCTTTTCTTGCTGCTCGGCTTTACTGATGTTTGTCTCGCAGAGCAGCAGAGTGCAGCGGGTTGTCTCCAATTGCTATTCCTCTAACATTACCACGCTAAGCAATAGAGAGAACAAAACTTACATACAAATCTTAGGCCACTTATCAGCTACTGTTCTTTTCAACAGCAGCAAACTACTGCCATAAAATCACCCTCGGGTCATTGAAATGAAAATGCTCAAGGCAGATCTAATATACAGTAACAGCATTTGCATGAACTGTGCATCTGTAACATTTTACAGCAAATTGTTGAAAACTGTGCCACTTGCAAGAAAGGCTTTTCTGTCAGAGAATGGGGCTTGAGAGAGACTCATTAACAGCCCAGCTGCTCTTCTCCTTTGTCTAAGTTATTAAACCATCCTTAATGAAGTTTCCTGGTTTTCATAATCCCTGGGGAGCACAAGTAAATTTGTCAGATGGGGCTCCTGTCTGCAGAGGAAGGACAAGGGATAAGGACATAGGGACAACAGGTTGGCAGAGAAGAGAACAAAAGGGCAGGAAATGTTGTTAGTGTCAGCACAGAGTGTTGTTCTAGGCTCTACTGCCATGAGAAAGGGATAATGAAAACTATAAATAAAACCTATTGGGCCAGAGAGAAGTTGAAATTCTGGGATGGTAGTGGAAAGAAAAAGCAAAAGGGGATGCCTGCTGATGTGGCACATGGCAGCATCCATGCTTTTCCTTTACTCTACACTTTCTTGGTCTACAGACATCCATGACAGTTGTTCTTCCCTCACAATGCCTATGAACTGAAACACCACAGGAGGAAAGAAGCTACCTACTGAAAATTTGGTTATGGTTTTAAATGTGATGCTTTTGGCCTGGCTGATAAATTTGAATGATCATTCTGTCAGCCCAGTTAGCACTGCAGTTATAGAACTTTTTGTATTTGTTTCACAGTATTATGACAAATAACCATTAATTTTGGAAGTTAGGTGTAAAATCTGATAAACCTGAAAGATCGTAGGAATATTTACTTTCCTTTCAGGTTGATGGACCTAACAATGAGCAAGAGGCATTCTAATTAAATAAAGCACCTAGCTTATACTTGTGTTTTAAAAAGGCAGTTTAAACCTAACTGAAGGCCTCCAAATGAACATTCAACCTACCTAACTTAAGTCTCCAAATTTAACTAGTCAGCATCTCCCCCTGGAGGATTTCAAAAGAATCTTCCTCTCTCTATAGGGAACTCGAGCATCTTTGTAAACAGCACTGCTTCACCAGGCATCTAAAATTCAAATGCAAGACAACTGAATTGAACGCGACCCCAGCCATCTATGTGAGCTTAGGAATGAGATTTCAAATGAGCTCATTCTAGGGAGGAAGGAATTTGGGCTGTGTCTACCAGATGGGCCAATCTGTTGCTACTCAGAACTGTTCTAAGTCCATTTCAAATAGGAAAAAAGATGAATTCGTGGATGGAAGAAGCAGAAATTGAGAGCTCTGAACATCCCATCCCCAAAAGCTTTGACACTCAGGGACAATACACAAAACAACACCCTACATTACAGTTATAATTTCTGACAGCCAAAAATTACAGCAGGCAGTTCACCAGTTCATACAGAATCACAGAATAGTTGAGGTTGCATAAACTCTGGATAACACTAATTCAATTCCCTTGCTCAAAAGCAGGGTCACCAAGTTTCTCAGGACTGTCTCCAGTTGGTTTTGGACAAGAATGTACCTCTCTGGCCAACCTGGTTCCTCCGAGGTTTGATCAAGCACAGTAAAAAATTATTTAATAACGTTTAAGTGGTTAAGTAGCTAGTGAATCACCAGACTTTCTCAAGTAGTATGAAATGTCCTAATATTTGATCAAATAAAACTTCCATCAAAATTCTTTGTCACTTTCCAGGTCTTTCCATTCTCCTAATTTTTTTCCCTTCTTGCAGCAAAAGGTTTTCCTTGGTTTGTTCTTTATCTAATGTGATGTTTAACAGTCTGTAAGTCCATTAAACCTAACTGCCTGAAGAAAGACCCATAAAATGTGCTTGCATAGACTTAGACAGGATGCCACAGTCTCTTCCCCCAAAATCTACAAACATCTTATTAGAGAATAGCCTAACATGTCCACATAGGTACAGGTCAGACAGTAGTTAGGTTAAAGAGTATTGCTTTCTTTTTCAGCTAAAATCTTTAGTTGCTGACATCCTTAAAAAGGGTCGGTCCTTCAGAAGTTAAAATAGAGTCAGGTATTTCATTTATTTTGCAGCTATTTCTATATAAATATTATTAAGCATAGCAATTTCCAATGCTAAATCCTCAACTATTAATTTAAATTGCAATATTAATTGCTCACCTAATGATACATTTTCAATTTACTTACATGGATCATACTTACAGAGAGCTCTTTTCCTCATGTGTGGAGGGATTATGTATATCATAACATCAGTTACATCCACACCTAAAAAATCAACAAAATAATCAGTATTAATTATCAATCTTTTTATACTGCATAAATCACAACCAATGGGCAGGTACAGTAAGTTTTATTCCTTATTTCCAGCGCTCACAATAAAGTTTACTGAAAATAGTAAAAAAGTATAATCCTCTACTAGACCTCACCCAGCACTAGTCATAGCAATAGGCAGTCAGAGTAGGAGTACAAAGAAATAAGCTTATGCTGAAAACGACTGACCTCAGGTCAGCATTTGGTGAGTGGGCAGAATAGCTGTAAGAAATGTATGCTAAAATGTTTACCAAAAGGCTTGGGGCTGTTAAGAGAAAGGAATGTATATGATACGTTGAATATGAGACAGCATTTGTTACTGCATTAGCTTTTCTACAGTTAAACTTTCAGAGTTTTGTTGTTTGGAAGAGTTATAATTGCCATTATCAGGAGAAAAAATTCCGTGTCAAAACACAGAAGTTCAAAATATCTCAACGTAGGGTTCTTTCTCCATTGGGTGAAATTACTATGTGAGGGAGGCATCTATAAACAGCTGGCAACAAGCACACAGGAAAAGTGAATTATTTTTAAATTTACTACAGGTTAACTGAAGGTTTGTATTTGCTAGCACTACCATCCCATTTGAGTACATTTGCATGAATAGGATATGCCTTTTAAAACCTCCCATCTATACCAAACTACAACACAAGAGATGGGGAAGTCCAGTCTGAGCTTCTTGATTTAATCTCCAGCCCTACCAATTACCCAAGAACTTGGGTGAGTCACCATTTTCCAAGGTGGGTGGGATGAGTCACTCCACAAAGATACCTCTTTCTCTAATTACAGAAAGAATTTAAATGACTAGATTAGGCCTGATGCTGCAGCTGGGCAAACTGGATCCCTCCTACAGTTGTGCTTGCTCAGGCAGGGATGAGTTTCCTCTACTCACTGCATAGGCTGACAGATTCAAAGGACAGGTGCCCTGATCACCTGTTTGAATTACAACCCTTTCAACAACTGCAACTGTATCTATAAACATATGTATATAAAAATCAATGGAGATAGGATTCCTACCAAATTAAACATAGTATGAACACACCAGACAGTTTCTCTAGATGGCACCTATACCTTAAACGGATAGTAATGAACTGGTACCACTCCTGCAGCCAGCAATATCAAAGGCTGATGCAATTCATGTCCAGGCAAACTATCCTGAGGATGGGCATGACGCATCTACACGTAGCCTTTGGCTTTGCCTTTCCTAATACTGCAGAGAGCAGATGTTGGCAAAATGTGCAGCTTTGCACTTCACGAAGTTTGGCTGCAAGCTCAGTTTTCAACAGAAACACAAGAAGCTGTTGTTGACCTTCAATACCAATAATAGTCACGTCTACAGTTCAGAACAGGCTTCTGAACAAGCCCCCTTCTGTGAGAATATTTGGTGCTCTATTACCACAAAAGCACATGTCCAGAAGAAAAGGTCTTCATGAGATTCCCATACTACCCCGCTACCCTCAGTCCAGTCAGCTGGCTGTGGGTAGCAAATGCCGACCTGTGGGCTTGAAACTTGGAGACATCTGGTCTTACTCTAACTGCTTGCAACATCTTAAGCAAAAACTATGATCATCTCAGCCCCAGAATAAGCCCTTTGGACCTGCAGCATGGCCAGATTTTCAGCTAACATCCCACTAAATGTAATCAATATGGACAAAATTACAGAAAGAATAAAATGTCAGACTATGCTAATTTATGACTATGTTGCCTTTCACGTGTCTAGTAAAACTAGCATACAGAGAGTTTTTAATTATTTATTTATTACCTCCAATGATAGAAAAGTGTGGTAGTGAAACAAGATTTGCCATGTTGGCTCAAACCCAATCTTTCACCAATTCCAGCAACTCACAACAACTGTTTCAAACAAGGTGCAAGGAATTTTATTAACCATGCAAGAATCTGAGATGAAGGTCTGGATCAGCCCTATCACTACTGCAAAGGCAGCCCAAGAGCAGAACATCAGCTCAAAGGACAGCAGTTCCCTGCAAAAGCCTGCTAAGGCCAACTAAGATTCAGAGCTGGTTTTTTTCACAGTCAGACACGCACTTTGCTCTTCGGTCTCCTTTAATGAGAGACTGAATGTCCTAAATCTCACACAGATCAAAACAAGAAAAGTCAAAGCTGTGAATTTGACACCTTGAGTCAGATCCTCCCAGCCAAAATCGTAGTGGCAGCAACACAGACTGTATCTGCTGCAGGTCCATAGGTTGACAACAGACCTTCAGTCCACTCACTCCATGATCTGGGTCATCCCTTTTACCATGTCCTTTGGGAAGGCAAAACAAAGCACGTGATGCTGGCATCCAACAAGAACCCTTGCCTCCCACTGACATTACATCCCCACCAAACACAAACTTAGCTGGTGCTAATTTGTCAGCTCCACAAAGAGGCTGTATTTCCCCTCTCACTCTGCTTCTTAAGTTTAGGTTCCCCTCACAAGCTGGTTTAATGTTCTCCTCTCCCACTCAACAGAATCTTGATGACCAAGGACAAAAATACCAAGTTTGGCCTTAAGAATCTTGACACTCTCTGAAGCCCACCTGAGGATTCTGAGCAAGTCGGTGACCTCAGTAAGAAGAGGGAAAAGTCTTCCACAAGAAAATGAAGTCAACTAGTGCAAGATACAGTGAATGTATTTGTGCAGTGGGGAAATCCCCAAATGCAAGCTTTCAGTGATATTTAGTAGCTTTCTTTTTTTTTGCCTTCCTGTCCACAGATCCCATTTACTTACAGATAAATACGTAAGTCACAAAATTTCTTCTTGATCCTTCCCCACTAGGAAACTTCAGCAAACTCTATTAATCTAAAAAACTAATTTTACCTCTTGAATATATTTGAGTACTTTTTACAGAAAACTGTGATTTAGGCCACTTAGTTCTTTGAGCAAACTAAGACTATTTGTCTATATTCACAACTGAAATACAAACAGCACTTTTCTTAATGAGCTATTGTTTTAACTTCACTTCTCATCACAGTATTTCTATTTCTTTAGTACTTCTATGAGTACAAAAATACACACACCCAGAGATGGAAGCGAGCATTTGTAGCACACACATCTGTTAACCAACAAGGAAAAAGCACAGCTCTGTCTCACTTGGCAGAACAGTTTTTATCAAGTTGAACACAGCACACCACCACGCAAAATGATGAGTCTTGCTACAGCACAGTTTGAAGTCCAACCCTCTCCATCGTTTCACCAACACAAACAGCTTATAAATAGTCTTTACCCCAAGATTACCTTTACCCTCCTCACAAGAAAAGTGCTGAGTACATTGTGGTGAAGTTCCCTGTGCATGGGATGACTTCTCTCCTCACGACTTGGGGTTCTCACACGGCCTATACGGAGATGGAAAAGCCCCTATTTTCTGTTGAGGAGTTCAGACTGGAAAGACCCTCCTGAATTTGATGGTCCTTTGACCACCCTCCTAACGCTTGCTTCTTCTAAACCAGTCTTTCATCATAACCATGAAGCTAACAATGCAGAAACAGCACTGCTCTAACTGGAAAAAACTAAGAGTTTAACACCCTCTCCAGAGGAGCTACTCCTGCTGCAGCAAGGGTAAAGGAACAAAGGCAGGAAAAACAAAAACAAACCCAAACTCTAACAGCTTATGACCTAAAATGAAGATGAACCAGACACACTTAACGTTTGCTGAAGATTTCATATACATACTGTTGGTTACAACGGATGGCAGCAAAATATTCCCCAAAATACAGGCAATGAGAGGGGGGATCACAGAGGGATAAAAGCACTGAAACTAGATCTGTAATCAGAAGTTCTGGTCAAGTTTCGATTACAACAAAAAGTCTAGGGAACTATCTGATCTATCCGCCAATAATACTCATCCACTTCACAGATTAACAGAGCACTAATTAAAGCTAGTGCATTCTGATCAAAACAATCCAGGAGTCACAGTGCTATTGTTAGCCCTGTCCTCTGAGTGTGTGATGGCACCTAACAACCTGCTCTGAAACCACTGAGCTTCACTCTTGAGGCAGGACTGCACCTCAGGGTCACAGCTGAAACTCCACTCTCCTGACACTACATTTTCCCACATGGAAGGAACGATCCATTAGGTCACGGGCACTCCAAAATAAAAATCTCTCAAGCACTCTTTATTTTTACATGGCACTGTTCTGACTTGCTGTGATTTCTACTCTTATTTAAACACTTGTATCAATTAAAAATACACAGTAGTGTCCAAGGCCAAACCAGAAATTCTTTCTCTAACATATATGTTTTTAATTGACTCAGGAATTGAAAGGGTGTCAAGTATTTAGAAAACTAAAAATAAATGTTAGTGTGGGAGTAGTATGCCACAGAGATTATTACTAAGATTTAGGCAGCATAGTAAAACTGGAGTCATCTTATGCTACCAATGCAAATCTGTTGATGGATATTTTTCCATCAACATTTGTTTTCTTCTCCTGAACTGTGTTTTCTGCATGTTTGCTGATCCATATATCTTGTTTTTTCTTACACACTGCATGCCTGGACTATGCCTAATGGCTATGATACTGGATGTCTTTTCAAATGAAGTTTTGGTGGTGGTGGTGGTGTGGTGTTTTTTTTGTTTGTTTGTTTTGGTTTGGTTTTTTCTGTTCCAAATATCTGATTCCTTTGTGCTACTTTCATTTCTTCTTCCTGGAAAATAAAATTGTTTACCCTGACCTTTCTAAATCTATGGGAGAGAGGTTTGCTGCAGGCCAAGATCCTGACTGCAGCGCTCTTTCCTACATTTCTAAACAAGTGGTGGGATGCTGGCAGCTTGGAAGCATAATCATGTAATTCCAAACAGGCCAACAACAGTCTATGCCTCCCACCGCTGTTCCCATTTCAACGCCCCAGTGGGACAGCTGTCCCTGTGAAAGGAATCTTTTCTAATGCCAATCCTACCCTGTGGGTTAACAGTAAGATCACCCTGTAAGATACAATTGAAGGGGTGGGCTGCTTCAGTGTCTGATCAATTTATTAAAATATTTTCTGTGACAAGTTACAGAAGGACTGTCACTAGTGGTGTCCCACAAGGCTCAATACTGGGCCCAGTATTGTTTAACTTACCCATCGATGACTCGGATGAAGGGGCAGATGCCTCCTCTGCAAGTTCACTGATGACACAAAGCCGGGAGGAGTGGGCGATACCCCGGAGGGCTGTGCAGCCCTTCAGAGGGACTTTAACAGGTTATAGAGGGGGGCAGAGAAGAACTGTCTGAAATTCAGGAAAGGCAAGTGCAGGGTCCTGAACCTGGGGAGGAATAACCCCATGCACAAGCTGGGGGCTGACCTGTTGGAAAGCAGCTCTGCAGAGAAGGACCTGGGGATCCTAGTGGACAACAAGCTGTCCATGAGCCAGCAGTGTGCCTTTGGGGCCAAGAAGGACAATGGTATCCTGGGGTGCGTAAGGAAGAGCGTTGCCAGCAGGTCGAGGGAGGTGACCCTGCCCCTCTACTCAGCCCTGGTGAGACCATATCTGGAGTGCTGTGTCCAGTGCTGGGCTCCTCAGGACAAGAGAGACATGGAGCTCCTGGAAGGCTTTGAAGATAATTAGGGGACTGGAGCAGGTCCATAGGAAAGGCTGAGAACACTGAGCCTGTTCAGCCTTGGGAAGAGGTGACTGAGAGGGAACCTCATCAATGTCTGTAAGTATCTGAAGGGAGGATGCCAAGAGGATCCAGCCAGGGTCTTCTTGGTTCTGCCAAGCAATAGGATGAGAGGCAATGGGAAGAAACTGATGCACAGGAAGTTCCTCCAGAATATGAGGAAGAACTTCTTTCCTGTGCAAGTGACTGAGCACTGGAACAGCTTTCCCAGAGAGGTTGTGGAATCTCCCTCCCTGGAGATATTCAAGAACTGTCTGGATGCAATCCTGTGCCATGTGCTCTGGGGTGGCCCTGCTTGAGCAGGGACGTTGGACCAGATGACCCCCTGTGGTCCCTTCCAACTCTACCCATTCTGTGATTAACTTGTAGCAGAGCTACTGAAACCCAACCACACAGGAACCATTACATGTACTGATGGCCATCGATCATTTTAAAACTGACCAGAAAAATATTTGGAATATATTGAAACCGGCCATATTTGATTGCTGGACTAAAAAACCCTAAATCAGTAGCACAAACGTGGAATAAATAAACACGACCTACAAAGAAACAAACCCTAAGCTGCTTGCATGTCTTTGAAGCGTCGTAAGAGGAAATGAGACCAAATGTCACCAACATTTCTATGAATTTGATTACAAATCATTGTCATCATTACATCTGATGTGACATCAGCAGCTTTGTATTAGAACACCATATTTGAAGAATTGTCCCCTACTTGTGAAAGTTCCCCTGAGACTTCCTAGTTTTGACTATCAGCATTACCAAAATACTTGGTTGAGGTGTGATTTAACAAAGGAGCTATTGTAGAAAATAAATGTCTTCTGGTGGATATTATGATGTTAGCTCTGAGACAAGACAAAGTTTGGTAAGAGTAACTAAAGGTATATTTCTACTACTCTAACTGGTTTCATGTGTAAAATGAAAGTTCAGAGGGCTTCAAAAGTTTTTTTTAAAAAATGACTGCAGCAGGGATGATAGCAATGATCACAAAAAAGATATAAATGCTACACAAAGGATACATATTTAGTGCTGAGTTCCTTGTAGCACCCAGTGCTCAAAACAAGAACTTAAATGTCAGAGTTTTGTCAATTGTCCAAGCACTAACATGCCTTATAAAACTGGTGTGTCACTATAGGCCAAGTTTATCTGAACCTTCCTTTTTTAAAAGCAAATTTTGCATGGATACAGAAAAGCCTGAAAATATGAAGGATGCATCCCAAAATAATTTCCTTTCTTAAAGTTCATGACTAACTCGCTCATGACTGATGTATTTGACTCCCAATTTTTGCATGCTAAGGCAAGCAACAGTGACACCAACTTTTACTAATTCCTCTTGCCTCCCACCACACCTTATCAGAAATTCATAAGCATGCTGCCTACCTCAGCAGTCAAACCCCCACGGCAAGGCAGCAGAGATGATGTTTCTGCCCACGGCTACCTGTCTTGATCTTCTGACCCAGATGAGAACAGGTAGCTGAATTTCAGCCATGCAGGTTTGCAGTCCCCCATCTCATCAAAGCCACTCGCGGCAACAGGTTAAACTCAGATACTGAACTGCATCTCAGTGTGGGCACAGGTTCCTACATCCACTGTCTCTGTTAAAGAGGCAGTACCTTCTGGCAAAAGGGTGGGACCAAAAGCTGAATATAAAGACTGGGTCAGAGCAAAAGCTTAATCAAGCCTGGTGTTCAGTGAGGCACCTCCATGTTTGCACTCCCAGATTCAGCTGACAAGCATCCTGAGAACTTTCTGAGCTGGGCATCACACCCAGACCTCTGTCTTTAAGGTCTGGAGGTAACACAACAGACAGCAGGTTACCAGAGTGCACAGCTGGCCCTTACAGCTCTGTTACTCTGCAGTCCCCACTGCCATCACTGGTGACTGGCCACAAGCCTTGAGGGGTTTGCAAACCCTGAGCACTTAGGCTTTCTAGGCTTGCTTTTTTTGAACTTCTGTTGACTGCCTGCAACTTTGCTTTAGCCTGCAATTAAACTTGGGTTAGCTGTGACAACGATTTTTCCAACTGCATGGATGTCTGTGGCTAATTTGTTTTTACGTTTATCTTTGCACGGTACCATCATCATTTTACAACTCTTAACACAATGATGTAGTGTAGAAAAACACAGGCCTGGTGTGATAGCAGAGGCCTTCAGACACGGAGACACAGGATGGAGTAGAAGCATGGGATATAAAAGAGACAGTGTACAGAGTCTGCCTAGGAAGACACTGCGGCTATAGCTCACTCACGGTCACTTGAAGAACTGCAGACTTGAGGCTGGACAAAACTGCTTTTAGGGTCATCAAATATGTACGTAAAGCATCACATATAGTAAATTTGAATGTGACACGGAGCTGCAGACCAATGAAGAAAGAGCAAAGTTTAAAAGCTTGGTAGCTAATATAAAAATGACCCCAAGTGGATCCTAGAGTGAAGAAGAAGAAATTATCAACATGAACATCATATTCCTCAGATATTCAGATCCTTCAGTATCCTTGAATGCTGACAACTGCTGAAACACCCTTACATCCTCCCCACCAGAAGGAAACCACCTTATGACCCAGAGAAGGAGGAAAAGGCTGAGCAATACAGCACGATAAAGAGGTAGACACTTAGCGTGTTCAATGAATTTTATTGCATTGTTATTTATTGAGACTTTCCCCTACACAGAGGCATTATTTCCTTACCAGTAGTTGTGAGATTGGGCCAATTAATGACTCCTGGACTAAGCTGTAATGGCTTTAATTATAGTAACAACACCTACTTGTCTTTAATATAACGTGTTTCATCTTTGCACACAAAAAAGATTTTGAGTGTAACCGCACAAATGTGGAATTCAGTGCCATTCCTCACTGTTTACATGTACCAGCAGATGCTGTTGTCCTGGTTTACAAGGTAATTTTTTCAACAGTTAGGAGCACTAATTTTACTATTTCCAGCCTCTTCAGGTCCTGCAGATCTCATCTTCACAACTTCATTTACAGAGTTTTTATAGACTAAAGATGCAAGAATGAGAGCTAGCCATAACACTGTCAGGACAGATTGTGATCATTGGGATAATGTCCATGTTCCAAGCACAATCTATTTGCTTCCACAGAAAACATAACATGATTGTCTGCACACAGTGATATCACTGTGAATCACAGACATCATTGTAATACATCTTTGTCAACTAGTTTTTTTAAAACAGCAAATGTCATAAAACTAAACTTTAACTATTAGAGGTGAAATAAGCTAGAACTGTTTCAAAATTAAATGGGATATTATTAAACTCTGTTATCAATAGTTTTCAATCTTTTCTGATTCAAAAACTCCCTGAAAATTTTCCAGTGGAAGAACCCTTTGGTATAAGCTAATTTAAAGTTATTGATCATAGGTTTCTTTCCTCAATCACATCCCACTAACTTCATTTACATAGTTCATGGACAATTTAAAACCACCAACTTAAACATTCTAAGAACTATACAAAATATTCATGTAACATTCTAAATTTTTCCATGTTTAGTCTCAATTTAGAAGCAAATTTGTATTCGGAAAGTGTGAGCAAATGCTTTTCTGGGTATTTTCCAGTTCTGAAAAGGGAAAGTCTATTAATAACCTTTTTATGTAATTAAGAACGAAAAAATAAAGAAAGCAATATTTTTTCAACAAAGAAAATAAAAATTAACTGTAACTGAAACTCTATGGGGCAAATAGCTCTTTATGAAGTATATGGTTATAAAGACCCAAACCAAGCCATTTGCTAAACCAAATAAAAGTGAGTTAGAAAAAAAAAAATCAGTCTGGCATTACCTATGGGGAATGAAGCCAGGGACCACTGATTGAAATGCAGGAGAGTAACACCCGACCCAAAGCGGGCAGATCTTTTAATTCTGAAGCAAAAGCAGTGTCAAAGCCCTATGAAAATCTTGGTTACTAAAGGATGATGCAGAAAAAGTGGCATTAGTATGCATTCAACAAGCACTTTGTTAGTTCTTCCATTCTGAACGTCTCTGTGGCTAAGTATCTTAAGACCGATGGCTCTGTGGTAAAACAGACCCAAATTTTAAGGAGAACTCCCCGCACAATGAGCTATCAAATCACAACCTTAGCTTGGCTATGAAACTATCTGAGTGCTAGAGAACCCCAGGTATGCAGCTTCAGTTCACAACAAAGACCCTGAAAGGCACAAAAATACTTCTTCAACATTCTACAAGGTTTTATGTGTCCTGAGCCCCTCAAGTAGTGTAGCTAATTTGAATGATTGGTACTGTAAACTCCAATCTTAGACATCAATGAGTGTTTTCAGAGGTCCAGAGGGGTGAGAAGGCATACAAGTCTGACTGTACAGTCAGGTAGAAGATACAAAAGTTAGCATATTTATTAACACTTCTATATTCAAAATATGACCACAGTACAAGTCAACAGTTTTGCTTGTAGTTAAACTGACACAAAAGCAAATGTCATGAAACTGCAGCTCTATCTGTCTCTTACAACTGCAGATGAAATTACATTGCCTGGGAGTGGACAACAGCAGCATCTAAATAACTAGTGTTAAAACATATTCTATTTTTGTCCCCAGTAACACCCCTCAGGTCATTCCTGCATAGAATAGAACTTGCAAACATTTATCCAAATGGTTTTCTTAATGTGTTCTGCCTTGTTATAGAAGGACTCTTTAACCTGCCAAGATTACAACTCAGACTGCAGAATTCAACAGTGCAAAATATACTATGAATTTCTCCTCAGTTCTGGGAAAGTAGTGACTATGTGGCAATTGCTGTGTCTGTTTTCCAGGCACTTCTACAACAAAAGTCCTTTCAGCTCTCATGTTCAGATTTTCCTTTTTGATCTGATCTCAGGACAAAAGATATATTATTCCTTCTGTGCTATATGACTTAAAAGCCGAAAGATAAAGTTACAATATGCCAGTGCCATCTCTGCAGTGATGGATGTAGCTGGACATAGAAGGGATCCTTCCTTCTGTAAGGTTCCTATTTAGTGTATTGATTTTGTCTAGTCTAATGAAAGATGTTTTGTAATGGATGTCAGGCAGTCATTTGTACTTATTGGTGCTCCTGGGGAAGGGAAAAAAAGAGTTTTTAAAGAAGACCCACAAGAGCAGCACTAGGTGACTGGAGCTGTGCTGGGAAACTTACAAGCTGCTTTAAGATTTGAAGAAAAATCATGGGAAATTTTTTGTCTGCACTTGGCTCTGCCCTTCACTGCATAGCAAGATATCCAAGCTCCCCATTACAGCCAAGCTCTCTGGAACTTCACCAAGTGCAGTTTTCCATAAAGCTGAATGAAGATCAACAAACACAAATGGTAAAATATAATTGAGACCGCTCATTCTCAGTATTCTGGGTGTCTGTTTTGTCCATGGGTATCCATAACCACTGTCCCCTCCAACTGACTTTTGCTCCCAGCAGTGCCTCCTTGCACAATCAGTCCTCAAGATGTTTTTCTTTCAATTTTTGTCTTCTCCCATGTCAAAGACTATCTGAAAGCATTGCTCGCCCAACTTTCATTCTCAAAGAAATAAAAGACCCTGTGTGGAAGGGTTGACTTTACAACTATTACTTAAGCCACCAAAGTAAATGGGTTAACACATATAACCCATTGTTTGAGGATAAAATGCACCAACAGGCACCACATAAAACAATGCTGATTTGTAATATTTTGAATTCAAAATAGAAAAGGCTTTTCTTGTTATAGTATATGGTTTTCAAAGATAATTCATTGAAAAATATTAGGGAAATAAACCAGAAAATATTGAAGTTTGTAATTCAGAAACTAAATGCTACTTTTCAGGCTATTGTTATGTACCCGTGTCTGAAATGTTTACAAGAGACTTTTTTTTAGAATTTATCTTCAATAGTCATTTAAGTATGCAAAGCAGCAAAGAGCTCATTTATTTGAGCGCATCAGTTGGCCTAGAATATTTTATATTATCTCCTACCTTATTGCTGAAAATATGTTAAATCCCCCTACTCTACTTTCTCTTTTTACCTAGTTTCTAACTTCTACAGCCTATGAACTACAAAACAGTAACAAATAAAAACAGTGATAACTTTTTTTTTCCACTAAGAATGGCAATATCAAAACTATTATATTCACTAATAACCGCAATTGTGTGCCAAGCTTAAACCTTTCTAGACTGGCATGTGAAAATACTCATAACGCTTCTGCTAAAATGTTCAAAAAAGATCATGAAAAAATGTCAGAGAACCAAACTAAACTATTAATATATATACACAATTAGAAGGCAAGACATTTCTTTCCCAGTAACAGTGGATAGAAGGAGGCTTTTGCTGCAGAATGTGGTATTGAGCCAAACAGAATGGAATCTGATTCTTTAACATCTTTTTTGTATTCCCATTAGCAACAGATTATTACCACGACATTTCAATCACTAATTTGACATGCTTTCAACTTGGTTTTTACCAGTTTTCCTTCCTAAAGCTGTTACTTTATTTCTGTAAGGAATGTGTTATTTTTTTTTCCTTTTCGAAAGGTTACTAATTGTTCATAGTAGAATCATAGAGTTCCTGTATTAACCTGGGCTAATGCACTAAAAAACCCCAACAGAATACCGGGAGAGTGCCAGCTACTTAAGAAATAAAATCAGTTGGAAAATATTTCAGGAGTGTTTTCCTTTAGTTTCAGTGGCAGTTTAGCTAAGGAAAAAGTTTCTTCTCTCTCTAGACTGAAGAATAAAAATCTTTACTCGGCACCTCAAAACAAACTGAAAACCCTTAGAAAAGGGTTTCCCACCACCCATAAACCATGTCCCCAAAGGCCACATCTACACATTTTTTAAACACCTCCAGGGATGCGGAACCAGCTGCTTCCCTGGGCTGCCCATTCCAGTGACTGACAACCCTTCTAGCTAATAAATTTTTACTAATATCCAATCTGAACCTCCCCTGGCACAGCTTGAGGCTATGTCCTCTTCTCCTGTCCCTGGCTGCGTGGGAGAAGAGACTGACCCCACCTGGCTACCAGCTCCTGTCAGGTGGTTGTACAGAGCAAGAAGGTCCTCCCTGAGCCTCCTTTTCTGCAGGCTACACAACCCCAGCTCTCTCAGCCACTCCTCAAGGAGGCACTTGTGCTCCAGACCCTTCACCAGCTCTGCTGCCCTTCTCTGGACACACTCTAGCACCTCAATGTCTTTCTTGGAGTGAGGGGTCCTAAACCTAAAGCAGGATTTTGAGGTGCAGCCCCATCAGTCCCAAGTACAGAAGGACAATCACTGCTCTCATCCCGCTGGCCACACTATTTCAGATACAGGCCAGGATGCCATTGGCCTTCTTGGCCACCTGGGCACTCTGCTGGCTCATGTTCAGCTGCTGTCCACCAGCACTGCCAGGTCCTTTTCCACTGGCCAGCTTTCCAGCCACCCTTCCCCACACCTGTAGCATTGCATTTGGTTGTTGTGACCCACGGGCAGGACCCAGCACCTGGCCTTGTTGAACCTCATACAGTTGGCCTTGACCCTTTGATCCCTCTATCCTGAGATGTTTCCAGGACACTGTACCAAAGCTGTAGTTTTACACAGCTGGAGTGTCCTCCACACAAGTGCTTTCCCCTACATCTCCACGTTGGATGTTTGACAATATTTATCCGCTGTCTGGGACAGCTCCAAAAAACACCTTATCACAAATCACGGCAGATTTTGACTAAAGGACATTCTCCATGTGAACATGCACAACCACAGTGAAAATGCCTCCATTTAGAAGCACCGGATCAATATTCAACAGTCCACTAAAAATAGCCTGGTGTTAAAAGCAGAACGGCACTTTTTTATTCTTTTTCTTTGTTTGCGCATGTTAAAATGGGCAAAAAGTCAACAATAAAGTGCAATTTCAGACAGCTTATTTTTAAAATGTTTTCAAAGAGAGCAAGCTTTCATAAGGGCCTGGGCCACAATACATCTTTCAGACTATCTTTGCGTTCTAAACATGTCTGGGGTTACAATTTAGGAGGAACTGCAGTAAGTGTTGGGTTTTTTTAATATGGAAATTACAGAAAAATCTTGAACATAAATTTTCTCCAATGGATATATTCTTGTTTCAAAGAAAAATCAACCTAAACACTTTTCAGGAATTAATACTATCTCTGTCATGCTTGCCTACAAACCCCCAAAATGCCTGGTTTAATCGACCTTTAGTTTTTATAGCATATATTGTATCCAAACAGAAAACATACTATTAAAATTATCATGACAGAATATGCAAGTACGGTGGAACAACCTTCTCTCTTGCACTGCACATGAGATAGAGTTCACATAGATCCTATTTTATTACACAAAAACACTTAGTTTTACGTTACTGTTTAAGAATCTGTGTGAACAAACCATGAGGACAGCGTTTACCTTGACTAAACACCAGGCTATGGAAAGGTCAAGCAAGGCACAGTCTTTGGATGGGATTCACTTCACTGAACTGTACTGAAGTTAAGCCAAAGAGGCAACTACATAGAATTGAATAGGGAGGGATAGGAATCTTCAAAAAGTAATTCTTTCTGACTTTCAAACAGCTATCTTAAGAGACTATGAAACAGGATTAAATTTGCGTTCCAACACCTCATGTTTAGTAATGATCTACAACAGTAGAATGTGATTTCATCCTCCACCACCCCCCTCACCCCCACCCCATACACACACAAAGAATCTGGGAAGGAGAGGTTTGCTGGAAATTCCCCTATTTCTTTTTCTTCCCCAAAAGGACTGTGAGATGTCTTTCCTGAAATTTAGAGGTGGAAGTCCCTCAAACCTTATCACTTCCTGAAATGTCTTCAAGTGATGTTCTTCCAGTTTTTCCGGGCATCCTTATAAATGACAGCTATGCAGGACTACAATGGTCCAAGTGTTGTCTCTAGGGAAGAGGCTTAGACAGATTTGCAAATTAAAACCACAGTTTACAAGCCAGAAAAACATGACTTGGAGCTAAATAAAACCTTGAATACAGGAAAAAAAGGCATACCTAAACTGGGACAGATTCTAAATCTAAGGGAGTTGCCCATGACTCTAATAAAAAATAAACCTGAAAAAGCTCTCACACATTTTCACGCTTATCTTCTCAGTCCTCCCCTCCTTGTCATCCCTCCTCGTGGACTGTCATTCAAAGCACTCTCTTTCCAACAGAATAGCCCTCTTCCAAACTATTGGCAATTTAGTCCACAAACAGTGTTTTTTTCTTTACTGTGGCAACTTTCCAAGTAAGGACTGTGAGATCATCATACAATTGTTTTTATCACAGAACAATAACAACTTAGTACCATTATACAATATTTAATCAGGAAGCAGGGGGGGGAAAAAAGAAAGAAGCCATACTACTCTCTCCTGCTATTCTTCTGAGCACTTAAAAACCTCAGAAACACAGGTTGAGCACTTACTAATAAACAAATAGCTAGAGAACTAAATATAGTGCTGCCAGAAGTACATTAAAAAGGTTTCTTGTTGTGGCATTTTCCTCCTGCTATTTTATGAGGATTTCTGGTAACGATCAATCTGATCAATACCTTAATTGATAAAGCCACTCAGAGCAACTCAGGATTTGCAACAAAGCAGAAAGCACATTACTCACCCTTGCTCAAAGGATTCAGCTCCTTTTCAAACCTGTTGTTTGGACAAATCAGCACCCAGGCAAAGGGCAGCTCTTCACTAACACAGACTCCTAAGTTTCAGCATTTGTCAAACTAAGGAGGTATCTGGGCCAAGGGCTGTCACTGTAAGTGCTGCACCCATCATTTGTCACTACAGGCACATCAGGGATCTACAACCACCATTTTCACCTCAGAGCAAGCTTTTCCCTCAGTGGCCACGAGTTTGCTGCCCAGCAGTCAGCTTCTAAATGTATCTTTGTCACAGCCTGAACTTAACACGCCTTTGTCCAGCCCTACACATTCACTCAAAGCCTGATTTATCACACAGGGAAACAGCAGGCCAATACAGCCCACAGCAAGTATCACACTCTACAGGAGCGATCAAACAGCACAAGCTGCCAAACAGCCTAAGTCCAAAGAATCCAAGCAATCACTGCCCTTCATAAATCTTTAAGCTCATCCTTAACTTTACATCAAGCATTTTCCTACTGGCTACTGTCATATATTATGCCATTATCACTATGCATTTCAGTGTTTGCTAAGTATTTTATCCACATGCGAGGCGCACACACAAACTGCAGTCACTAAGAAGTGCCATACATTTGGCTCACATCACCCTAAATCATACGGCTGGACACTCCTGTTTTGGTATCACAATCCTGGTACAACACCACACTGTTGCACATAAGCCTTCATTAGTCCTCTGATGGGCTACAGACGTCCTGCTTGTTAGCTATCACCTAGCTGACAGCAGCCACATTTCAAAGCTCCCCATGACTCCAGCAGCAGCAATTACACATCCCATTTTGCAAGCCTTCCTGACATATCCAACACAGCTGCCTCAGACTTCTCTTGTAACATCGGTCCTTTGATTATCCCTGCAGTGTTTCAGAGAATCACAGAAATACAACCCTCCTGCCATGGGCAGGGACACCTTCCCCTAGACCAGGCTGCTTAGAGCCCCATCCAACCTGGACTCATACACTTTCAGGGATGGGGCATCCACGACTTCTCTGGGCAACCGCTTCCAGTGTCTCACCGTCCTCAGAGTGAAACATTTCTTCCGCATATCTAATGTAAATCTACCCTCTCAGTCTTCTCTGCCACTGTCACATACTGAGGTGAAATTTCTCAGATATCACAAGAAGTGTTAGACACCTATTCCAGCTCAGGTCCCAGCCCAGATGCTCCCAACTGAGATGCCCTCCCTCAGCTGGAAATCTCTCTCTTGACACTTGCCTGTACTCAATCCATCATTGTCATGATGGTGTCAAATTGGCAGACTAGAGACAAACTTGAACCCACTTACCCTCACATAGGCCCTTCTCCTTCAAAGTCTTCCATAGCTGAACTCCCTTCTTCCTAGGAAAAGTAGTTGCATTGCTTCCTAAGCTGAGGAAATACCACTCAACTTCAGGCATTCAGCACTGATGCCAAAATCTGGCACTCAGAGCATGAGCTGGGTGCCTAATTAAAAATCTGCCTCTTTCCCACTGATTACATAAGAGCTTAGACTGCTAATTTTGACACCAAGGTTAAACTTAGTAAGTGAATTCATGACAGAGTGTGGCCTGACACTTTGCTGGTTTGAATTCCATCCCTTTAGTATCACCTAATTGTACAATTAATTGTATAGCCATCCATCTAAAACTGTATACTGGAAATTAATGTCCTCCTCCCATCAGGAAGTTTCAACAGCCTGTTCTGAATACAGCACGACACAGTATCAACTCCAGAAAAAAAAACCCAAACCAAAAAAGCCTCAAGGAAACTAAACAAGTCAACTCCCAAAGAATAATTCACTGCATGTATCCACCTCCTGCTGTCTCTTCTGTGTCAGTTCTTTCTGTGTATTTACAGTTCTTACACCAACCTAATTTTCCTCCACCTTGAACAGTGATTTTGATGCAGCAACTATGTTAAATGGCTCAGTGGAATCCACAGAGACCAGATCTAGCACGTTTCTTTTTCTAGAAAACCTACTTTCTTATTAAAAAAAGATACTAGGTCAGTCTGACATGACCTATCTTAACTAAATAGATCATGTTTCATCCTCTCTGCACTCAGCTCTCATGCCTTTAATTATTCATTCCTTCTAAAGTGTTTCTAAGGTTGTTAGGGTCAAATTAACAAGCCTGAAGTTGCCTAGATCACATTTTCCATATATATAACATTCAACAGTATCAAGTAATAAAAATCCTTTAAAAAAATCTTAGTAATGTATCTATATTTTAATTACGCATATAGAAAAGGTACCTTTAGGAAAATTCCAATTTGGGAATTCCCAGTAGAGCAACTTAAAAAGTCACTCTGACAGCCAGAAAGTCTGATTGATTTTAAAATATGAGCGATGCAAAAACTGAATGCTTCTTCCCAGAATACAAAAACCTATGTGAAATGATGAGTAAAACACCCAAGACTTCCTGAAAGCTCCCAAGACCCCAAAATCACAAGTTACAGACTGAGCCCTTGTATAACTTGATATGGGTTGGACTCGATCTTGGGGGGGTCTTTTCCAGTCTATGATCCTTTGGGAAATCCCAGAGCAAATCTGAGATGCTTCCAGGTTCTGTTACACAAGCCTCTAAGAGTTGCACAGTATTTTAAATTCCTATCATTCAGTACAATTTCTTATATTCACAAACTATTAAATATGTTCATGTAAACTTTCCTATTAGTTGGGTCACTTGATCATGCTACATGTGGAGAAGTTTTTGTGATATGGCATGACTTTCTTGATAAAAGAATAAATACTCTCCCTATTTCAAGAAAGCTGTTTAACAGGATGTAAGAACATTATTTTCTTTTTTTTCCCCCTTTTCTTGTTGTTTCAGCACTTTAGTATCTCTACCACTTGACATACATATGCAAAGAAACCCTTAAAAGCACGCAAAACATTGCCTTAGTCTGCAATTTGAAGCTCTTTTTCTGACCCAAATTTGCGTATCTGTGCCTTGAGCTGAAAGTAATCAACTTGTTAAAAGGTGGTATTTGTGTATGCTGCCTCCTTCAGACAAATCTGACCTGAATTTTAAGACATAATTATTGATTCTTCTTCAAACAGCCTAAGTGTGAGTTGTGCATGCTGGTGCTTTAGGTTTGTAGCATTGTCTGCTACCATGTTCAAAAGCAAGCCAATGTTCAAAACAGGCGACCAGTTAAGATTCATTCTGAATACCGTGGCTAAAGCCTTCTACTTGAGCTATGCCTAAATTAACACTTACGGGGCACCCAAGCAGGAAGCGTGGCAGGGAAGGCACTGACCTCTTCTCTGGTGGCCACTGACAGGACCTGAGGGAGGGGCATGAAGTTGTGCCAAGGAAGGTTTAGACTGGATATTAGGAGAAGGTTCCTCACCCAGAGGGTGGTCAGGCACTGGAACAGGCTCCCCAGGGAAGTGGTCACAGCATCAACCCTTAGAGAGTCCAAGAAGTGCTGGGACAACACCCTGGGACACATAATGTGATTCTTGGTATTGTCCTATGCAGACCCAGGACTTGGATTCGACCCTTCTGGGTCCCTTCCTACTCAGGATATTCTATGATTCCATAAATTTTGGTTCAGCAAGGCAACTCAGCTTAGGGGCAATGCATGAGCATGTAACTATAAGATTCAGTTCTACAGAAGGAAGCAAAAACGTTAAGATCTCTCCATTCTCTTGAAGAATGACCCTACTTTTTGGGAGGCTCAGGATCACTGACAACTGCTCCTGACTTCACCAAGGGTTGCAGGTGCTCAGTGTCTAAAAAGGACTTTTATGGAGGTGTCTGACTTCAGATTAAAGATATATATTTGAAATTTGCCCCGCCCTCCACAAAGTTATGAAAAATCATGCGCTAAAGCTAAAAATAACTAGAAGCCTTTTCTGCTACTTATTCTGCAGAGACGAGCATGCTAGCAATGCCTCAGTGTGAGGCATACTACACTGCAGATTTTTGTCTTTTATTACAGTGCTTCAGGCTCCTGCAGCCCAACCAGCCCTGGAGACTATACAGAGAGTTTGCAAGTGTTTGTACTGCACAGTCCAGACCTTTTGATGTGTGGAAGTCTGTACTTGAGGACCTACATGGCCACTTTACACCTTATCTTCCTAGCTATATGAAAAATACCAATGGAAGTGGGAAAGTTTCCAAGAATGAGAGTAGCACGGTGGGCAGTTGCTTTTGAGGGTTGGTTTAGCTGATTCGGATTAAGTGTTAATCCTCTCAGCATGTTTTAGTGAAACAATTGTTACTGAAATCCTCATTATAACTCTCTGGTAGTTCATCTATGTATCTTCCAAGGATAATGCTGACATTATTAACAATTAGATGCTGGACATTTTGTAATTTAAACACTGCAACAGCTTTATAATTACAATGCAAACACAGGAGTGAAATTAATATGTTGTTGAATTGCATGCAAGGTTAGACAGGATAAAGTTTAAAACACTTTAAACAGCTTGATGTAAAAGCAGCATTTAATTCCAGAAAACCCTCAATTTGCTCTTGTGTTTGCATGTAGGTTAAATATTTGAAAAAAGAGACAAATGTCATAGCAAAAAACCAAAGTAATAGCCCACAGATCATTGTAGTCTCCAGACACTTTAAAACCTTTGAAATTCTGCCTCTGCCTTCTCCCTGAGTCTGTGCTTCCTACAGCTGTTCTCATCAGCTATGTACCATCATGTCCTATTAATACCCTTCTCTCTGTCCCTCTCCCTGCATTCAGGCTCTATTCAATCTCACTGTACCTTTTTTTAACATATTATTCACACTCAGTCCCTCATCTCTGTCTTCACTGCTCAAGTCATGGTTAACTCTGTAGACCAGAATCAGCACTCTGAAACCCCCCTAATGGAATACAGAACATTACAGAAAGGCCAAGTGCCACACATTATGCAACAACTGCACATGTAGTTACTGCAATTACACACACCACTCCAGCATGGTGCATGAATCTATCTAGCACTAACAAGAGGATGATGAACACTATGGTCGGAGAAACAGACTCATTGCACACCTAACACAGCTGCACATTCACACATGGCCTGCTCTGTGTTTATATTTCACAAACTGACAAGAAGGGAACAGCAAGAGGGGAAGGAACAAACTAGCAAATGCTGGTTTTTGTCAAAAAAACCCCAAACAAACTGTAAAAGCAGATAGCAAACTTGCAATAAAAGCTAACAACAGCAATTACAAAGGAGCTTGCCGTGCTTTTATTAATAATCACCTCTCTTCAGTCAATCACCTGTGCAGCTTGTCCATTCATCACATCTATACCAGTATGTATTTTGTCTTCTAGAGATGTCACTCAGAGAACTGACCAAAGAGAAAGCCATGACTGTTCCTTAAAAAGGGTGTCATAACCTGCTTTATACACACATAGAGGAGCCTCAATCAAAAAAAGTTAGGTGGAGCTTTACATATGAAACATTGAGTTTGAGTCTAAATGAAGAAGGCACTAAATCTAAATCACTGGAAAGAAAATACACACCAAAATACCAAGCAAGCATGCAAACAGAAGTGGGTGGCATTCTCTTTTTTCTCTCTCTTATCCTCTCCAGACCTACTGTAACACAAAGCTCCAAGTAGTGAGATCTGATAAAATATGGAGTGGGTTGCACAGCTGGGGCCATATTTGAGAAACAGTTAATTAGGATGGTATGCTGTCCCTGTAGGAGAACCCCAAATGCTAGTTTTTTCCTCTATTGTTACGGATTTCTTTGGAAGTGTGCAGACAGACCCCCACAGGGGAAAAGTCATAACTGTCTTGGGGCAGAATGACAATTCTTTTTTCATTTCTTCAGCAAGAAGCAGCACTGAACTGGATGAAGATGCAGAATTGCCTAAGGCATATCTTTTCCAGTGTAGACAATGATTAATAGAAGAAAGAAAGATATGAATTACTAGTATTACAGCAATTCCTTTTAAGTCACAATAAAGCTAGCTACAGGGTCTGGCAAAGCTAATTTGTTGCTGGGAACTTCATCCCTGTCTTCTTGGGATGGAGAATGATCTGTAAGTGCATGCCCAATTCCCAAGTTGCTCTTCACTGAACAGTTCAAGATGGTGAAAGGAAAAAATTCCACATAAGCCCCATGAGCATCCAGTTGTGCACTCTATTCCATTCTGCCCCAATTAAATACTGAGTCCATGGTATTGACCATTTGCTTTCATTTCAGATGCAGGCACAATCGTGGCAGCACACCTCACTAGACTTCTCAGTATTTGATTCTCAGTCAGTATTAAGATACACATCTGATAAAAGAAAAGCAATACTGCGGGAGAAAGTGCAGTGGCTGACTCTGCGTGCTTGACCTTAAAACTGAATCTGATCTCCATTAGTGGGAACTAGGGAACAACATCTCTGAGAAGTCCCTACTATTCACCACTGACTCTACTCCACCATTCATTCCATGCTGAACTCTGTAAAAGGGCACTGAGGACACTACATTAGAGACCAGGATACTGAGGGTTCACCCTCAGTTCCTGCACATGGCCATGAGCGTCACATTGACCAGGAGCATCTCATTTCACCTCTCATTGCCTCCTATTCCCAGAGCAGCAAAATCTCCTGCCTCTACCAGAAAACTCATTTCATTAGAGCCTGCTTCATACTGCCTTGCAGTTTAGGCCATATCTCACACATCACCAGCACAGGTGCCCCAACTTCTCTTACTCTCTGAAATACCAGAAGCAGCTGGTCAGCTCGACGTGCAGATGCTCCGCGCACAGGAAGCAAGAGGAGTCCTATGACTGAACTTTGCTTGGAAATGAGTCTGCAAGAATCTTCTCACTTGAGCTAACAGAACCATGCCAGGACACAGATCCCCCTCTCAGGGCACAGTAACGTAACCATCAGCCTCTGCACCCTGCCACACCACAGGACATAAAGAAGTTCTTTCACTGTGGAGAAGTAAATGACAAACGTTTGTGAAGTGCCTAACACAGTTCACTTCCTGTCCTGAAGGATGCTGCTCTATGCTACAACAATATTCAGTGACAACAAAGGCAGAGCTGCCTTCTTTCACCTCTGCTGCTCCAGTATGTTTAAGGAAGAAAATTAAAGAACCACTGCTTTGTTCCTATGGTAGAAAGAAGTGACAAATACTGGCCTTTCAGTATTGGCTGTACCTCAAACTTCTCAGACTTCCAGAAACATATCACTTGTTCAAATACAAACATATCATACTGTCACAAGCTATTGACCTACCTGAGCTTCTGTGGACAACATACCCAAATAAGAACAGAAAACCTCTGGCTGTTTTAAGGAAATACCCACAGTACAAAACACAGGGCAAACCCATGCCACTGATACCAGAACACACAATCTTTTCAGCACGTCATTACTTCTCAGGTTGAAGTTCCTTTAGATTTGTCTGTCCCTAATTTATGAGGAAGATTTGAACCCCTACATTCAGTGTCAACAGACACTCACACATTATAGTAGCAATCACTAAAATTATATTACCTTACTCCAACTTTCACAGATGAATAGCAGCATATGTATCCAGTTCTTTTTTTAATAAAGTCTGAAAGACATAGAAAGGACAAATTGTTTCTCACTTAATAGATCTAAATAAACAGGCTACTAGGATAGGAAAGGGAGGCAAAGTAATAAAAGTAGGAATAACTGAAAAAAACCTCAGCCCACTAAAAACTCATAAAAAATGTGATGTTAACCTTTTATAACATACATTTCTTAACATCTGAAACAGAATGTGAACTCTGGATCAGTTCTGAGGAAAGAGAACATGAGAATAAAGCTGAAAGTGAAATTTCAGATTCAAGTACTGTTACTGCAAAATTTTACCCTTATCAACTGTGATGTGTATCTCCCTTCTACTATGTTAATGCAAGTACAATGCATTTAACTAAAGTGACTTTTCCATTGAGTCTGTAAAATATTTGATGCAGTTATGGTATAAGAAGCTCAATGAACTAGCTGCTTTATATCACCACGAACAATATAGCTGTCCCAGAGTAGCTCCTCAACTTGGCTGCCTTGTCCCATCTGCTCATTCCAGCTGCAATCCGTCTTTGGGGTCACCACATAGCACCGTCACTCCTTCCCTCAGAGGATGCTTCATGAAACAGAAATGGTAATAACTGAACCCAGCCTCTTCAGCAATTTTTACTTCCTGCAGGTCCAGACTGAACGCGGACGCCACTGGCGGCCAGATTCAAGAGTTTCATTTCTTGATGCCCACACCCACAGCTCTTCCACTGTGACAAAGAACATTCTGTCCTTGGCCATACCTAAATCACTCACCACACCTAAACAACAGGCATCTTAATGGTGCTTTTTTCCCCCTCAAGAAGCATACCCAAGACATTTCCTAGCACATCTTATCCCATAAATCAATCAGCCCATAATCCTTATCCAAGTATGCTGCCAAAGAGATACACAATCCACATGGCAGCAAAGTAAGGCTGGTAGCATGAAGGTTAACCTTACCCTGAGAAAGCCACAGCCTTCCTCAGCTCCCTCTGTAGCAAGCTGAATCCAACATCTACACTGTCTAATCCTCCAGCTGCTGGGGTTAGCCCCTAAGGTGCAGGGGAGGTCCCCATCACGCTGCCCAGAACTGCTTCTGTTCTACCTACCAGAGGCATCACACACTATCCCAACATTTCACCCATGGTCTCTTCTCAGCCCCCGTGGTGATCATTATTTTGGCAGGGTACTGCTCCAAATCTTCAGTTTCATGCTTTCTGAAATGATCCAAATGCTGTGCCGCAACCCAACAGAACAGTGCTTTACATCGGCAAATTAGGAGCAGATGCCTTGCATCCTGGCACGGGGGAAGCTGGGGTGTTGGAAAATGCAAAACCTGCTGGGATGGAGACTGAGGTGAGGTGAGGTAAACAAACCTGGCACAGTGCTGTCCACGTGGGGAACAGCCCATGGGATGAATTATCTCTACCAACTCGGACACTCCAAACGCAAACCCAGAAGTAAAGGAACACACAGTATAAAATAAAGTGGCAAAATAGGATGTATGAGCAAACTGGAGAGCTAAGTATGGATGAATCTGATAAGAAATAGGACAGTCCAAGACAGTAGCCAGTTGAATACATTAGCTAACCCTCTCTGTGTTTTAACAAAAAAAGAGACAGGCTGCCTCTAATGAAGTCCTGCTAAAGTTACCATCTCCTGTTAGAGCCCAGACATGACCACCTCAGATACACCAGTTTTTAATCATTCTTCTTTTTCTAATGTCATGAAACTTGAACCAGTAATACAGTTGTTTCACGGTTCCACAAGTATTACACAAAGAAAGCAATGATTTATAAGCAATTACTTGCACCACACAAATTGGTCATTCAGTTTCACACCTTCACCTCTCTACACTGAGAATTACAGAACAAAAACATTAACCATGTATTAGGGAGACAGAAAATAACTCTATGGAACGAATTTTTTATCTTAAGGCCAAACCACAAACTTTTCAGCTAGTATGTTCTACAGGGCAAGAACAACTATGACTTTCAACCTGAAATATTTGCCATTTTGCTTTAACAGACCATGTTAGAAATCTTTGACTGTGGTACCACAAAACTGTGACAAGGTTCCTATGTAGAGAAAATGTTTCTCTAGTAAAATGTATAGATGGGGCAAATATATAAATATATTCAGTAAGAGTAAGAAAGCTAAAACTAATACCCAGAAAAATGCACCCATCAGACATAAGCAAAACATTCTTTAAAACATTAAATTCAGGGAAAATTCACACGTAAAGCAGTGTTCAGATTTATGATGCAGCAACTAAAATGCAATTCATCAATTTACAGTGCTGTGTGTAAATAATATCACAGTGCTGCGTGTAAGTAACAGGAAAATCAATGCTAAAGAACTAGGACTGAAGTACAAGAACAAAGTTAAAAAGTACTAAGACAAAACAGCACACTACAGACTAACAAGAACTTCCTCTACCATTTGGGAGTTTATCATTTGAGAGAAACCAAGAAGAAAGATCTCCGTGTCAGACAAGGCAGCCACAACGAGAGCAGATATTGCATTAGGGTGTACCAGCCAATGTGCTCTTCTCACTATAAAAAGCAGCAATCAGACTAAGTCAGGAACACTGGCTACAATAAGCTAAACACTGTCCATCTCAGTCTGTAACATGTGTAGAGAAAGGCTTATGAGAACAACAAAGAGGTAGCTTCTCCAAAAAATTGTTAAGCTCAGCAAAATGGAAGCAGAGACGAGTTACAACTTGCTCTTCAGAAATGCATGACAGGGGCTAAACACCAGAGAGGTGAAAAAAGCACTAAGATAAATAGGGTGTTAACAAAATAACAAATCTAACTGGAATAATAGCAACCAAGAAAGCTGGTTTAGCCAAGGAAAAACTTGTTTTCCGTATAATAGGAGCATTATGCCACTGTTAAAACTAGACTTGACAACTCAGGAACCTCCATCCAGCCCTATATTTCCACACACACATCAGAAAGCATCTAAAATTTCTTACAAAATTATACATCTTCATAGAAATGTCCTACAAAGCAGCTCAAGTTTTGCTCTCTTTTCACTGCCCAAGGTGAAGGCTGAACAAACTTGAGGTTCATGACTATGACTGCCAGTTCAGATGAGAAATTACAGAGTTTTACTTACTCTGGCTTTTGGAGAGTCCCTCAGTGAGGACAGAGACACCTGACATTTACAGGGAGCTCTCTTCAGGGTTAAATGTGATATGCAAATTGCCAGCAAAAAAAAAAAGAATTGCAATATACTACTTTAAATCATTTTTATTTTGGTAAATTCAGTGCTGGCACACAAAGTTTCAATTTAGTATCCTTTATAACTCCAACTGTATTTATTTAATATAGTTTTTTTTTTCTTTCTCCATTCTTAAAAGCAGGGCATCTCCTGTGAAAACTCCTTGACAGGACGAAAGCTACTCACAAGGCAAGCCATTGCCAGCCACAGTCACAAGATCAAGGGTTGATGCTACATTATAATCCTGTAATATACTGTACAACCATTCACCTTCAGGACATCTAATATAAGTATTTAAATATGGTCAGTTATTATTTAATTTAAAATGAAGAAATTAAAATGGCGGAAATTATTAAAGGAATCTAAAAATTCTATTTACAACAGTACGACGAAAAAATGACTGGTTCTATGGCCACAGACAAATCCCTTCCAGCTCTGTGGCTTAGCTCACATATCTGTAAAAGAGAGACAATGTGACCTAGTAACTACACGGTTTCTCTGCTGCCAAGTTATATTCATACCTTGCTCACTGCCTTCAGGAAGTCACACCCAATTTGCAGAACATTTGCACTGAGATAGTGATGTCTTTCAAAAACAGCCCATGAGTGAGATTTTTTTTTAAATATTGCAACTTCTGCAGAGCAGGCAAGACCTATCTAGTGATATCTCTGCGAGTTCTGCCCCCTTGCAGATGCCCTCCTGCTCTGCACCCCATTCTAAAAGTAACTTTGGTTCTTCAACTACATTTCTACATTTTTTAATTGTACTCCAATCCCGCTGTGCTTTGGTACCTGATTAAGAACCACCAAAGTGCTAGCTTTAGCCATAACAACTACACTGAAGACAAGCAGTACCTGCCCGGGTAGTGGATGCCCAGAGACTCCAAATGGCACCTGCATATGAATGGTTCTACCCTGTGCATCAACTCAAGGCCCCCTTTGCCACCCTACATTGTAGAGTTTTTACATTACATTTTCCTGTAATAGCAGTAAAACCATAGCAGGAGTCTGGCAATGCACTACTGCAGACCACACCAAAGCAGCATTTTCCTGAAATGTTCTGCCTCTGGCCTTTTGCATTAAGGAATGACCATGACTGTAAAAGAATTCTATTAAAGACTGCAGCATGGTTTTGCTTAATTGAAACCATACAGAAATTGTTTTGCAATCAACTGATGATGGCAGTTCAAACCTTAGTGCTCGCTGCTGGATTTTAAAAGCCATTCAAATCCTTCGCTGTAAGGAAATTATATATAGTGGGACTTTCTTCCTCCCCAACCACCTGTACTTGCAACAAGGGTTACAACAAAAACACCAGTTCTCAATCAAATCCACCACACCATTATTCCAAAATACTGCAGAAAGTGAAGCACATGACACTATTTTCTGCTGAGAAATCTTGAAGTGTGATAAAACCCAAACAAAAATAAAAGTGAGTACACATGTTCCCACTGGAAATCCCTCACTTTTTCCTCCACCTTCCTTTCTTCCCTCTTTCTAACTCACTGGACAGCACCTAAATCATTCCAGGAAGAAAGGAATGACTAATCCTTTTCCATTGCAATTAAATGTGGTGGAAACATCTTTGAAGCGTACCTGCAACCCATGACACCAGGTGTGTTTTTGTCTATTAGTGAAACAGAGAAAAATAAAGCTACTTTGCCCAGAGGCTAGCTATGACAGCTTTTATCCAGGTACAGTCCAACAGATGTGCTATTCCCAAGAGTTGAGCCAATCTAAGTTATTGTCTCCCACTGCTTTTCCTCACCTTTCCCTTCCTCCTGTCTGTCAGCAAAATGGCACATGTTGGTACACTTCAACTGCTTTAAAACAACAAAAAAAAAAAACCAAACCAAAAAATGAGACAGAACCGAGATGGGGAAGGACTGTTTGCTGATTATGCTGGCAAATTTGAGGAGTAAGAACCTCTGCAGAGGACAAGCAGCTGAGGATAAACCACGTGACAGCAGAGCTGCAAACCAATGCTCATTCAAAGCAAGTGGGCAGGCCCAATGTAGCTCAGAATTCATTTCCTGTAAACACATTTTAAAGGCTCGTGTTTCCAATAATCAGCCTACAAACTCAGGCAGCACGTTCTTTTTCTAGGTCAAAATAGTTATGACCCCTGCCACAAGTCACAAGCAGCAGAAAACAGAATATACAGTGTTTCCTGCTGTGATCTGTCTGACCTTATCCTTTGCTTCATGGCAAATAAAATACAGCATTCTTTAAACACTTTGACAAACTATGCACGATTTCCTCCTTCCCCATTTTGAAATAAGTCTTCAGGATTTTAAAGAACATAAACTCACTTCATTCTGAGCAAATTATTATTGTGATCCATGTGGCTGCTCTTTTTGCAGTACTAACTTACACAAGATGCTATCATCATTACATCCAAATATACCTTACAGAAAAAGAGGAAACTGCCTTGTCTTGATCTGACGTCCCCAGAATTATTTCAGATTTGCGTGCATTATGTATGCAACATGTACTTACCCAATATTAAAGTTTTATCTGTTATCAGCTCCTGGTTGTGAAGACAGACAACATATATCTGTAACCTTAGCGCTTGTTGCATCAGTGCTTTAGCATTCCTAATACTGGGATGTGCTCCTGAATGAGTCACAACTTCCTGTTGGGCAGAAACACGGGTACATTTACCTTGCTCTGTACCTGATTTTCATGGAAAGAAAACCATAGTACACAGCAATGCTTCCCTGGGTTGACCAAACATAGAGTCAGAACCCACAGCACGCCCCAACATTAGGTCTGTTCCTCAGCACTATCACGTACACATCTCTACAAGTCAGTCTAGATAAAGAGGGCAGTCCTGCAAAATGGGAAGCCAGGAAAAGAAGATTACAAAAGACAGTCTCAAAGACAAACTGGTTCGCACAAGTGGATCCTGTACTTCATTTTCTATTTTACATACTAAAGAGAAGCCATGGCTTGATATTACAAGCATTATCAATTCAACCATCTACTATGTGCTTGTGCAGAGAAGATGAGGTGACAAGCCAGGACCGTAGTCAGTTTTATAATAGTGCTGACAGTAAATTAATGGTGTCCACTATCTAAAATTCTCACTCCCTTCCTTCATTAATTCTATCAGTGTCACAGTAAGACACATTTTACTTAGCTACCAAATACCCATACACCTGTCTTTAATTTTTTTATCATGGGAGGCAATGTTTTCAGGCAAGATAATATTCCATTGTAAAACTAAACATTCAAGTAGCAAAGGCTGGAAATTATCTTCATGCAGTGTAATCAAATGATAATTTTTGAAGGTGTTCAGTTTTACACAAATTCCTGAGACGTCAGTGACATTAAGATGGGTTTTCCTTACTGCACTGACCTTCTAATGCAGACATATTTTATGAACTCCCAAATGCACCTTGAGAGCTGATATAAATGGCAACATTGGGCACTCCAGTCATGAAATGTGCAGCACAATATGGGGAAATCTAGGCTGCATGATTAATCTATGCATATAAATAGTCATATATTTACTGTGAAGACATTGTTTTCTTCAGCCTTGGAAATATCAATCACAAAGGAATGGGCGGAAAAAGTGCAAGTTGTAGGGAAGTTGGGAGAGATGTCATACTTTTAAAAAATAAATGCTGCAAACTATTACATTCTTCATCAGCTACCACAGCCCTCCCAAATGCCTATTTGACATGTCCCTTATTAGACGCCTTTTCCATGCCTGCACATGTTGCTAGTGACAATAAAGGATCGTGCTAGGAAAAAGCAGCTCTTCCCATTAATCCTGGATGTCTTGCTCATGACAGGAAGGGGTATCAAATCATCACACAAATTGAGTCAAATTACTAGAGTTCCTGCCTCCTACTTACCACAAATATAACACCATCTAAGCAGATCTTCACTGGTAAGTGTTCTGCCCTCCACTTGTCTTTCCACCAAATTTTATGCAAAATTGCTATTTAAAGACACTGCTGTGTTTTAAAGAGACAATTCTTACATATGTCAATTCTTTTCTAGCCCTCAATAAAATCCTACCAGTGGCCCTTTGTTTTTTTTTGATTTTCCATGAAATTAAAGGCTGTGCTCCTGTTTACGTATCTGAAATATAAATCCCACTGATGAACACAGAAAGGAACATGCAGTTCTTCTTGACCTATTAGGAAATATTTGCACCCCACAAAAAAGACAAAGCATTTACAAGGAAGTCAAAATTGAGACACCATGGGTATTGAAGCCAAGCCCCGCCCTTCCTCAGTTCACATACACACAGATGCTGGCACACTCTCCTCACTTCCAAGCACAAAAGCAGCTGTTTCCTTCATGCTCTCCCTGTGCAAATGGAAGTTTATCCTTCCATGTGCCAAAGCAGGTCCCCACTCTCACTGCTCTCTGTCCCCTGAAGGTGCTCATCCCTTTTCGCTATCCCCATGCGCTGAAATGCCATGGTGTCTTCAAAAGGCAGTAATACTCAACAGCATTCAATTTCAAAACATGCTGGTAAAAAGGAAGCAATAATAAAGGATGTAATTTCACCATATAGCAATAAATGTGACAAATTAAGGTGGTGGCATGGGAGACAATTCTGACTGCATTTCACTCTGATCCCTCCAGCCATGGCTTTGTGGAGCTCATCAAAATAAGCCTGTTGAGCACTGCCTGTAATGGTAGTGGTGGTTTCACTCCAGAGATCACAGGTTTCACTCCAGAGACCAGCACTGAAGCATAAACGCTGTCAAACACAACTCCCTTCAATTCAACTCCCACTTCTTAGTTGAATTTATAACATTGTCCACATCCTTAAGTGGCTATTTGCCTTCACCACGTATTTTAGTGAAAGTGCTGTAGATAAATTGATTGTACAAATTGTTAGTGAAGATTCAGTAAAGATGGCAAAGCCCTGTAAGGTTCCTTGTAGGAGCCTCTATAAAACACCACATTACTTTGAGACAAACTTAGGACTAAAACTTCATTAATTTGCTTCTGTCCAGTAAGAAGCAATACCTAGCATCAGGAAAAAGCAAATTACATGCTTGCTTACACTAATTTATAAATCCTAAAATTAACCAATCTGCAAACTTGTGCACTCTCAAGTTACTAAGACCACAAGCAATCACTCTGAAATTCATAAATTTGAGATCAAACTTGTCCTAGTTCCCTTCTTTTCCCAGCTGAACTGCAGAATTCACAGGAGGGCAGCCAAGAGAACGCCCTCTAATCCTCCACTAGACTTTCTTTACAAAGTCTGTCTCTGGTCTAGTTTGCAAGTCTGCCTCACTGCATATGTACCACCAAAAGAGTATTCACTTCTCCATGCAACTTTTCTGCATAAAATCACTGTCCTGTAGAAGGATCAGTGTTTTTCATACCATGTTCTCATCAGAATCTACAAAACGATGGGACAGTGATAAGAAATCTTTCTTATGTAGGCAAAACCACAAAGGCCACATTCTTCCTATTACTCACTACCTCCTGTTTACCAAAATACAATTGAAAGCCATCCGCTTATCTTAGGAACAGAGAATAATGTGATGAACTTTTCCCAGACACCCACATTTGAGAGAGGGTTTATGACAGAAAGACCTTGCTCTAGGTGGCTCAACTGCATGCATTTTAACGTCATGTATTTACAACCACAATATTTAGTGATGGCAATATTCGTGACACAACCCTTTTCATACAAATCCTCCATACTATCGCACAGAGCTCCAAAGAGCTCTTCTTGAAAGCTTTCCTGAAACAACAGAAGACACTGACAGCATGGTATTATTTATTTCACATCCTTCTAAGTGCATGAAATGAATCAACATTTTACCGTGCTGGTCCATATGTCCTCAGGAGAAGCCTCCCCAACTGCTTGACAGAAATAACATTGATGCCAGGGAAAAAATAAATCTTTTGCTTTAAATTCAGACCATTAGTCTCTATTTCTGGAATGAGACAAGAGAAATCTTTTATAGCAGTTTGTATTTCAGGAATCTGGGACTTTTAATATGTTCACCTATCACACACAGGAAACCTGATGAAGACACTGGCTTTTTAGTACAATCCAGAATATTGTAATGCTATCTTTTTGGGGTTTTTTAAAGAGCAGATTTGCTGCCCAAATAACCTGCAGAAATGAACATGCTCTGTTATTCACCTCTGCCTGTAGCTGCTTTGCCATCTGGCATTAGCAAGTGTTTATCTAAAAAGTAAATTTGAATTAAGGATCACGAACCCACTCCTTTTAAACTGTGTTTCACCTGAACACAGAAGGTCAATTCATAGTTATGTGAGACATCAAACCTACCAATTCACTGCCATTTATTTAAGCCCACACAGCATAGTCAGAAGTACTCTGCTGCTTTAAAAGGCAAAGCATCAAACTGAAATGAAAACTGAGCTAATCCCAGATTTCTGCGTCCCTATAAAATACAGTGAGAACTCTGCACATAAACAACATGCCATCATAACCTTGGCTATAATCTCATTGAACCAGAGCTAAATGAACTACCCTGATCCTTACACTGGCTCTGACTCCAGAGGAGGGCAGGGAGAATACAGTCACGAAGGACTAACCAAGTGGAAACTCAGACCCTGGAGGCAAACAAAAGGACCATCACTGCTATATCCAGAATATAGGCTGTACCCTTCACTCTTTATTTACATGCTTAAGAATTCACAGCGGTTTCAACAGACAAAATTGAGACTGTGGCTTTTTCTGTGTGATACAAAAGCTCATGGAATGCAATGAGGTGAGAGCCCCTCCAACAGTTCGGGCCTTCCAGGGCACATGGAATGTGTTCACCACCTCCCTGTGTCCCCCTGCCTGAACTGCTCCAGGATTAAGTGAGCAGCTTTTCAGGGCATAATATAAACAAAGATTCAACCGTTCTTTCTCCCTCCTCTTTAAAACCAGGCAAGAAATCTAATCTAAACCAGAAGTCGTCTTCAGAAAACAGGACCAAGAAGATGCCCTCTAGACACATGCACATATACAAGACCCCAAAAATAACTGATGTAAAAACTGCCATCTCTAAAAATGATGCAAACAAGAAGAGTTCTCCAACAAACAAGATGGTTCCGTATTGCAAATGGTGCTATTCATACTGCTCACGTGCAAGAATTTTATTCCAATATACTCCACTTTACATGGGCTTATTTCTAATGTGCAGAAAAAGAAACAAAAATTTGAAAAAAACCAATCAATTCATACAAACTTTTTCCCTCCCTCCATTTCAAATTCCAATTTGAAAACAGAAATGCTGTGCTGTTCTGTAACAAGGATGTATTACACAAACACTAATATACTGCCAATTTTTCACATACTGCAGAGCCCTTTTTCAGGAAGTCTAATGCCAAACAGCAAATTGCCACAGAAAATACCACAACCAGTTTTCTTGTGGGAAAAGAATATAAATCCTTATTCAACGTATGGACCATCTTTTACTCTGTGTAAAACTCAGCATCTGATACAGCAGTGGTCCAGTTTGGATTCATCATTAGGTTAAACTGTAATACAATAAAAAAATCACCCATATTAAAGAGAACTCATGTAAATTAATTTCAATGACAAGACTGGATTTCCCCTAAGTTCTTCATCAGCCATTTAGCAAGGCTAGCTATAAATCATTGCTGATGTAGCTTTTGTGTCAAATAAGAGTAAGTGCTTCCTCTCACTAGAGGTCTCAGAGCTTCAAGAATTTTGTAGAAATACTTTATTTTCTGTGCCCCTCACTTCTCCACCTTCTACCCACAGCAACAGCTGTGCTTCCTGCAGTCATTTCCGCCTGTCACAGCAGGGAGAGGTAGAACAACATGCCCAAGGACGATGCCACTGTCCCTTCTGAAACTTCTGCTCAAGGAGTGAGAAAGCAGAGCACTTAAGAGATCAGTTAATCGAGCAGCACTGCTTCCCAAGTGCCAGGAAGGCTGACAAATAGGGCTCAGAATAACAGGGTTAGGGCATGGCCACAAAACAGGCCACAGAAAAAAAAGCAGCAGGTTTTACAAAGGAAAAAAACAAATAAAGAACAGCTGAACACCCCACCTGTTGTTTGCAGAAGCAGCACAGAAGCAACAGGGAAAAGATGAATTACATGAGCTTTGCACCATTTAAGGCTTGCCTAGGTGGAAAAACTAATAAGGGGAGAGAATAATTAAACACGATACACCAGAGCCCCTTAAATGAGAATCAAAAAGGGGGGCTAAAATTTCAGCAGGAAGTTCAAAGAAGCTTCAGCGAGGGCAGAGCCAACAAAACATGGCTCTGTAGAGCCATGCAGAGGTGAGAAAAACAGCCATTGTATGCCATTGGTTAGGAACAGCAACAGAGAACAGTAAGCTGGGATCTTCTGCTTGGGTTTACAGAAAAGAAAGGCCAAGGAGATCATGAACTCTCACACTTCAAGTCCTGCTAAAAGTACCTGTGAAATAGTCCCATTTGTTACCTCTGCAGCCTGATGCAAAGCCAACTTAAGCTAACAAAAACTAACTTTCAGAGTGCCTGGAGGGAGGCTTTCATAAGCCCCATTATACTTACTACAAAGTCCCAGCATAGAAGGATCAAACACAGCTGGTTCCTTTGCACTTAACACAGATATGATCACTTCCCTGCACACATCTCTTCTACTTTAGATGTTTATGTTTTCAGTTCTAACTTGTTAATATATCCCAAGGAAGGCATGTAATTACTGAGAGAGTATTACAACAGTCACCACAGAAATTGCCTTAGTTCTTCCCAGCAGCTCTCCAGCTGTCTAGCAATCTCGCAAGACTGGACATTTTGTTCTTTTTTTTTCAGCCGACATTCTTTTCCACTTAATGGCATTCCAGCAGCAGACAGAGGGACATAGCAGGCAGCACTAGAACGACACGAATCAGAGGGAGTTCTCTCTGGCGGTCAGCTCTTGCACAAAGAGTTTATGGACAAGTAGGATGGAGAGGATGTCTTCAGGGCTGCGTTGACCCAGAGGCTGTCATCCTGGATTTTAGATGTTAAGCATGCTCTTGAAATGTCTTTTTAAAACACTGACTGTTAATTATTTAACTGCCATGCATTAATAAGGAAATTACGTAAACTTAACAGAAGGTAATTGAGTTTTACTATAAATATAATTATTTGTTCTGTTTCGACATAATACAGAATTCGTACTTTAAATGCACACATGCTTAAAGGCAATCAATCATGAAGGCAAACACAATTCCAATGGAATCTTACAAAACAATAATTCAGATACAAATCAGTGGAAAAATTAAGCCTGCAAAGACTGTTTTATTTCTACTTGTTTAGATTTGGGAGGGGAAGGAAAGACTATCATGTGCCAGAAGTTTGTTAGTGAACATTCCCAAAACCAACCCTAATATTGTTAAAACTATAATATAAGAAATATTTTATATCTGAAACACCATTAAAATTAGTCATCAAAATTTTGCTCTGGCAGATGAGTGCCCCTGACTGACATTGTTTTAAAAGCTTCCCTCACACTATAGTTTCCAAGTTGGATGTCACAAGAAGTATAAAGATACCACAAATGCAGTAACAAACCTTACTTTACATTTTATTAAGAAACCTAATCTATTTTAAAGGAGAAAGTAAAACCAAATCTAGTTAATTCACAGCAATAAAAACACTGTGCATCAGCAAATCCTATAAATTAGCAAACAGAAGAAGAACTTAAACTCTACTGTCATTTTTAAATGCTGTTACTACGTTTTTTTGAGATGAGAAGACAGTGGTCTTTTTTACGTAAATTCTACAAAGAGATGAGTGATAATTTCAAGTACCTGAAAGTAAGCTAGTAAATGACCAGGTTTTGAAAATACCCTCATTGTCTCTTTCTGGAAATATACAAGTGAAGAAGCTCCCCTGTTACTAAACCTCACAGTAAGATGCACTCTAAAAGGACACTGCCTTGCNAGAAGGGGGGGGAGGGGGAGTGAAGAGGAGAGAAAAGAAAAGGGGAATTAAGATAAATTCACTATTGCAGTTCAAAACAGAATCCCTAACTTGTGGGGAATACAGCAAAGGCTCAAGGCTCAGTGAATTTTACATGAGGATGATAACCAATATCAGTCTAAATTATACTAAAATGACACCATCAGAGTGAATAAAATAGCAGTAAGGCTACTACAAACAAATATTTTGCCCACCCTGCATATGTCAACACTAACTAGAAAACTAGAATATGTCCCACTTTTTGCATATAACTAATTGTCAGAACTGGACATACATAGATATATAGATATATATGGGCTTTTAGTGGCACAAGATGAAAACCACCCCAACATCTAGAAGTATCATTTACAGTATTCGAAGAAACTGTTTACATCCAGGCACTGCATGTATCACACACACGGTCCCAGCCTAAATGCTGAAGGCAAAACAACACTGTGATTCTAAAGGTAAACAAGTATTTTGCTACTTGTAATGCCGCTGATTTTTATTCTAGTAACAAAGAAATTCAGAGGTCAGTAAATGTACTTTTAAGCAAGGACTAAACAACTGCAGTGCTCTCCAGAGAACAGAGAGCTGCTTAAGAACTATTTGTTTCCCTTGCCCTACCATCTAGCAGCACTGTTTCTTCCAAAGAGGTGTTCTGTCCTTAACATGGCTGCCATGCCTTACATAACACCAATGAATGAGAATATAGTTATTTTGCTTCCTAGGACGCACGCTGCCCATTAGCCGCATGATTCTCCATATGGCACAGCAAACAGCTGAGATAAAGCTTTGCAGTAACGCAGCTCCAAAGATCAGCATCCTCTGAGAATAACAGCAACAGAAATTCAGACTTCGCAAGCTCCAAATTCCCTTTCATGTATTTTTCTAGTAAATAAACAGGCATTCTTACCTTGTGAGAACAACAGCAATAATAATGGTGCTCAGTAGAGCCTCCTCTCTTTCATCTGTGCTCGTAAAAAAATATCTTGGTGCAACTGTCTGCTGCAGCAGGTAATCAATAATATAACCTGCTTCTTCTGTTGCCAGAGCTGCTCCATCTGAGCACTAGCTAACGTGAACACTGTCAGTGTGAGTCATACCAGTGACTCAGAGCAGATGCAGAGCTGCAGGAGGAGTTTAAGTTTCAAGGCTTCCTCTGGCTCCCTGGCTCCTGCTCTCTGTCGCACAGGCACTCGCTGTCTGCCTGGGTGTCTGTGTGCCTGCAGACTGCCCCGGCTTGTTCTTTCAGCACCAACTTTGATTTCATCCTCTGCATCAGGAGGGGGTTGAGGTTTTTTTTTTGTTTGGATTTTGTGGTTTGGTTTTTTCTTTCCTCCCAGAATAGCAATTCTGTTTCTTTCTTCACTGCAAATATATTTATGGTGAATGCAAAAGCTTGCTCTGCAAACCAACTCAATTCTGTGGGTATGTCAGGTGATGTGCTACTACAAGATACCTGTGGGCTCACACCTCTCATCAAGAAGGGAAGAGCTCAAAAACCCCAGGGAGGATTCTAAAATAAAAGTATTGAGTCTGGGCAATATCCATTTATCATGACAACTTTATAGCAAAATGTCTCTGACTTCATCAAGATGTTCAGGCAGGGCAAATTTGGTCTCAAATGCAGTGAGATGAAAGAACTGTAGGAAAGACTGTGGGGTGCACATGAGCAGAAATCCTGTGTGCCTGACACCAGTTTAGCAGGGAGAAGAGCCTATAGGCAAAGAGAATAGCTGCATTACAGATAGGAGCAGCACATTTGGGTTTAGGGTCGAGTTCTGGCAGGCTCTCCTACAGCTATCCATCTCACTAGGCACTGACTACCTAACCAAAGAAGCATTTTGATCACCAATTTCACAGGCCTGCCAGACTCCCCACCACAAACAACTGAGAAGGGGCATCAAGAAGCCAAAGTTAGGTCCTGAATACTGAATGGCGTCGATATGCTATGCTGTACTGATCACACGTATTTCTGAAAGGCACAGCAGTTGCAGTGTTAAACAGATCTAGCCTTCAAAGGAGGCAGGTGAAGCCCTCTACTATTGACTCATCAGGTCAACCATGTGGAAACAAATTATGGTGGGATGAACTGCACAAGTCTTATCAAAAGAAGCTACTGGCCCAAGGAACAGTGCCATTACAATGTGTAGACCTGATTAACAGTCATTCATATAAACACCACAGATAGTCTGAGAAAAAAGCACTTGGTTTATGTCAAAGCATTTACAGCAGAACATCTTTCCTCATACTTAGCAAATATCCAGTTGGCTGTCGCCCAGATAAACAGATTTGTGTTGAGATTTCTCATGGAAAGGCTAGTATCAAAGCATGACTTTCATGTTCCTGTGTTTTTTGTAATTTTAAAGAACTCCTTCTTTTCCAAGGCCAAATCAAACTAAAGGTATGCCCGCCCATTCCAACCATGTGCACAGCACTCTTCAGTACTGAATCTGGTTGTTAGAACTGCTGAACAAACTTTGTACTAGTGATGGCAAATGTTTACTCCGTGTATCTCAAAGCAGCCAAGAACACTGCCTTGGCAGGGATCAAGAGTGAGAAGGAATCAAGCTGAGCAAAACAATCCTTGAAGCATGCTCATGGAGATAACATAAACAAGGGGGATAAAGAATAGCTGGTATCTGTGAAGATACACTGAATTAAACTCCTTCCCCTAAAAACAGTAGTATTCTATCACTTGGAAAATCTTGAATCCCATCCTTTTTCCCAATTTACTAATGACAGTGCATCTTTGCTCCTGTCAAGCTTTCAAGGATTTACTTTCATGTCTTAAATGCTTGAATAGGCAAAAGAATGCTAAAAACCACAGCATGTCAGGGGAAAAAATACAAACAACAAAACAAAACAGAAGAAACACAACAGCAGCAAGAGAACCAAACCAAGACGCCTGAGATTTTAAACAGGAAAACTAACAGCAAGGCCATCGTCCAAATGGCATCTATGATACAGCCAGAGAAGAAGACAAAACTGAAGATGCAATTGGATAATGCTTCAAATGTCTGGGGGTTTGGAGGATGGGGTTTTTATGTTTCCTTTTGGTGGTGTGGAATTGTGTTTTTTGTTTGTCTGGTTTAAAATGTATGGCATACAATTGTATATCTACATTCAATTTTGTGCTGCTGTCCACCTAAGAGCATAGATTTGGATTACAGCTGACTCAAGAGCTATTAAAGGCCTCAAAGTGGGCCTGCACTGTATAAAATGCATATACTTGCCTTACCTGCAAGTGACCTCATCTACAAATCAGAAGTGATTTAGCTGCTGTAGGCAGCAGTTTTCTGTTGCCTACTTGATCAGTCTTCTTCACTGGGCCTTCTGCAGTTGAAATGGTTTGGATCGTGGGTTAAAAAGTGGGAAAACCTGAAGCTTCTTACCCCAGCAGAGGTAAATGTACACAGATGTGGATGAAATCTTGAACAGACATTTAGTACGGGCTTCTAAACTAAACACTGTTGCAAGAGATTCTGCATTAAGAGGCACTGTAGACTATTATACACTCTTAAGGACTACAGATAGCTTTTCCCTCTTCTCCTTCAGGGAAAAAGCAAGCAAAGGCTTTTCTATAGTACCTATTCAAAATCGTACTAGACTTAAGAACTTTGGCCCTCCTCCTCATCTCTCTCTCTCTCGGACTTAGTTTGGAAACTTTTTTTAAAGTCATCATTAAGCCAGTGATGATGGAAATGGCTTCCCACAGCCTATTCTGGAGTGTCAGATTTCTTAATAACCTGGTTTTTCATGAAAGCTCAGTGTCCAGTCAGATTGTCCTTACTGAGAACACCAACCTCTAACTCCCAATCCTGAGCCTTTTTTTTCTTAGCTTATACTGTTCTGGGGAGGGGAGGGAGTACGGAGCCAGCGGGGCGGGAATGGAAAAAATAAAGAAAGTATTCATTTTCTTTAAGGACAGAGCTGGCTCCCAATGCAATAGAGTAACAGAAGCAGACTGAGGACCACTGTCAGTATCCACAGTGCCTTCTTCTGCCCTCACCGTCCTAGCCTTCCAACCATATTTCCAACAGCCACATTCTCTGTTGCATCCTAATGTTTTGTAGCCTTGTTTTTCTGAGCCGCGTGGAAAGGTGAGACATCAGATGCTAATTTTTGAGGAGCACTGACACGCATTTTGAAAACAAAAAGCAGAGCTAATTTTCTGAACAGACTCGCTCTGTTGTTGATATGGGCATTACAGTACTTTCCAAAGGTCCTCACTGGGAAGCAGCCATGCATGGAGGTGAGCACTGCGCAAACACAGAAGACACCCACTGCACAAGGAACATGTATTTTGAAAATAGATATAGGCAAAAAGTTGAGAAGATAACTAATTTTTATATTATCTTACAAACACAGCTAACTGACTTGACACATATTGACAGCAAAGCTAAATGCAGAAACTAGATTTCAGTGTCTTGCTCACCCGACCATCAGACTTTCCTTTCGGTGCATCTCAGTAATAGGTTCCTTTCTTCCTGTGGCAAAAGCATTGTTTGCTTCTCAGGAAAATTAAGACTTCTGCTGGGAAAAGCATCAGAACAAGAATCTTTATCCTAAACCAACAGTGACAGAGGAAGCCACACACACATAAATGCAGAGCTTTAGTGATTAGGTATGGGAAGAAGAAAGAGGATGCACTTACTCCTCAGTTATCCACAGGCTTCTGAAGATAAATAACATGACAAACTGCAGCAGTTTAACTTTTTACCATCGCTACATCATCCACTAATGTTTCAGTAGCATCCTGCACCCCTCTAAAAAGCAGTTAGCAAAGCAACCTGTAAGAGGCTGTGGGAAACCATTCCCACCACACAAGTACTTCTCTTCATTGAGACCACCTCCTCAAGTTACTGCTACAGCTATGACCCATGTAAAATATATTTTCTCTTTCTTAACAAGCCAAAACTACACAGCCTGCACTGGGAAGAGACTACAAAGTGAGAAGCTTCCTGTAACACACTTTTCAGAGGGAAGTACTTCTTGCACGTCCAGCGAAAATGCAAAAGACAACCTAAATGCCCATTTCCTCTTTATGGTCTGTTCTCAGCAGATGAAACAACAGACTCTGAGAGACTACGATCAGAGAAATCAGCCAAAACAAGAAAAGGACAATGTATCTCATAGCAACAGAGATGTACTGACCATATGAGACTATTTACAGACACTGCTGTGGCTCCTGCACTGTACATCTGCTGCATGTGAAAGCTTGCTTGGGTAAGAAGGACTCCCCAGATTGCACTTGATGTCAGCATAGCATCAGCTGATCCTTTGGCAGCCAGCCTGCTCACATCTATCCACTTCTGCTCTCTTTTTAATGCTAACATCTGCCCATGTTTTGCATGGGCAGAAAAGGTCAGCAAGACCCTAATGACACGTTAAACCTGATAATCAGATGCACCATTTGCAATAACCATGTGCCCGGTCTCACTGCCCTTATAGTTGGGGCTCTGCTTTTTCCTAAAAAAACCCAATACAGTGCAAGTGCAGAATCATCTGTAATCTCCAATCTTACATACACACCACAGAGTTCTGTTTGTGTGACAGAGAAAGCATGTCAGAAAACACACGGTCTCTCCCAGCTTCCAAGAAAATAAAAATTTGTTCTATTAACATAGACATAAGTTTCCAATTCCAAACAATGTTTGTTTTTCTCTACAATGCACAACAATCTCTCTGTTACAAACCAGTGTGCCCCATTTTCTGCACTCATACAATCATTTCAATTGAATATTGACCTGTGAATCCTAACAAAAGAGACATCCAAACCCAGGCATAAACTCATCTTGAGGCAAGCATGCTACTGCCTGACTTAAACACCATGGATCCTCACACTGTCTAACAAAATTATATACTCTGATGGCTATTGTCCACATCCACTCATTTTGCTCATTCAATACACTCCATATATTTTCAGACTGAACTTTCTCCTGTTGTCTTCACAATGCAGGGCTTGCAGATCTGTGACTGGTGACCTATGACTGGTAGGTTCTTCAAATGGCTCAGAAAGAACAATTGTCAATGCTGGATAAAGTTCATGCAAAGACTTATTGTTTTCCCAGCGCCATCTGTTACACTGAGTAAACCAAATCAAAAACCAGCAAAAGTGAATGCAAAGCGGGGTACTTTTGATGACTGTTCTGCAGCATTTCTTGTAAAATTTACTCCTCATTTACTTGAAGAAAGAACAGCTGTAATATGAGATTTCTGTGTTTGCACAACAGATTTCTAATGCTTTGCCTTGTCTTCTCAGCTCATCTGTACTCCTTTGCAAGTTAATTGGTCCCTATTTTGAGCAGGGAAATCATCTTCCAATATGTTGCTTATTATTAAGGCTATGAAAAGGAATTGCCTATCCAGACACATTTAAGGGTCTCGCTCTCTTATTCCTGTTTTTGGCATTCCTCGTCTTTGCCATGCAAAAAAAGTCCCGTTGCTAGTACAGTGCAATAGAGCACTTCACAAAATGCTAAGAGGGTCCCCAAATGTATGCTGATCAGAAGAAGATCTAATAAACAGAAAGGCCACAGTTAAACTGTTTTTCTTCTCTCTCAAAATCCTTTATTTCTTCTTTCAAAATACATTATGTAACAATCCAATCAGAAAGAGTTATCAGCAAGCTCACAACTTTTAAGTCGCTATGTATTTATGGTGCATTGCAAATTATTCTCCAGATTGATGGCACCAAATAATCAATGGGACCATTCAAAGATTAAGGCACCATGCACATTGGATTGTGTATCCAGTGGGAGCCCAAGGTGGGAAAGCTTATTAAAGGTGTTGATAATGGAAGTGTTTCTTTCACGATTAATCTAAATTTTGACATTCAGAACTTAATTGACTTCAGATCATTTGGGATTTTCCCTAAAATTAGGTCACACAAAAAGCTCACTAGAAGTAGCACTTCAGCGTTTCTAATGAGATTTCAAAAAATCTTAATGTCAAAGGCTACATGTCTTATTCTAAGAACAGTCAACTACAAACCAGCAAACCTAGACAGATAGTAGAAGATTATTTCAGAATCTCCTTATTAAATAAACAATTTTCTTTTTTTGGCAGGTACATAAAAATACAGACTGACCCCAAAAGACCCTGCAGTTACAACATCTTTTTCCATGTTTCTTTTGGAAGACCAGGTGATATACCAGCACTGTGATGGGTTGCTTTGTTGTTTTGGTTTTTTTAATCACTTTCATTTGTTTATGTATAATCCATGAGTATGCACTGATATATTCCCATATATAAAGCTAAAAGGTCTTATTGCATAGGATGGCTTGGTGACTACTGTGAGACAAGAGATTACAAATGTTTGCATCACTGTTTTTGGAAAGGAGAATGAGTCTTTGAATTTTAAGGGAATTAGACTAGGCAGATGATAATTGAAGACACTGCATCATTTGATTGCCAGGTTTAATGCATTAGAGTCTCATTGACCTTCTCTAATAATGTTATGTGTCTATTAAAGAAGCATGATTAAGGATTACGATTAAATGAAAACCAATGGTAACTATGCTACTTAAAGGTATTTTTTTTGTATTTATATCCTCTCCTATAGTTCTACAAAGCCTTCATCTGCTTTTTTTCCCCTTCTAATGCATGGCATACATTCATTCCACCCTTGAATAGATCCATATAAGTCACCATACAATTCCAGCTATGCAGAAGTGATGTGCACAGCTCCGCACACAACATCTTGTTTGTAGTTAAGTTACACCATTCTAAACTGTTACATTTACTGACATCATCTTCTTATATTATAAAGGCACTAAAACATGTATTTTCTATTAACCTGCCCTCCCCTACTTCCACCTTCTTCTAGTTCTGTCTGTGATGTAGTTGAGTCGTTTGGAAATGATGGCTACTCCTGCAGCTGCCTGATGAGGTTCACTGTGGTCACAGCCCACAGGTCCTGCCACCCTGCCCTGCTGGGAGCTGCAGCTGTGCTGTCCTTTCCAGTCTCATCTGGGCCAGAGACCCAAGGCTTCCTTCACACTGTGATTACTTTGGAGAAAAGCACAGGTCTGTTGGCATGCATTTTGCACCTGAGACACAGTCAGGACAGAGAAAAAGCATGCACTCAGAGATCAGGGAAACAACAGGTCATGTTATCCTCATCACATGTTCTCCAGATCACCTCACAGTTTTTAACCCAAAACAGAGGAAGGCGAGTTTTTCTTCCCACACCTCATCCATTCTGCTTTTTGGTAGGGAGGAGTGGGTCTGGATGGTTGTTCTGTGGTTTTCATTTCTTTCAAATGGGAGAATGAAGGAGATTGAGTCTGAGGCTCAGAAGCACAAGTTCATTACTTGCCTGACTTCATGCAAAGAGTCTCGGGAACTGAATCTTAATCCTAATTAATGCATTAAATGTTGGACAAGCTTGCTTTCAAGGTATTATTAAGTACTTCTGGGATAAAGCTTAGTTTTGGAAGGAAGATAACCATTTATCTCCCATGCAAATCTCATGAGGTTGATTCTAGTCAATACAGAACTCTTCAAAGAACTGTTTAATAAATGACAGTCACATTCCTAGAAAAGTGCACTCCAAACTATACTCACTTTTCTAAGTTGAGGATTTCAAATATCACGAAATCATTTCACTGAAAAGACCTGGCTATAAATACAAAACCACCAATACAACCATAAGTCAGCGAGAGCCTCAAAGACAGGTAGTATAAAAATACTTCATCAATTGCTGTGATCCAAAATAGCATTAATTTTCTGTTAATTTCTCTGGCAAAAAGTAATTCTAATAAACCTCCATGAAAGGCCTTCTGAAATAGAATACAGTATATTAATATTTTCTGATTCATTCTGAATAGTGAATGGAGACAGCAAGCTGAGCAAAGAGAAAGACTACAGAGCATGAAAATTACATGATCAACACCCATAACTACAGAACGACTCTTAAAATACACAGACTGTAATTCAGTGTTACAACTGTGGTTAAGATGGAAAAGGAAACACACACATTAAAATTTAAGACAAGTAAAAGCTATCCTCACATTAAACCAGTTTCAAAAGTATGGGTTTCTTTCTTTTTTACAGTGGGTCTAAAAAAGGCTAACATTCAAGAAGCACCTGTTAGGCAGAGTTTCTAAATAACCTGCATTTTTTAGAATTTTATATAACATGCTGAAACCACACAAACATTGGCCAAACACTATTTCAAAAGGACCTGATGCTTTGTCCGCTTCACATAAATAGGCTTAAAATTTATTTTTGTAGACTATAATGTATCTTTATAAACTATCGTAGCTAGTCAGCATAAGCCTTTTTTTTTGTACAAAAATGGGGCATGTTTCTTCTACCAGCTCTTTCCCTCCAGTTCTTCCTTGCAAAAAATAATTGATTGCAGGTTCAAAAAATATAATTGAGACCTGCCTGAGCCTTTTTATAAATAGTAACAAACTGTGCATGACACTGGTAGCATATAGTGGCTATGTAACAAAGTGAAAAGGAAATAATAATAATTTTTAACCCATGTAAAATAATTCCACGCAGGAAAGCAATGTATTTTTGGTATCTTATTTGTGACCTTTTAGGGTTTTTGACCTAAGAGAAGACTTTTCATCTTTATTACTCCAATGTTCCATAACACTGTGGGCTAAAAGCCTGTAACTGAGGCACTAAAAAGACGAAACACATAGAGTCAAGTTTTTAGTTGAAAAATCTCCCATTGGGGGGCGGGGGTGTGAAGAAAAAATAGGGCCTTAAAATCTTGCATTAAAGAAACAAATCTGTTTATTCCTCCTACAGATGCAGCCTTCTAAGCAGGAATAAAAGAATATTTAAGAATAGAAGCTAAAAAGCCATGCTTTAAAAATCCTATAATGTTAGCGATTGCTTAAATAGGTTAAAAATTGCTTCCATCTATGCTACCCCTTACACGCAGTGTGGAGGCTGAATCGAGTACATTAACAAGAAAGTGCAGGAGAGTCAGAAAACACGCCGTATTCTCTACTTTCTCAACAGGCAGACTGTGATTCAGAGCTCCTAAGCTAAGCAGGAGCTAAGTTGCTGACTTAAGTGTCAGGAATCACCTCTCTGAAGGCAATTGCTTCCCTCTAAAACTGCAGAGGATGAAGTCTGCTGGTGCTGTTATGCCCCAAGGAGGCCTACCAACAAAGAAAAAATTCTGCAGAAGATATAAAGAAATACTGCAATGGCCTAAGTGCTAAAGTTAAATAGCTATCCAGTAAAAGCAGAGCTCAAAATAGAACATAGATGGGAAGAACTTGGCTGTGAGGTGTAAGATTTTTCAGAAGATGACAGACAGAAAGAGAGGAAATGTCAGAGCTGGGGAATGAAGACTCAGCAAGGCAAAGATCGATGTTCCCATCAACAGGATATGAGTTCCAGTTAACACACCAACCTGAGAGCAGTTCTTTGCATACGGTCTTGAAGGGAGCGAAGTTAATAGCACTGTGGTGGCTTGCTAATGGGGAGAACTAGTTTAGAGAACAGGAAATGGAGAAAGTGAGGGCAAAAGTGCACAGCAAGTCATCTTAGGGCAAAGTGTGTCAGGGCAAGAGAAACATCACGGTTACCTGTGTGATAAAGAAAGATCCAAAGAAGTGGATTCAGGAGAGGAGTGATTCAGTGAGAGACAGGCACACACTTGTAAGCTGCAAGAATTAGCTGCTTCACTGACAGGCTGGTCAGAAGAAAACCAGAGATGCCTGGGGAAGCTGTGAGAGTAAAGGGAGAGAGGGGAGACAAAAGGGCTTGGGAAGAGATCATCAGAAGAGCTTCACAGAAGCATTATTTGGCAACAAAACCAATGTTTACTAATTCTCTGGGGGAAAAAACCCAAGCACCTTTTTCAGCGCTCTTTCCCATTCTGCCTTTAGGTAGAAGAGTTTTAAGGCTATACCTGAGACTCTGCCGCAGTCACCTGCGCTCACTGACAGCCGTGAGACCTCTCCCAGTGGCACAGGTGTCTGAAGACACATGCAGACCCCCCGAGCTTTCAGTCTGGACAAAGGTCCTAATCACACCTTGATCAATGGCATCTTCCCACGTGAATCTATCACCCCCTGAAAGTTTTGAGTCTTACTAGCAGGAACCTACGTGAGACACTAAACCAAGAGAACTCTGTTATCAGAGGTTTCCAATGTCATTCCCTGTATCAAACCTTCCTTGTTCAAGGGGTCCAGACATTTACCATCAGGCAACAAATTCTCCTTTCAAAGCAACTCTTCTCAATCTGTTTTTGAAAAATGCTCAAGGGCAAAGTGGTTTTCCCTACAGCTATAGGTATTTTCCTTAACGTAAGTTATTTAGAACAGGTAACTCCTTATTCTGCAAGTAACTTCACTTCTGTCAGCAAAATTTATTCAGCACAAGAAAGACACCAATGCTTGACTTCAAGCTGTTTGCAATATGTAGGATTGGGTTACAAACAGGAAGAACTCAGTTTCCCAAGGCGTGAGTTTTGTGTGGCTGAGCACAGGAAGAGCAGAAAGCCAGCACACAGTTATCAACAATGAGTGTCTCAGGTGTCTTGTGAAAACCTGGCCCCTTGAGAAAACGGCCAGGAAGCACCGATCAATAACTATACATAACTCTGAATTGCTTCCCTTTTGTGTAAAGCTGAAATAATCCATTTGGCAATAAATAAAAGAAAGGTCAGAGAATCTGTGGAGACACAAGGCACACTAAAAGAAGAGATTAGCAAAGCCTAACACATCTGCGACCCACATTTTTGGGGTTTTTTGACAGGTATAAGCAAACGTGACAGCAAAACTGGAGAACCTCCACTCAAAACTTGAAACACTTAAGAAATCCTTCTTAGCAACTGTTTCCTTGTTTAACGTTTAATACAGCAAAAACCACTTTATGTATGCTAGTGATACAAAGTAGAAGCATTAAGAAAACAAAAGTATTTAACTTTGCAGAGACCTCACGCTCTTCTGACTAAACCTGTTCCCTTCAGATAGTAATCCCCAAGTCCCAAAATAAAATCTCTTGGTGTTTTAGACCTCATCTTGCCTCTGGCTCACACCTGTTATCTCCATAACCCTTCAGCAGAAAGAACTCAAGTTACTAATAAGTCACATAATTTTTCACCTCTTTGCTACAAGACTTTTTAATGTGCCTACCTGTAAAGGCCCAAGCGAGTTGGTTCCAGCCAGACTGGTGTTGGTTGTTTCAGTAAAACCTGCAGAAAAACAACAATGGGAGTCAGCCCTTCACTCCCATCCTACTTCTGACAGCAGGCTCACATCTCTCAGACAACTGGGCTGAAGCCCAGACAAATACCAGGGCACTTACAAAAACAGTAATTCTGATGCAAACAAGCACATCCTGTTTCAGCTCATTTTCAACCTTTACTTAAAAAACCTTTAACTTTCCTTAAACTACATGTCATTATATTAATTAACCATTTCTCAGTTCCAAAGGTCTGCAAGTAGAAAGGAGACACTGAAGCTAAAGCTGGGCTTTTCTATTCCTCAGAGAAGCAACATGTGGTCACCTCGACTCTCAGCTGCAAGAGCGAAACCTCTCAGACGTTGATGAACCAGAACATGATGCCATTTGTTTGAAAGAAAGCACTTTTTTCACACTGAACTAAAGAGCTACAACTTCGAGTAGTATTTCTGTTCTCTGTATACTGCTTTTTATCTTTCCTCATGTTAGCTTGTCATAGATCTAATTTCTTGGGACTTAGATTCAAGGGTAGAAGAACAGCTTAGTTAAAAATTACTTTCAGTGTTCCACTGAGAGATTGTTCTTCATTTTTGCACACTGTAAGAGAGAAATACACAGGGTTTCTTTACAATTAGGGATGGCACGTCCTCTCTCTGTCTACCTGATTCATTACAAACTATTTCCCTCCTTCTCAGTCTGTTTCACTTTGAAGTTCTACCTTTTCAGGAGCAGTTATTACACAGTAAAATCATTCCGATGAAAAATTCAGGTAAAATGCAAATCCTGTAACAAAACACAGTACTGAAAACAAAATAAACAACAAAAATGGGTACAAACAAGCACTATGTCTTTTCATCATTAATAGCTGTGGAGGTCCACATGCACACTACAAGGATCAGATGTTTGTTGTGTATTTTCTATAGATTATGTGGTTTTAGAGAAAGAAATGTAAGGCTACAGGCTTAATGCAAGCCATTGGCCTTTTCCTGTACAATAGATGACATCTGCCTCCCCTTAAAACTACAGCAAGTGCTAGCATGAGACTTTCAGGTTGAACTGTCTGTAACCAGAAACAGTAAAAGCCGTAGTAGAAAGTCAGTTAATGAACTTGCAACAAACGCAACAATTGCTACCAAGACAAAGTTATGAGGCTGTTTAAAATACCAGCACTGTATTACTTACATTTTCTCCTGCTACAAAAATGCACAGATGCTTTTTTTTCATTCTATCATTATACCCTTTATGTCCAGTCTCTACGATTTCCACATAAGTAAAGGTTTGATCCAACACTCACTGATGTCAGAAGAAGACACAGGTCAGATCATAAAGAGAGGAAAATAGCCAGGGCGTAAAAAGTCTGCCTGACCAATTTAGTGTCTGGCTTTTGCAGTTTTTAATGACACGAGGAAGAGCCAAGAACAATGACTCCCTCAGCTGGAGACTTGGCAGGTACCATAAGCAAAGAGATGGGTTTGTGTAGTCTTCATTCTCTGTGTACTTATCATCATGAACTCCATTCATACTCTGTGACCTATTTATGCTCCTGTAACAGAAGAGAACTTGATTTTTTTTAAAAAGTTAAAAGAAACCCTCAGAAAATATTGTATATCTTTATCCTATCTTCTGTTACCTACAAAAGTTTCTATTTGTTTTCCCTACTTACCTGAAAACACACCCTGTGCAGCCACAAAGCCAAGTTTAGGAATTTCTGTGTATATGTAACTTATAAATAAGTTTGCATATTTGCAAATGTTTCTCACCCACAGATGTGCAGACAAACACCTATTTCTGAGCAGGAAACCATTTACAGATGCCTCATTTATGTGATCTCTCTGTGCCCATAGCAAAAAAAAATAAAAAATGCAGGTTCCAAGAGCTTTATCTGAAGCAAATCTGTCATGATTAGGTAGAGTTCAAAGAGGAAAGTAGCCAACAGGTCAAAAGAAAAAAAATCTGTAATATTTTGATTGGCTTTTTCATTGGTTTTGGAGAGCTCCTGAAAAACACACTGTACAAGAGACAGCTACCAAGTGTTTCCTGTTTCGCTGAAATTAAAAGCCACTTTCAAGGGTGGCAACAATTCTGTCCAGCAAATAAATGATCTTAATAGTTTACCATCACAAACTGTTTCCTTTTTATACTTCATTTTCCTTGAGCGATAAGAAAGCACTGACTTTAACTGCTCATGCATTCAGAAAATTCTGTCTTAAAGCCTACATTAGCATGGCATGGGAAAGAACACACCCTTTTTTCCAAAGGAACATCATGATTGATTGCACTGTAACAACCAGCAACCGCCACACACTTCATATCGCCCTGTAAACCCAAACTTCCCTTCTAAACACATCGATGATGCTCTGTGACTGAAAAATCACACGGCATAACAACCGAAGAAACTCACAGCCCACTTGCAGCACAGGTTCATACACTTGTGCTGCGTATGTTCAAGAGCCAGAGCCAAGGGAGATGCTGAAGACTCAGCCCAGCACCAGAGAGATTTTTTGATGAGGCTGGCAAGTCTCATCTCCCACCACAGGGGGTCCCAGACTGGATTCTGTGCACCCATGGCCACTCATCCTTGTTATCAGTGATCACCTCGGACAAAACCAGAGAGCAAACGAAGGCAAAGCCTGCGGATTCTAACACAGGTGGTGACTTGTATCAAAACATAATCAAAACCACCCCAAAACCTGAAGAACTGCTTATGAAGTTTCTGCTTGTACTGTTTCTTGGATATTCTAAAAGGACTGAAACTCTCACCAGTCAACAGCCACATGTAGCCTTTTATGTCAGCCTCCTATGAGTCGTGTTGCATTTTTCCTGCCATGATGCAAGTAGCCACAAATAGATGCGGGAATCCAAAAATACTAAATTAGTTTGTGGGATTTGTTTTCTTTACTTAAAAAGGGATGATGGTTGAAAGAAAGGGAAAAAAAAATTAAATCATGCAGTGTAATACATTTAATCACATTTAGAACTGTCTGGGGAAAAGAATGATCTGAACAAATTTAGCATCTGAAACAAAATTTATAGTTTTACAGAACACCAAAGTAAAAATGCACAGAAATACTGAACTTTCCCAAAGTCAGAGTACAGGATGTGTGTTTACTTTATGTAGAAACCACCATTGCACATAACAGACATTATTCTCATGTCTAATTAATAGATTTTTCTTTTCTTTTTGATCTACAGAAGTAAAAGGAATTTGACTAGTTTATAGATGCTGTTGTCTTGTGCTTGCTCTGAAATTACTTGCTTTTCCTTCATCAAGAAAAACATCCCAAAGTCAAATATATCTCACTAAAATGGTTTTGTATAGAGACTCCACAAACTTAATGTTTTTCTTGAATACTTTATTTTTCACTAACTATAAAGAAAATCTGAAACTGCTACCAGAAAAACAAGGATTCGGGAAATTTCTAAAAACATCTGTGAAAATGGTAACTTAAATAATGAAAAGAAATGTCTTCACACAAATATTTTATTCATAGAATATAAATAAGCATCCTGCCATATCTACTGTTCATTAATTTGCTTTATAAATTTGAGTAGTGAAAGTAAAAAACATAAAGCCTCCTACATCTACTTTGTGAAGAAAGCCTCAGAAAGACTTCCATCTTGAGATCTCTAAGTATTTCTACTGTAACTTAACAATTATTGATTTTGGAGAGCATTTACTAAATAGATGATTTTTATTAATGTAACACAGGCAAAATGCTATTGAACTTTCATTTATTGGAGGTATGTTAGAAAATAGAATTGATAAAACCCATACCACCACCTAAATTTCAAGCTTTGCTGTCATTTTGGTTGAGAAAACATTTTTATCTGAAGTATACAAAAGCTAAAGAATTTGGAAAGTGGATGATAATCCAGGTATCACTGAAACTTTGATTCAATGAAATATTGACATTTCATTGGTATTGATCTTGAAGCTTTTGCATAAAAATGTAAATTTCTGTTTCTAACAACACGTCTGTTAGTTATCAGAAGAGTGAACCATTAAACAAATATCCAAGAAAAGGTATGTCTGCATGCATACAAATTATCACTATTAAAAGTTTCCAAACAAAATGCAATGTGAAAAATAAATGATGCGTCATTGCCATTAGAAGTAAAATTATTAGATTATATCCTTTCTCTTATAACTTAAACACATGTCCAGAAAAAAAATGTTGAGAATTTTTTCATGCCAACATTTTCAAGTAGAATTAAATAGTGTACATTTCACTTTCTTGTTTAGTGAGCAGAAATGACTGCTTTAAAAGCAGAAGCATTCAGTCCAAGTAGAAGACATGTGCTTCATGTTCTTCAAACAGAGGTCTTAGTCAGAATAAATGAAAGAGTCTAATAACCGCTCAGTTAATCCTGTACAGTTATGAAATATTTCTGGACAGGAGCTTTGAACATTATCTTCTAATGTTTGTATGAAACCAAGGTGATCTAAACAAAGAGGCCTTTTTTCTCTGTAGGTGTCTCTTTTCATTAAAAACAGGCCTTCCAGTTCAAGACCTGCACCGTGAAGGAAAATATGCTGCTGTTGCTCAAGGCTTATATGCTATTTGTTTTAAGACTTAATTCCTCCGAGCTGTCAAAACATAACTTCTCAGCAGTTCAAACCTTCAATCCAAAAGGAAAAAGAGAGGACATTCACAAACACCTTGGGGCTTACAAGGGGAGATGTGGCTTGCATCACAGCTGGCACAAAAGCCTTTTGCAATGGACAGTTTTCTTACACAGTTAGTAACCAGCCTAGAAACAACAACATCCCCCAGACACTCATTATGAAGATAACACTTCAAGTCTGAAAGTCCTTGCAGATGGGCGTTTTTATATCAAAAAGTTCTGCTGTGCCCTGCTATGGCCCAACGCTGTCCTGGTTACCTGCACATGCTGTGAGTGGCAAAGAGGGGCTCTCCACTGGGAGCAGGCAGTGTCCCTGCACTGCCTAAATGCACAAACAGACCTTCCCAGTCCCCTCCTCTTCTTGGCAAAGGAGGGACAAGGAAGGTGCAGGTCCCCAGTACGGCTCCCTACACCTAAAAGGCACATGCTATCCACGGCACCCTGCCACACAGGCTGTCTCGTTCAGCTGGTGCCAGTGGGACCACACAGTTGTGCAATTACCACCTCACCAAGATGTTGGGCTAAGTCACATTTCTATTCTTGGCTCCAGTCCCACAGCTCAAATGGCTGATGCAACAACAGGAAAAACAGCACCCATACTGAGTTATAAATTGTTTTCATCAGAGAGCATGGCATTCCGGATCCCGGCTACTAAGTACTATGTTGAGCAAATTACATGAGAAGTTTCTTGTCCTACTCGTCCAAGAACCTAAAAACTACTCTGCCTAAGGTACACCCCTTTTGCCCTGTCCTGGCCCATTTGTGTTTGTAAAAACTATCTTTTATGATCAGATCTAGATAACCAGTGCTAATGACTCACTGAAGCACATTAGTAATCTGGGATTTATGCCATCTTTTCTTTCAGTCAAGACTGATTAAAGAGATTTGGCAATACTGCAAACACAATTCAGCACCTTTGGCACTGTTTAGGAAACTGTGATCACAGCTTCACATGTATTAAGACTGGTGGTCATCTGCAGAATTTCATGCTGATGCATCCAAAGAACATCCCTTCAGCCAGCAGTCTGAACTGTGGGTGAAAAAGATGGGTGGGAAAAGAAGATAAGATCCAAGGGAGTATGATTAAGCAAATGCCCTAGAGAGGAAAAAACTCCAGCATTAAAAATAGACACTCTGTGCAATGCCATCTCAAGTGTTGCATACACATTTTATAAAACCAAAGCATTAATAACAAATCAAAACCAAGGACTTCTATAAAAATACAGACAACTGATGTTGATGCATTGTTAAAACAATGCTTATTTAAATGTTTTATCAAATTGCAACAATGTTGCTCCCCCACACCTCCTCTTTCCTTTCAACTTTGCCTGAAGTCAGTGCTCCAACAACAGGAGCAAACCCACATTGCTTCAAGCATTCTTCTGGCACCAAGAAATGGAAGCAGGGTATAAAATTAATTAAGAGCATGATATTAAAAGCTGTGGTACCAGCAAAGTGAAGGTGCAGACGGCAGCAGGCTTTCTGTGACTCTTTGCAAGAGAACTTGTCTCCACTTCCATCTGAAAGCCAACATCTAGAGCTCTGAATATGGAAATACAGTGTCAAGCCTGGAGGTCAGACTGCTGTCAGCAAGAGATTTCAGACTCAAGCAGATGGAAGACAAACTCCAGCTCTGACAGGCGGGGACTACTGCTGCTCTGTGGGGCTATGCCTTCACTTGGAGGACTGTCACACAGTTGTTCACAAATCCTCTCCAGAGGAAAAACAGGCCAATCAGCCTGACAGTGCAAACCAAGGACACTATGATGTTCCCAAAGCCTTCCAACGCATTGCATATCCCTCTCATCACCCACCACCACATTTTCCATTAAAAATCATCTTCACAGGGACATCACAGACCTCCCGCTCCAGCTTCATGCCCCTCCTGTTCTTCAGAGAGGAGACCACTCCGCTCCTACTCATCTTACCAACTTTACTCGTTGTGTCTGTCATTTCAAGGATTTCCACCCTGGTCATTACTGACAGGAACACATCCCTTGAGCCTAAACTCTGCCTTCACCTCCACCCCTGCTGGCACCAAATACTGAGTGCTGCAGCAGAATTCAGTACCTCATAAATGCAATGTCAAACACACTTATCAGTACCAAAATATCACTTTCAAATGTGAATGTGACAGAAGAGGAGGCCTCTGGGAAAGGGCTTTTTTGAGCATTTGAAGCACACTGAGACAGAATATCAGGTCTGAACCGCATATGGCAGAGTTTCTTCATGTAAAAATCAGAGGGAAAAGAGCAGGACATGTGCCTGAAAGGCAACATGAAAAATGGCTTTAGTTGGGTTATCAGCTGTGCCGGTACTTTGGTAAATATAAGCACATGCTATATACACATACAGGGGCAGACACCTTTTCTCCCAGAAAGCCTCACTAAATCTCAGTTAAGAATATTCGAACGAATGCCCAAGATGATGTAAAAAACAACAACAAAACCATCCAACCATAAATAGGCAACATGTAGTTTTATCTTCCCTTTCTTCAGCTACCTTCCCATGACCTTACTCGCAGTGCCTGCTGTCAGCCCCGTGCAACATGTCATTTAGGAGAAAACCAGATCTACACCCAGATTATTTCCAACCACACGTACCACAACAGCAAAACACAAACATAGCCTGCACCATTATATCATCTCATTCCTGTCTGCATACAATAACCTCAGACAAATGCAAGACTCTATTACAAAGTATCCCCACTAGATAAAGCAAACAAAACAAAGAAATCTTTTCAGTTACCCACCTGCACAATGCATTTAAACACTATTAACTAAACCCTTCCTACACACACACCCATTCACCTTGTAAAAGCGTGCAACAGCTGTTCAAAAGCAAACAGGGAGGCAGGTGATGGGGTGGGGAAGGAGCCTGACTTCCATTTGACAGCCTGGGAAGGCTTACACTTTGGGAAGGTCAGGAATCAGCTCTCCAGAGACAGGCTGCTCCTTTGACTAGAACCTCTCATGCTGCCTAGTCTGGAGGAGGATGGAGTTGTTTCTGACTTGTGGGATGTTAATTAATTTTGGTTCAGTAGGAACAAAAAAACCCCTTTATATCCCATATGCCATGGTGCTCAGAGCTACCTGACAAAGGACAAGCCAACATTTTAGTAATGCACCAAAGCTGCAGTTTCAACACACAACATCCACAAGGGTCTCGTCTTGAAAAACATCCTAACCAAGCACCATCAGAAGCAAAAAGCTGTTCACTTGGACCAAGGGAGAAGAAATTGGTATGTATCTTGCAGCTGATGGAAACAGAAAAGATGAGATCGCAAACGCAGATTTAAAAATGGTGTCAATGGCTTGGTCAAGACATAAATCAATTGAACAACCATGGTTTTATTTTTAAGTCATCTTTCTTCCTCTACGGAAATTAATTATATTTGTGTATTTCTTTCTACCCACAGGGTAACCATTAAAGAAGTTTCTATATTAGTAACCATTGTCACTAAAATCAAAGCAGTTGAGAGTATTTTATGATATCAATGTAAAGAGAAATATTATTTCTATATGCACCAGCTACAATTATTGGTTTTCTTTATTTAGGTATCTATAGTAGTCAACATGGGAACCTCATGCTTCACTTCTAGGTTTTCTTTCTTCCTTTTATGCTTCAGGAGGCTGATTCTGAGAGTAGAGCAAATTCTTACCACTTAAAAATGCTACACAGCCTTTTTACTGGACCTTCTAACTCACACAGTGCCTTGAAGGTTACTCCTTTCAAACATTAGTTCAGTATTTTGAAAATTCATTGTGCAGAAGGTCGCACCTCCTTTCATTTTCTTTCTGAGAAACACAAATCTCCCAGCTTCTAAACTTTTGGGTGCTTTCACTTTCTGCCTGCTAATTCTGTTAATTCAATAGTACCAAAGTTCCCTCTAAGTTAATAGTTCTCCTTCCCTTTTTTTCTTTCCTTTTTTGGAGGGTTGTTTTGGTGCTTTTTTTGCTTTTTGAAGTCTTACTTCTTACAATTCTCCAAGTTATGCTCTCATGAGGGTCTTCCATTGTCTCCTTCTCACCAACTACATCATAAAAATTACTGATAAATTATATTTTCCCCACCTTATCCATAAATTATTGTCAAGGTCATTTAAAGGCCATTTGTGTAGAACTTGTACATATGGCTCTTTGTAATTCTGTCAGACTTTCACAGACAGCCCATACCTCTCAACTTGTGCTCTGAAAGTACCCTTTCTGGTCAGGTGTATCGCTTGCCACCTGCATGGCTCCACTGTTTCAAATGGTCTAAATTCTGCTCTAATCCTAATCTGCAAGCAAAACTGCAGCAATGAAGAAAAAGGGACCAGCAAAAAAAAAATCACCCTTTCCTTCTACATATACACTTATATTTTCTTCTTTATTACCTGAGCTCTTGCAACATTTTAGCTAAACTGAAGCTCTCCTTCTTCCAGACCCGAACAGCGTTACCCTCCCTTAGAGGCACCAGTCTTCATGGACTCTCCAAACTAGATGCTAAAGAATAAAACAAAAAAGAAGGGAAGAATATAGACGGATTTTCACCACTTCTTGCCTCCTCCAGTCCTTAGATCTCACACTTTAAATCAGACCAACTGCTCACAAGCTCGATTTTATAAATCTCAGCAGCAGGTCTCAGATGGAAATTACCAGGGTAGATTGTGTTTCAGAACCTCGGAATGCTTCTGGGAGGGCACTCACCTTGACAGAAAGGGTCATAATATGGAAGCAGACTGAAAATAAATGTTTCCCATGAAACACACATCTCAAAACCTCTATTTCAGAAACTGTAGATCTCCTAATATTGGTCTGCAGCCGAAATACTGCAAAATGGACTTGTTTGCATTTCACTGACTCTTCACTTTCTAGGAGTTCCAGGCAGATGCAATACATACAGATACTGATGCCAGTATCAAACTGGCATCCTGTGTATAATCTTGCACCATGAATCCCCAAGACAATGAACCATATATAATTCAACAAATCCAGATGTATTTAGAAGCCCGTATAAAAGCAGGTCTTGCTCATCCTCATAATCACTGTGCATTGTATCGGAGAAACCTAGAAACAGAAATTTTATAGAACCTCCAACAAAGGAGGCAACATAAGAGAACCACAGAAATAAGGAATTCCTATTCCAGGTCAATGTGAGATGTGACATTTACATAGGAAAACACTAGAAGTTTTCACTGCTCTTCCTGAGCGGGGAAACCTCACTAGAAAAGCAATGATCCTCACCATTTGTTCCCCACATACCTGCTTTCTACTAGGACTGGAAAGCAGTGTTTTAAGAGCAGCTATCAAAGTCTCCCTGTGCTTAGCAACTAGTCTAATTGCTGAGCTGCTTCTATAGAGCAGAGCAGAACCCTACATGCACTCTTATCAGCATCTCTTCTCCCAGGGCAATATTACTCTGCTGAGAAGTAACAGGCATGATGCACTCACTGAAAAGCAGCACGATACAAGTACCAAGAGCCAGATGGCTTCTAATGGCTTTATTTGCATCTCACCAGTCCATTTTTAGCAGTATGCTCGTTTTACTTATGAGATTTTAGTAGACTTGTTCAGTTCACATCCAAGCCTGTAGGGTCCTGAAGATTCCCATATCTGACAACACCTGGACACTTATGAAGCTGCTGCAACTGGGCTACCTGTGTTATACAACACAACTGCTAAATATTTTATGTAGGCATGTTCATTCAATGAGATTTAGTTTGAAATGTGTGTACACATCCAAAACTCTCATTACAAATTCACTCACTACAGGAGCTTTCACGTAGATTGTTGACCAACTGTATTTTGCCATGCTCTCTTTTTATACAGTATGTAACCTTCTGGTCATAAAAGATTGCTTGCTTCCAGCTGGAAAGCCTCCTGGGGACACAGAGCTGTAAACTGCCATTAATATAGTAAGCACAGAAAATTTCAGAAACCCGGATGCAAAAATCACAAAAAAAGATAGAAAGCTACATGAGAAGCTGATGCAGAATTAACAAGGCTTGTTCCATTCCTATCTGTAGCTCAAACGAAGGAGTAAACCCAGAGCTCATGTTGGATGTGTGTGTCTCCAGCACTGCTACCATACTCACCAGTATTTCTAGCAGAAATACAGTTCTTACTGACACTTCTTGGAGAGGGTAGTTTTTCTAAAATATAGACTGGGTCAAACTAACAGGAGGAAAGAACACATATTCTTGGATAATCTGTTCTTGCCAAAAGAGACACATTGTAGAAAAGATTCAATCAAAGCATATGTAGTTTTCTCAAGTCTTATAAACTTTGTAAGATGAAGTCTGTCTCTTACTTGAGTAAAAAAACCCTAAGTAATGCTAACAACTTAGATGGCAGCACCCATGCATTTTGGGTTATTGCTCAACAAATGCTTCCTCGCAGTTGTTTGAGAAAAGGTACATTTTGGGAAGAGAATTTTGCTGTACATCAAAGCGAAGACACACTTCAACATTTCCACTATTCTGACCAAAAGGGGAAGAGAAGGAAAGTCTCTGTTTACACTGAAAGCTGTTCCTTGCTACACAAGGTTTCCCCTATTTCCTAATGGCCAAGTCATTGAAATGCTATCACTAGTCCCACATTATTTAAACCTTTTATATGCCACTGCATGTCAAACATTATGCTGTCGTGTCACTGAACAATAGCTGAAATACACAGGCTCACGTGGAGTGAAGGAACAGTTTGTAAAGCACTTTCTAATCCTTCAGCAAGAGAGGAACAATCAGAAGAGGGCACCAGTAGCATCTCTACATGTAACTATGCTTGCTCAACACCACTTCTTAAAAAACTACTGTTTCCATTTTCTTACATTTTCCCACAGTGCGTGCCCAGAAATTTTTCATGCTGAGTGTTTGACTCAGACTGATTTTTAAAGAATAATCATCAGCTAAAACAGTTCAGCTACCACCAAGACTAAGCTCTAAAGAAAAAACATTTTTGCATAAATTAAAAAAAAAAATCCCAGCTGTCAGTCTTTCCTTTCTATTCTAACCCTAAAAGGTCACAGTAAACACAGATCCATCGAGGTTGTCTCACAACTAAGATCTCCAAAGACTGAGTACTCTTGATTTTCACAGGTGACTTAACTGCACATGCACTGCCCTACAGGCACCCCAAGGGGTTCAGAAGACAGTTCCTTTTAATAATCATTCATCAATTTGGCTGAACATTGAAGTGGGCCAACAGAACCTGCAGCTCTACAACAAGCCTTCAGGAATAAGAAAGAAATAGCAAATTCAAAAAGATGAGGGGAAATAGCCAATCCAAAGGAACAGGAGAAGTAACAGATGTGAAGAACAATACTGGCAAAGCTGTCAGAAGACCAGGACTCAGGTCTGGGGATAGACATAAGGTCAGAAATAACTTGGCTAGGAGGAATCATTGCAGTAAAGAGCTGGGGAGTTGCCAAGCAAGGGCAGACCAAAGAGAGGGGACAAGAAGCAGAAGGAGGAAAACCAAGGGGAGCAGCCTAAACTGGTGCAAAGAAGCTTGAAACCAGCTTCAGGAATGGGAGAGATACTGAACACAGCCTTCAAGGGACAACCTGCAGAAAGAATAAAGTACTAATTAGCTTGGGTGTTTGTCTCAAGACACCCATGATTTAACTTTGAGAGTATACAGTCTTTTACATAATACATGCAGAAATAACTGGGCGGGCTTAGCAGTTCTGTAAAACTGAAACCAGATTGTAAATCAGGCACCCAGAAACTGAGAAATACTGTACTGATCAACAACAAAAGGAAAATTTTCAGAGACTTGCCTTGCACCACACAGAAACTCTGGGGAGCAGTAGGGTTGTGTCACAGACCTCTGGAAGGATGCAGTTCTCAAAAAACAACTGTGTCCTCCTTTTCCTTTAATCCCCTGCTTTGACCGCTGTACAACTTCCAATTTCTTCACCAAATAAAGCTGTCACACTCATTGATGCCCTTTACTAAACAGTTCATCCCCAGATTAGGCCCCTCCTGTGCATTAAATACAACAGAGAAAAGTAGATCATCTAACTAAAGATTTAGCATAATTGGAATCCACCGGCCAAACTGTGGTTACAGGGACTGCTCTTTTAAGACAGCTATTTTGACAGCAGCGTAGGTCATTTGTCATTTAAAATGCTGATTTCACACCTATAACTGCTTGTTTGTATGGAGCAGCATTGCTTTTCATTCAGTACGGAATCAACAGTGCCAAACACTTTCCCCAGTCCCAGAAACGATGCTGGAGGATCCACCCACACTTTGGGAGCAAAAGTTATGATCACTAGAAAACCTCAAGGACCACGTTCATCCATATTTGTAGAAGGAGGAGACTGGACAGAAGACCAAGTTCATGAGTCCAGAGCAAGTTAAGTGTCACAGGACAGAACCTTCCAGCTTCCAGCTGTGACACCAGCTTTTAAACACTGATAAAAACGTGACTTTTCTCTTATTATGTACTGGTCTCATATTAATTATTGCTGTATCTGTCTGTGTGATACTGTAATATTTTGAACTTTAAAAAGTGACCCATAAAAATTGGAAAGGATAAGATACCTATGATGTAATTCCCTTGTGCAGATATTATCCATGCTCACAAAGCACCTGAGAAATGCTCTACAGAATTCTGCACCTGGACAGGAAGACTTATCCCAGATTTTACATTTTACACGTAGCATCTTCCACAAAAAAATACCTGAGCGCCTTTTTTTTTTTTTTAAATCAAATACTGTAATGTTCAGTAAGTTTTGATATTTACTGAACTGTTATCAGAATAAAGAATGCACTAATACTTATTGATTTATGGTAAAAATATAGCAGAAAAATGGCCCAAAGAGCTTGGCTAGTAGCTCTGATGGCTGAAGATATCACCACTCTGCTGTTTAGGTTTACAGCCTCCCAAGCAAAGTCAACGGACCAGATCAAGTGAACGCTCTTCAGAAATGTCAAACCAACGGTTCAAATTAAGCCACTGAACTTGGCACTGAAGTTGTTGAAGCGTAGGGACACGTTTCCTTCCACCTGCCGTATTGTGGGAGGCAGTAATTTCCAGCCTAGTGAATGTAAAAAGTAGCTACAGTACCAAAAAAATTACTGGTGGCAAGACAAAATGTAGGTGGGCAAAGGGAAAAAATAAAAATAAAAATCTTTAGAGTGTATATCAATACCTTCTTTATTCTGAGCAACACTGAAAAAAAACCCACAAGCTGCTTTTTGAAGGAACACTATAAAAAATTAGAGGCTTAGAAAACTATGAAAAACTATACCTTTAACACAGGTCATCACACAGAAAATGTAGAAAAAAAGCTGGAAAAATGCCAGGGAAGAGTCCAAGCAAGCAAGTATTTTTAAGATGCCTTATAAAAAGATATTTAATTCTGAAGTCTTATTATAATCTCCTAAAGACTGGACAATTCTTGAAAAATTCTCAAGTCTGAATCCAAGCTTCAGATTGCCAAGGGTTAAGAACTGAAGCAGGCACAAACCAGAATTATAGAAAGGTGTTATGCTTAACCTTAGCAGTAAACCCTGCACTGCACTTTCCCCAACATAAGAGATTTTACAACAGAGAATTAGTGGAAGACCAAATTCTCAGCAAATCTCGTATCCTCTGCGCCTCCACTGCTAGCCACAATTTCCACCTTAGCGACCTGTTCTACTCATGGCATGGAGAAATTCCAGGCATCAAATTCTTTCTAATCACGTTTCATTTTGCTGGATGGAAGTTACAGAAACCTCAGTGAGGCAACCAAGTAAAGCCAGGTAAAGCAGTTTTTCAAGCACAGAAATAATCTGCACGACTTTGCCTTGTATAAAAGGAAGGAACTGAGCATGTGCAAAGGCATTTGCCAGCACTGATTTTAGTTGCAGAATTCTGTACAGTTTGCGACAGTGCAGTAAAGGTACCTTACCTATAAACAGCCCCAAGGAACTGAGGTGTGCCGTTTCCAAAGATTGGCAACATCCTTCCTATAATTAGTCATGTGGTAGAAAGAATGATTATGCTTCCAAAATTTTAGATGGAGGGTAAAACATATTATTTTCTTACGCAAGACTGAAATAACTGTGCTTGTGAGAGCAGACATGACCTCAACTTCTTCAAGCATGTAGCAATGGGAGTTAGCAGCACACCTCTGATTGCAGGTTCTCATCCAGAGTGGCACAGCCCCACTCGCTTCCCATATGCTCAGGTTCAGGATGCATCCGGCCAGCGAAGACCAGCTCCTGCTTTTGCATCCTTCCCAAGCGCATCCCAGCTGGAGCCACAGGTTTGGAGCACCTCCAGGTTTTTTTCAGAAACTACAACTCCGAAGTGCTCCACTGGCAAACGCTATGGAACATTGATGAGAAGGACACTGGACACAATTTACTATCACTGTCTCTCCTCTTTTCCGAACAGTCTTATTCTCCACGCTCTTTCACTTCACTTGCCCCCTCCATATCCACAGTCCTTTTCTCCCTTGCTACTCCCTTTCACCTTGCTCAGCTACCTCCTTCACAAAATCCATTCTGTATGCAACAAGCTAGAAGAACACAGCCGTATTTAGAGACCATCACATCTCACACAACAGGCTTCTCTGTCAGCATGCCACAGCAGTAGAAGCACAAATAAGATGCAGGCATTTGTGCTATATACAAGAACATCAAAGAGCTTATACAAGATCATCAAGAGCTTTCATGAGTGGGCCAGGTCTACATGTAACAACCCTGGAACGTCAGTGTCTTTTTGAAAATCACCTGCTGGTTTCATACAAGGTCTTGGCAATACCTTGCTGCTGTATGTAATGAGTACTTTTAGTGGATATACACACACATTCACAAAGCTCTCTTGCAGAGAAATCCCTGGTCATGTACTACAAACTGCACAGCAAGTCTCCTCCACCTAAGATCAAGATCTCAACTTGCCTGAAGATTAGGGGGAAACTACGTAACTCTGTTATATTTCATCAGGACGGTTTTAGCTAAGTTAGAACGTACCTCACAATTTCCAAATTTACTATTAATTGCATGTTTGGTAATAATATTGTAAATTTAAGAACTTCACATTCAGTAGAAGTAAAATGGTGCAGAAGTAGCCTTCTTGCTGAGTGAATACACTTTATTGCAGCTTTCAGATGCTGCTTTCAATGTATTTCTGCAGCACTGGCACCTGCCTTTCCTCTGCGAGGGACAGAAAAGTGGCTGGAGCAGTGGGCTGACAGAAGCAGAAGCACACCGTCCACCTGTGTAGGCTGATGCAACAGCATTTACCCCAATTTCCAAAACAGGGAAAATACAGCAGTAACTGCCAGGGAAGCTTAGGGGAGATTGCCTTCCATTATCTCCTGTACACCTCCCTTACCATGTACCACACAAACCACAAAGACCAGCTACGACCCCACCACTCCCCCATGCAGCCAAGACATGCTCTCCTCTCAGTAATGTCCTTAATTTACAAACTTTAGCTTCCCTTACAGTAAACAAAGCACTACAGAGGTCAGAATGTGAGAAGCAAAGGAGGCAGGGCAGCGGGAAGTGCCTGTGAAGCAGGAAAGGGAAATTCCTCCCTCTATGCGAAAACCAGAACAATCAACTTCATCTGTAGCAAAGAGCTTATCAGATTAGGTAAAGCAGCAATAGGTGTGATTTAAACACATTTGAGGCTATGCCTGTGGTCCAACAGATGTGGATGAAGTCGATACACCCTAAAGCTTTCCTCTTCCAAGGTCAACATTTTCCAACAACGTTTTTGCAAAGGATATCTGTTTGAGATTTAGGTAGATAATCCAACAATGGAGAGGAAATTCAGTTTGTCAGAAAAGAAACAGGAAGGGAAGTGACAAGCAGAAGAAAAGAGCGCGTAAGAGAGCGCTCTGGGCTATGCTGCCTGCGTTACTTGATCTCCCATCTCTATTCAAGGGTAACAGGTAGAGGTTTCAAAGTTCATCTCCAAGCCAGGCAATTGCTCTCCACATCCAGACAAGAAATGGGGAAGTTTTTCCAACAATGTCATCTACAAAGGGTGCCCACGAGGTATTTTTATATTCTAATGGTGCATCTTATGCACCAGCAATTAGGCAATTAAAATTTACTGTGGCAGAGCACATGCCAGGAGCCTGAATTAAAACTTAAGAAATAAACAAGAACCGAAAGGGGATCCTTGGCCTTGTCATTTTCCTTCCTAATTCTAGTACAGTAATACAGAGACTGAGGAACCAGAGCATATAGGAAACAGAGCAGCCATTTCTCCTAGGAGTCAATTCACTTCACAGGGAAAAATTCCATTTAATACAGCATCTGTGCAACCAGACTGGACTGGAACGAGATGGCTGAGGATACCCAGCCTTCAATGTATCTGAGATCTCAAGACTGAAAACTACTACCTGAGAAGGGGTACAGCCTTTTGTCTCAGCTGACAGCAAGTGAGACAGATGTAAATAAGTTTCTGCAGAGGTGTGATCACTGTCTTCAGTAATGGAGCCAAACACCCTCTGAAGATCATATGGTTGTTGAGCCACACTTTGGCAGGGTTCTTTGTTTCTCCACGGGTCCCTGCAAGCTACCACCCACTACAGATTAAGTTAAAATTAGCTCATTAGAAGCAAATTAAATCATAGGCAAAGTTGTCACGTATCTAGAAAACTGCATGCAGCCTAGATACAGCTAATTGAAAACACCCCTGAAATAATGATTTGCTAACAACTTGGTGCTGCAGCAGGGAGCCGTGAAAGAGGTCACATCCACTTCGGAGTTCGGAAAGCGCCAGAACTTCTAAATTTGAGAACACCTGAACATCAAGTTCTTGCCAAAAATACACATGCTCCCACCTAGCATTTGCATGGCGAGTCAGAGAGACTTGTGAATACAGGGGCAAGGTACTGCATTCTCGGAGTTCCTAGAAGGAAGGTGAAGGAAGGAGGGGGAACAGGTCACCCTGTTTGCAGCACAACAGGGTGCTTGCTGCAGAGCTGGAGGACAGTCGCACAGACGGGTCGCCTGGGCAGCACCCTGGTTGGTGAAAGGCTCTGTGCCGCCAGCCCAGACAGGCTCAGCACCAGAGGCCTCTGCGGACACAGCCGCGCCGGCTGCCGCCAGCAGGGCCCAGCGACAGCCCCGTGCCCGCCGGGCCGTGCCGGGCACCGGCACC
>VWZF01003201.1:221616-315070 GCA_013396755.1 Sclerurus mexicanus
CCCGCCCCGCCCTGCCGCCGGCGGGGAAGGGGACCGGGACCGGGACCGGGACCGGGCAGGGCAGGGCCGCCGGCGGCGGAGGGCCCGAAGGCCGCGGGAATGAGGGTTCTCTCGTATCGTCACCTGACACGGCGGCTCTGAGAAAGGAAGCGACGCGGAGGGGCTAAATACGCATATCGCAGCTGCGGTATGTCCGAGCCTGACAACCTGAACCAGCGGTCCAGACTCGTTTTCCTTTTCCAGGAGAAAATGACGGAATCACAGAGTGAATTAGGCTGGAAAAGACCCCCAAGACCACCGAGCTCAACCGATGGCTGGAGGGCACCATGCAAACCAGCCCGCGGCACTCCGTGCCATGGCCAGTGCTTCCTCAAACACCTCCAGGCACCGGGGCTCCACCACCCCCGGGCACCCCATCCCCGTGTACAACCACCCTTTCTGCGAAGACATTCCTCCCGATGTCCTTCCCCGGCACACCTGAAGACTATGTCCTCTCGCCCTCTTGCTGGCCGCCTGGGAGAGGAGCCCAGTCTCCACTCCTTTCAGGTGGCTGTAGAGAGCCTCCTTTCCTCCAGCCCCAGTTCCTTCAGCCACTCCCCACGGGCCTTGCGCTCCAGACCCTTCATCAGCTCCACTGCCCTACCCTAGACCCACTCCAGCACCTCGGTGTCTTTCCTGAGAGGCCCAGAACTGGACAATGGTACTCAAGGTATGGCCAGAGCACTGCTGACTACAGGGCAAGAATCACTTTTCTGGTCCTGCTAGCCACAGTATTTCTGATACATGTCAGCAGGTTTCTTCCACCCATCCTTACTGTCCACACTCGGAGTTGCTTGTTGACTGTTTCACCCAGCTGCATTTGTTGAGCTGCTGTGTATCTAGAGCCTGGGCTCCATTTCTTAACCAATTTCTGCAGCACACTGCTATTAATGAGGGGTTTAATGTGCTCAAGCAGCGTTAAGCGTAATTTGAAAGAAGGTAGGAAGAGGTCACAGTCCAGCTCTGGCTCATTCTGTAATTTTAACACGGTGCACAAAAGCCAAGAAGACAAGTTACTCACAGGCCACCCTGTGGGAGCTCCCAAGAGCCATGCAAGACACTCCCGCATGCAGGAACCATGCTGAAGTGAGGAATTACTGAGACACACACAGACACACTTGTCTGGATGCCTCCAGCCAACTGTGCGTGACCTGCAGAGGACTGCTGCCAAGCACCAGCTGAGCCAGTTCCAACACCACTCTAGTGTAAGAATTTTAATTTGCCTGTTGCAGTTCCCTCATGCTGGAAGCTGCCAGCTCAAGTCCTCAATACGATCTGAATTTGGAGGGAGAAGCCAGGGGACATAGCTTGAACTTTTCATTTTTCTTTCCATGTGTCACTGGTGAAATTCTATGAAAGCGCTTCCTGCTTCAAAATCACACAGAGCTTACAGACAAGAGGTGTTTTCAATGCCTAGTCAAACATACGTGATTGTTAACACTTATCTTTGCTCATAGTTTAGCACAAAGCTCACGAACCCTGCCATGATTTTTAACAAAAAAAGAGACAGAAAATAAGAGCTCCTCTGCATACGATGCAAACTTAAAGCCATCCTCTCATAAAAATACGAAATACACTTGTCAAGAACAGGCTAGAAAGCAAATAGACATTATCACTAGCACACTTAAATTTAAATAGAGAGCTCAACAGCATTAAGAAGTAAAAACTATTTTAGTTTATTTACAGCTGATGACATTTTTGATCATTGTCAACCAAAATACAACCTTTTTGAACGGCAGGTCTGGACAACTCCCTCCAAGGATTCTGGAAGAACAATGTTTACTACTGATGATCACTTAGCACTAGGGAATCAAAACAGCACTAAAACCCAAGGCACCAGAGGGGCACTTATGTCACACCAGCATTGAAGAAGGACGACTATGTTATTTGTAGGCAGAGTAGTCTGAATCACCCAGGGCAAAATACAAGAAAAAAACAGCAGGGTAGGAATGAATAGNACGGCGGCTCTGAGAAAGGAAGCGACGCGGAGGTGCTAAATACGCATATCGCAGCTGCGGTATGTCCGAGCCTGACAACCTGAACCAGCGGTCCAGACTCGTTTTCCTTTTCCAGGAGAAAATGACGGAATCACAGAGTGAATTAGGCTGGAAAAGACCCCCAAGACCACCGAGCTCAACCGATGGCGGTATGTCCGAGCCTGACAACCTGAACCAGCGGTCCAGACTCGTTTTCCTTTTCCAGGAGAAAATGACGGAATCACAGAGTGAATTAGGCTGGAAAAGACCCCCAAGACCACCGAGCTCAACCGATGGCTGGAGGGCACCATGCAAACCAGCCCGCGGCACTCCGTGCCATGGCCAGTGCTTCCTCAAACACCTCCAGGCACCGGGGCTCCACCACCCCCGGGCACCCCATCCCCGTGTACAACCACCCTTTCTGCGAAGACATTCCTCCCGATGTCCTTCCCCGGCACACCTGAAGACTATGTCCTCTCGCCCTCTTGCTGGCCGCCTGGGAGAGGAGCCCAGTCTCCACTCCTTTCAGGTGGCTGTAGAGAGCCTCCTTTCCTCCAGCCCCAGTTCCTTCAGCCACTCCCCACGGGCCTTGCGCTCCAGACCCTTCATCAGCTCCACTGCCCTACCCTAGACCCACTCCAGCACCTCGGTGTCTTTCCTGAGAGGCCCAGAACTGGACAATGGTACTCAAGGTATGGCCAGAGCACTGCTGACTACAGGGCAAGAATCACTTTTCTGGTCCTGCTAGCCACAGTATTTCTGATACATGTCAGCAGGTTTCTTCCACCCATCCTTACTGTCCACACTCGGAGTTGCTTGTTGACTGTTTCACCCAGCTGCATTTGTTGAGCTGCTGTGTATCTAGAGCCTGGGCTCCATTTCTTAACCAATTTCTGCAGCACACTGCTATTAATGAGGGGTTTAATGTGCTCAAGCAGCGTTAAGCGTAATTTGAAAGAAGGTAGGAAGAGGTCACAGTCCAGCTCTGGCTCATTCTGTAATTTTAACACGGTGCACAAAAGCCAAGAAGACAAGTTACTCACAGGCCACCCTGTGGGAGCTCCCAAGAGCCATGCAAGACACTCCCGCATGCAGGAACCATGCTGAAGTGAGGAATTACTGAGACACACACAGACACACTTGTCTGGATGCCTCCAGCCAACTGTGCGTGACCTGCAGAGGACTGCTGCCAAGCACCAGCTGAGCCAGTTCCAACACCACTCTAGTGTAAGAATTTTAATTTGCCTGTTGCAGTTCCCTCATGCTGGAAGCTGCCAGCTCAAGTCCTCAATACGATCTGAATTTGGAGGGAGAAGCCAGGGGACATAGCTTGAACTTTTCATTTTTCTTTCCATGTGTCACTGGTGAAATTCTATGAAAGCGCTTCCTGCTTCAAAATCACACAGAGCTTACAGACAAGAGGTGTTTTCAATGCCTAGTCAAACATACGTGATTGTTAACACTTATCTTTGCTCATAGTTTAGCACAAAGCTCACGAACCCTGCCATGATTTTTAACAAAAAAAGAGACAGAAAATAAGAGCTCCTCTGCATACGATGCAAACTTAAAGCCATCCTCTCATAAAAATACGAAATACACTTGTCAAGAACAGGCTAGAAAGCAAATAGACATTATCACTAGCACACTTAAATTTAAATAGAGAGCTCAACAGCATTAAGAAGTAAAAACTATTTTAGTTTATTTACAGCTGATGACATTTTTGATCATTGTCAACCAAAATACAACCTTTTTGAACGGCAGGTCTGGACAACTCCCTCCAAGGATTCTGGAAGAACAATGTTTACTACTGATGATCACTTAGCACTAGGGAATCAAAACAGCACTAAAACCCAAGGCACCAGAGGGGCACTTATGTCACACCAGCATTGAAGAAGGACGACTATGTTATTTGTAGGCAGAGTAGTCTGAATCACCCAGGGCAAAATACAAGAAAAAAACAGCAGGGTAGGAATGAATAGGCTACAGAGGCTGTTCACTCACCTAACTTTTGTTTTCTTAATCAATCTATAAATAACAAATCTCACAAACTAATTATCAGAGAGGAATTGTATTCAAGTAGAGGTACTTGGAAAGCTGCTCTGGGACCATTACCACGTCTATTTCACATTTTCTTCAAAGATGTGTAAGCACATATAAACTCACTGCCAATCACATTTGTGGACAACCCAACAGCTGACACTATGGTGAACAAAAGAAATGGGACATAAGAGTTCTGGAACAGCTGACAAAGCATACTGTTCAAAATTACTATTATTTTTAAATAGCCAAATCTCAGGCTATATATCCAGGAAAAGAAGCCGTACCTTGGGGAAACAAGCCATAGAGTGGGAAAACATCAGAGTGAAAAACCACCGACTCTGAAAAAGGCATCATAATGACAAGGAATTGAAACACAAGATCCCATGACAAAATGCGACATTCACCTTGGAAGCACAATCCAAAGAAAGCAGGGATTTTACCTGTATGTAGACCCAATAAAAAAACCGTAACAGGGGCTTATATCCTTCTTAAAAGAAGATTACAAATCTGTGAAGGGACTAAGGAAGACAGGCATAACATAAGATTTTAGGAAGTCAATCCATACATTTCACTGAGAAATATTAAAAGCACACTTTTTCCTTACTTTCAAATGCATCCCAGCAGGAAAATATAAGATACTGACCTCTTTTGTAGAGGTCTTCTTTTCCCCTAAGTGAAAGCTGAAGTCAAATTCTACTCATAAGACAGACATGCACTTTCAACACAGGGCTTACTAGCTATTGAAATATACCATCAAAAGAAAACATAATTTGGTTTTATGCCCATTTCAAGAGCCAGTGCCTTTCTCTGGCACAAAATCTTTCACAGGTCAGACTAGATGAAGGGTGTCAAACTCTTACCTTAACTGCTAACATAAAGCAGGAAGGGACCTCAATGTCCAGTCTCAGCTGATAAGGCACTTTATTGTACTTTCTGCCTTTATACTGAACAATACAAAATTTTACACATCAATCCCCTCAGCACACTATTCACCCTCTTCTTCCTCAGTTTGTCAACGATGTGACAACTTGTAACAGGTTTCTTCCCACACAGATTTCCAGAAAGTATCCTGCTTTGCCCATTAGAGAGGTATGGCTGACACAGAATCAAAAGCCTACAACAAGCAATAGCTAACAAATATCAGACCTCTGTGACCTACATAGCAGAGAGACTTCAAAACTTTCCCCACCAAAAAGTATCAAAAATTCCTATCATAAACTGACTGAGAAAAAGTTTATATTCTTCAGCTTTCATGATAATGAAGGGCAACACAATTCTACAGTAGCACAGTTCATCATTAGAACTTATGAATTACAAGCCAATTTCTCTATCTGCTACTTTTCCACAGCTTCTTTTAAAGTAATAGTAGTAATATTGCAAATTTGGGATATCTTAAGTCACAGAGATTCACTAGTATCATTTCCTTTGTTACTGAAGATCTTTAGGAGAACTATTCCCTTCCAATTTCCTTGCAGCCCATTAGTACCTGCAGGCCAAAAAAGAACGTGGCACATGAAACCTTCCAGCAGGGTAAACAAACCTCAGCTTGACATAAAAATATAACTTCAATGTTTATCTAATAAAATACAATATTACTTAAAATATATCACCTGCTACTGACACAATTAAGGCAGCTATTAAAATGCAAATCTTGTTGCTTCTTCCCCTTTCAATGTTTAAGGACATAATGAACCTACTGTAAATCCTGAAAATAAAGCACAGGCCACTTCAAGAAGCTGCTCTCTGTGTTCATAGGATTTCTTTCCTACAGAGTGTCAACCAAGTCATTGGGGAGTGTTCCTTTTACAGAAATAGCTGGTCAAGGATTTTCTGAAGGTATTTCCAACAAAATCATGTCAGAGACAGAAAAGTTCACTATGCACATTTGGAAAAAGAAAAGTAAGAAATGATTGTAAAGTTTCTGGTTACTATTCTGTCAACTACAGTTTAAGACTGGAATTAAATTGTTGTGCTCTTCAGCTTCAGACGATGAGACACATATTTAGAATAAATACACATATTCCAAATGACCACATATCAAGTGCTAGGGCAGCATGAGTACTTGTGAAATGCGTCATGTCAACAAAGCTGCTACAGTTCTGTATTTCCAAGTTTTCCAATCACAGGCTTAAACAACAGATACTGCTTACCACCTACATTCTGTGGCTGCATTTTTAGATTATTTCAGCTTAATGCTCTTCTTATGAGCAGAAGGTGCTACCACTGAAAAAATAATATTTTAGAAGTCTGCTTTGAAAAAAAGCATCTCACCCAACCTGCTACTCTCCAGAAACTTAAAAGTGAAGAGAAAATACACAACCACTTTCTTATGCCACCCAGTGAATAACGAAGGCCTTTGTAATATAAATGCACACCTTCTGGAAGCAGGAAAGCTTTCAAATGTGAGGTTTTCTAAGTTTTGTCTTTCCTTTTGGGAGGCATAAGAGAAATAATAAATGCATGATACTTGTTAAACACCAAAATGCCAACCCCTTTCACTCATTCCAGCACATGTACACATGGGCCTTCATTAAACAGACTCACATGCTTATCACTTCATACTAACTTGAAAGAGCAGAGTTAATGATGACCTAAAGAATTTTCAGAGTAAATGACTATGGCACATTAATGCAGTTCTGCAATATATGTTTACAGCTATGTAAATACAAACATTTGCAGGATTTTTACAAACTGTGTCCTGTACTTATTCAATATGAATTATTAGCACTGCGTATATTTGTGATTCTAAACCCAGTATGAGCCTTTTGGCACCATGTCAACCAATTGTCCTCAACAATCCAATTTCACGGGTTTGAAGACGTTGCATGTTCCATCTTGCAAAATCTACCACAGCATAGAAATATGCACCTTTTTAGTAAAAGCCAGTAGTGTACCAAAAGGCATGAGAGAAAAATATCAATATATTTAAATAAAAACATTTTGTGTATTAGGAAAAAAAGCTGGAATCAAATCTATAGTACCTAGGGCTTTCCATTAATGAAAGAAATTATTTTTCCCACCAGAAACATTAATATCTCTTAAGTAGGAGAGTGCTCAAAGTCCCGAGACAATTATATAGTTAGCAAATTTTAAACAGAATATTACGTTACACGATACTGGAATTGAAGAATGATATTCCCAGTAATCAAAATATTTTGGTACATATTACAGGTATTTTCATACTGTCCTAGGTAGTTAGTGAACCACTAGGAAGTCTAGTGGGTCAAATAATACACATATTCTGTTAATCATTAAAATCCTTAAACGTCCAATAGAAAACATTGCATTTAACACTGGATCTCCACTGGATCAAGCCAATTACTAAAAATAACTTTAATTAGCTATCTGTCTATGATCTGTTACCTGTCTGCTCCTTTCCAAAAGGAGTTCCTGCAGCACCATTGCGTGAGGTTTAGTGATTACGGCCAAGAAAGGAACATAGATCACCTGAACCATCAAGCCTAGAGACCCCTGCAGCAGGGCAGACCATGGCAGAGTCCTTGATTACCAAAACCACACACCATTCCCACTTTTCTCTCTGACATTTAAATACCTGCCATGTGGCTTTGTATTTATTTTACTCTCTTTTTCAGTTTTTTTTTTTCCCCATGGAGAAGGCTGGTGAGTAATACTTTGAAAATAGAGTTAAGAATATTCTTACAGACATCAATTTATCATGTTAGTGTATGAAAAGACCTAATATGGTAACTAGACTGTGGAAAACAAAGAATGTTTACAGCACTTGAAGAAATGAACCAGCTTCCATATAATCAAGAGAACACAAATGTGAGATCAATGTTGATTTATAGTTGCAAAAATAAAGTCCTACACATATAAGGAATATAAACATTATTTGATCACAGAACAGTTGCTTAAGACAGACAGAATTAAATAATCAACAGGCACTCGTTCACTTTTACAAACACTAAGTGTTGCATGCATCTGTTCAGACTAACTGTAAATAAGACATTTGGCTATAAGCTTCAGCCAAGTTACTATGACTGTCTTCCCTCTCATTATTCCCTAAACTTGTTTCTAATCAGCTTGTCTGAAGTTATTTGAGTTTCCACAAGTGAAAGTTACATAGCTATTTATTTCTTAAAGGCTTGTAAAACAAAACACAGGGAATGAGTACTGAAGGAAAAGCAATATTCCTCTGGAAAAAATGTTCTTAATCAGAACCAGTTAATATTGACCACTGTCACAGTTTAAGCACTGTTACCCCCCATAAATCCCACTTCGTTACCAGTGTGGGATTGAAAAACATCACCACTCATCTATTAGTGCAGGTTTATTGGGCAGCAAACCTACTGGAGAAGAAGCAGCTTGCACACACATTTTACAACCTTGGTCAACTCCTCATCTCTGAAAACAGTTCTGTCCTGAGGTATCCTGCGGGATACCAGTCTGCCAAGAAAACTCTTCCTCAACACATCAAATGAACTCCCAGTTCTGCATCTTCTGTAATTTTTAATAGTAAAACATGACCGGAGTTTACAGTAAAGTCACAAATGAAAACTTCAATACAGAATGATAACTTCTGCAGCTTATTATGGATTTCACATATTTTATTTAAAGTATACGACAAGTACTCATTTTGGCCAGAACTTTCAGCTTTAGACTTGCCTTCTTTATAACATTTAAATGCACATCCAGGTCACTCTATTGGAATACTCAGGAGTAGGTACCTTCCACGAAAACCCTGCATGAAAGGATGTAGCGGGAATAATCTTCTTACTTCAGTCTCTGTTCTGTGTAAAGCGCTGATGAACTCCAAATTCCCATGGCTAGGTCTGTTGATGAAGACTTCAGTATCCCTTCCTTCCTCTGAATCTTGCTCTGGTATCCAACTGAAAATTGTTAAATCAATATATTAAAAGCAGGTATCCTGCAAAAGAAATATTTTAGGGTGTTTGTGCTATCTTAGCACTTTGTAACATCAGAACAAAGGCCAGAATAAAGCAGAAGGCACTGTAAAGAAAACTAGTGATGCAGGCAACAAGCAACATGGTGGTTCTGATGAAAGAGACATTACCTTACATCTCACACAAAATTTAAATTATGTGATAAGCATCCCGTGCATTCTGAAACAGAGGAACAACACAGATGGCAAGAGCAGCATAGTAGGATGGCAAGGAACACAAGAAAACAAGGTAGTGTAACTCTCCTTTAATCAGTTTTTCCAAATGTAACTGATAAAATGAAGGAGGAAGAATTCAGATTTGGTTAAATTGGGAGTCATTGCAAATATCCACGAGGAGAGGGATAACTTAAATACAAGAAGTTTATGGAAAAAACAGAAATAAGTAAAAACTGAAATAATGTTCAGTTTGTAAAATCTGCAAGTTTATTCTTGGCAGTTACAAAAAAAAAAAAGCATTTAATGGAAGGCTGAAGATGACAGTAAAGTTAAAATAAAAGCCAGAGTGCAGTATTTACAGAAGCTAAATTGCAAGTTCTCTCCCAATGCAGCAGAAAAACATGCTTTGATCTTGGGAGAATTCTTCTGAATTTAGATAGTCAGTCTTGAAGATGGCAGGGACAGATTGCAAATCTGCCATATTCAGATACTAGATCAAGGAGGTTTCTTTTAACTCCATTAATTAACCCCCTTCCAGAATTCAGAACTGCAGCAAAATTTGTAAAGAGCTCGACAACATAATGACACAGCTTGTCCAATAAGCAAGCATTTTCCAAATTAAAGCCTTTTCCTACTTAAATATCTGAAGTTACTAAAGCTTGCTCCTCTGATAAGATATTCTATTTCCTTACAAAGAAAGCAGAATCTTCTAAATTCTAAACCCTAATCGGTTTAGAACATTTTAAGTTGTATCCGCATCTACCATCTAACTTGGGTTTGGATGCTCTTTAAGCCTCACCACTACAAGTAACAAATTTGGCAGGGCACAATTATTGAAATTTACAGAGTTAACAGGACAAGAAAAAAACATCACTCATCAGCCTTTGAATTTGGGACAATTAAGCAGAATCAACTAAGAGCCAGGCCTCTCCCACACGACTGGGGACACTTAGGTAGAAACTTCAGTTCCTTAAGGGTCTCCTAACAATCCAGATAAAAATACAGGCACATCACCTGTATGTATTGCTACTGCAGCATCATACAGACATTTCAAACATTTAATACACAGCGTTTTTCCTGTCTGCAGAAATAATAATTTGTCACTTCATGGATTAGTAAGACTCATGTAGGAGAGGTACAAAAAGCTGCTATGACTAATACAAAAGAAAAATTTCAGGTACCGTTTCAGGTGTGCCCTCTTCATTATGCATCACATCAGCTAAAAATAAAGATGAGCCCTGCACTACTCATGCTTAGGAAGCTTTGATACCATCTTTGCTGCATCTTAATTATTTTTTAAATATCATGGACACACAGGCAAGACATTTCTGGACAAGGAACTCCTATCAAAATAGGGGAAACTTTATCTAGTTACATTTTTAAAAACTTTATTCAGCTATGTTTTAGTCAGTATGACATGCGACAGTTTGCTAAATAAAAAACCTGTTTGTTATCATGAATTCAGGTACTCCAAGAAAATTAATGACTCGATGTGAATTCAATGCAAGATCCTCTTTCAACGGGGAAAGTGTTATTTCATTTACATGTTCTCTACATGGATTCTCTCTGAATGACCTTGCGGGCAAAAAATGTGTTGGCAGTGTTTTTACCTTACAATTACCTGATCTGGGAGTAATTTTTTAAACCAGAACTGTACTGAGAACAGTAGCAAAGATACCCAGCTCACTGAGCCGTGGGTTTCTCAGCCTGATTCAGTGTAAGCATGTGCACCTCCGGTTTGTCATTCCGCACGGCCTTTCCCCCCAAGGGAGTCGCTCTGCCCGGGGACACCCACGCCGTACACGGGTTCGAGGCCGAGGCCTGCCCCGCGTCGCCGCCCTCCCCCGGGCCCGGCGGGGCAGCAGGGCCCGGCCGCACTCACCATCGACCTTTTGCACGCGAAGAACGTCACCTGCAGACTGCGGCAGTGCCCTTCCCGCAGGCACTGCTTGGGGCTCTTGTTCTCCTGGGGGCGGGACGGAGCGGGTTAGAGCACGGCGGGGTGGCGGGGCGGGGTTGCGGAGCGGGGCGCAGCGCTCACCTTCAGCACGCAGGGGCAGCGCAGCAGGNCGCCTCGCCTGGCCTGGCCTGGCCTGCTGCCTTTGCCCGGCCGCTGCAGGCGGAGCGCATCCCCCTCTGGCAGCCCCTGTGGCGCAGGATGCTGCCGACCACGGCGGTGGGCCCGCGGGGCCAGGGCAACGGGGCGCTGAGCCCCCGGGACGCGGCGCGGCACACGGCCGGCGCCAAGCGCTACAAGTACCTGCGGAGGCTCCTCCACTTCCGACACATGGACTTCGAGTTCGCGCTTTGGCAGATGCTCTACCTGTTCACTTCACCGCAGAGGGTGTACAGGAACTTCCACTACAGAAAACAGACGAAGGACCAATGGGCGAGAGACGACCCCGCCTTCCTGGTGCTGCTCAGTGTGTGGCTCTGCGGTGAGTGCAGGAGAGCACGCAGCGGAAGGGAAAGTTTAGGGATCAGTGCTCATTTTCCTTCTGATAACACGCAAAAAAGGGATCGGTCCCTACGGATCATATTTTAGTTAAAGCGGAATAGAAAAAAGGGGCCCAGCCTTTTGCAAGTTACAGTGGGAATTAGAAAATGGAATAGTCATCACTAAAACTGGATAGTCTTGAACTGATCTCTGTTGCAACTCATTTTCAAACTATGCGATTCCCTGTAACATTACAGACAGTAATAAACCGCCATACCACACAGCAATGCTTTAGTTAACAAGTACTGAATATTGGTTTACCTGAACATTATGAATAAAATACTGTTTTTACCGTAAAGGCCCGAGTGAGATTCTGTATATTGCAGAATTCAGCTATAAACAAAGCAGCTCATGTAAGTGACTGAACTGCAGATTCAGTGAGGAGCATCCCAGTTGTCTTTTGTTAAATAGCATGTTGCTGTTTGCAATAGCAAAACTCTTTAACTGAGATAAAACTGTGGATCACCACGCACGTGGTTTGGGTTAACAAGGAGCTTTTCTAAAACAAAGAGTGTTCTATTGTAGCATTGTGTGAATTTTTTAAAAAACAGTTTGAGGGGAGCAGTACAATTGAGCTCAAGTACAGATGAGTGTTCAATCTGGGAGAGGGATTATGTTATGAATAAATTGCATTATATCTAGCTTTTTGTTGGAAAAAATAAGCTGTTGGACTGAAAATCATGGGGAAAAAATGAAAAGGGAAGTGGAGACTTCATAACAGTATATTAAAAAAACCTCTATCAGTTTAAGATCTTATGGTTTCTTTTCCACAGCTAACTTTAATAATCTTTTTTTTCCTTTCAGTGTCCACTGTAGGATTTGGATTTGTGCTGGACATGGGGTTTTTTGAAACAATAAAGCTGCTGCTTTGGGTTGTATTCATAGACTGTGTAGGCGTTGGCCTCCTGATTGCAACTCTGATGTGGTAAGTAGTGATTTCTGAAACTGGGTTCAGTACTGCTCTTCAGACATGGAGAGTCCTCTGCTGTTTGCAAGACACTTGCTTCTTTGTTTGGGGTAAACTTATAAAGCAAGTATTGACTATAGATTTTTGTGCTGTTGTAGTAATTGTTTCAAAATGTTACCATAAAAAAACAACTACTCCTTGCAAAAGATAAATCAGGAAGTTTGTATTACGGTGAACATTCCAGCTTTTCTTTCTTCTTGAGCTGGTTAATAGTCAGCAGTAATGCCAAATAAAAAACATGTTAAAAAAAAAAGAAAAAGCTGTTCAATCATAATAATGAATGAAAAAATTAAGCAGTATAAGCCTGAGGATGATTCTATTTAAGCCCATGCTTTTTGCTGAAGATTTTAGCAAGGGCCATTACAAGCCACATCTGTCTCACATGTGGCAGTTTTGCTGCTTTGGTGGTAGTCGCTGCCAGTTTTATCCTTTAAGGTTCAGAGACTTGCAAAATTGGAGAGGCAGGAGCAGGTCAGATTACAACCCAGGCCTCAGCACCATAGATGTGTCCTGCAGCAGTGAGGGAGCCACGAAACGATGCGAGGCTGCTGTTTCTGCACTGCAGCAAGGGGAAGGCACCAAAGAAAGCACTTTTATTTCACCAAGAACTTAAGAAAGCAGCGGCCTTTAGAAGACATTTTAGTGAGGGAGTTGACAGTTTAAACTGATGCTGATTGGAAAAGGGGTAAATTCCTTTCAAACAGTGGCCTTGGGAATTCCTGCTTATAATTGCAAAATTGAGGATGAGGCACAAACAAGAACTGTAGCTGATAGATGAAAGGTCCGTCTGACCTGTGCTCCCGTCAGGGACAGCAACTCATAAATTGCTTGGGGAAGGGCTAATAGTAATGCTCCCCGCTCCCAGCCTGCCATTCTCTAGCAATTTGTGCCTCCGGGTACAGTCTCCTGAACCAGGAAGGCTTCAGCATCTGGTTTTCCTCTGTCTTTAAATCAGCTTCCTGCAAGCCTCAATACTAGTCATCTGGCTCCAATTTGGTGCAAGTTCCTTCTTTCAGTGCAGGCTCACCTTTTTTTCCAAAATCTCTCCGCATTCCTAATGAGTCTTAAGGCCCTTCTTACCTCGTCTCATCTCACCTCACCTCACACACAGGCCCTGGCTCTTTCTGACGCTGCCTTTGGCACAGAGCATGTCAGAGGGAGCTTCCGTGAAAACTCTGGTCTCTTAACTTATTTCTGAGCATGTATTCACTTCTTGTTCCTCTTGTAAATGGAATAAATTTTCTGATGGCAGCAGAACTTAAGCTGAAGCACAGCCTTGAGGCTCATTCCATAGCCTCTAACACCAGGTGGTGCACGTTCCATTTGCAGTAAGAATGGGCTCATGTTAAGGGCATTGTCCAGCCCCTCCTCCTGTGCCTGCAGTGCACCGGTTCTGTGGAGATGAAATAACCCTGCTGATCCTGTACAAGCACTTTACTGAAGTCGTCTTCCTGTGTGTACAGAGAGAAGTGGCAGCTCGTGTCTGCATTGATAAATTGTAGCACTGATTTCTTTACAGAAGCATTTTGCTTCTGTATTACCAGCAGTGTATTTCAGCTGCCTGCTGCGCAGGGGATTGTAACAATAGTTTTAACAACAACATTTTAACAGTAGTCTGGTCTGCATGATTCTTGCATGTTTTTTCTCCCAGAAGGCAGAAACTTTGCGGTGGAGAGTTAAGAACACATACGACTTACTATGTCAAACCTATGTTTTATCAGTCAGCTTTGTAGATTCACATTAACAACAGTCTCAAATATCTTTTCATGTAGGTTCATTTCTAATAAGTACTTGGTGAAGCAGCAGAACAGAGACTATGATGTGGAGTGGGGATATGCCTTTGATGTGCATCTGAATGCTTTCTACCCACTTCTAGTCATTTTGCATTTTATCCAGCTGTTCTTCATCAACTGTAAGTAGAATACTTTGAGCTCTCTGCTTCAAAAACAGTGCTTTATCAAAACAGCTGAGAGAAGTTATCTCTTGCAGATGTCATCATATCTGATTCTGTCATTGGCTATTTTGTTGGGAATACGTTATGGCTGATTGCCATTGGCTATTACATCTATGTGACGTTCCTAGGATACAGTGGTGAGTAGTATCAACTTCTTTTGTGTTTGTTTGACTAAAAACAAGAGCATGTTTTCACTCTATTACTTTGATCTTAGTCTGTTAATTTGTAAAGCAGAGGCTCAGCTGGGCATTGACATAATTCTTTCTTTGTGGCAAAAGAAGTTTGATAGAAATTTACCAATCCATACTTCCAGCTGAGTGGACATCTTCACCAAAGAACTTTTTATTCTCACCTTACCAACTTCCCTTATTAGGCCTGTAGCACCACAACTTGGCTTTCTTCTTCCTCTGTAACTCCACATTGAGATGTTTGCATTAGATAAAAATTCTTTAATGAATGTAAGGCCATAGTTGTAGGTAAAGCAGTTTCCCAAGGCATTATGTGGTAACAGTTGGACTAGTAGGGCAGAGATGCCTGAGGAAGCCAGCAGAACAGAACTATTATTTCTTGCTGTTTTGCCCCAAGGCCACTCCACATGAGGCACCTTTTCTCAAGAGCACTACTTTATACTTGCTTCATTGTTGCTTCTGTTTCAGCATTGCCCTTTTTGAAGAACACAGCTATTCTTTTGTATCCATTTGCACTTCTCATCATGCTCTATTTGATCTCGCTAGCATGTGGATGGAACTTCACCAAGATGCTTTGCTCCTTCTATAAATACAGAGTGAAATAAACCCAGGACTTCATGTATCTAATGCTTATTTTGTTTTTACCTTAGCCGTTTTTGACAGTAAAGAAAAAACGAAGAACATTTTGTAAATGGTTGTAAATTTCTCTTTATTGTAGATAACTGTGTAAAAAAGTTTGAAGTGTCCTTTTTTATTAAAATATTTACAACAGTAAACATGTTAGCAATTTTGTTCAAATACTTGCGCAGTACATTCCTAAAAACAAGTTACTTGTACATCTCTGTAGCTTAAATTTAACTGCAACAAGTCTATGTAGCATAACTCTTACTGCAGGTATTTTGCACATACTGGCATAAGCTCTACATTGAGGGGTTTAAGTGACACCAAAAAGCAGTTTTATTGGAGAGTAGTATTGGAATACCTTGCCTTGGGACTGTGTGAAAGTACGGATCTTAATAGTGTTGCGATGGTAAAGAAACAACTGTCTCTAGATACAGATCTGTCCTCTCCTTGTATGAAAGAACTTGAGAACAGATTTATTTTAGTGACTACTTCAAATATACATGGACAACTCTGGCACACAGAAGAAACAAGTGATGAAAGGCACAATAAACATGACCCATATCTGGTTTCCAAATATAGCAGCAAGTTTTTAAACCCAATCTCTAGCAGTCCAGTGGGTATTATTACATCCACCATTCTGAGTGGCAGGTCAATGAACATGGAAGGAAAGTACAAATTAGTTTGGCTACAATGGTGGCCTCATGGCAATGCCTGTAGCTGTAAAGTCCACAAGGCAGGAGTACAAACTGACTGTCACAAACAATACTTACGGAGAGTGAAGATGACAGCTTTCCAACATGGTGTTCACTAGGACTCAGTTTCCAAAACAACACAAGAGTAAACTGGTTACAGTAAGACTTAATATCTCAATACTAGAATTTGATCTCTAAGGAAAAACTATATTTTATCTTAAAATACCAAATATGCTGGCAGTGCATCTTACAGTACTGTGTGTCTCAGCCACTGTTAAGGCTTGAAGAGAATCGTGTTTCCCTCTCAGCAGATGCTGAGCGACGTTCCCCTTTAAACAAGGGAAGCACTGAACAGCTGATCCATGGAAGGCGAAGGATTCCAGTCAGGACCTGCTCCCTCCCTGGCAAACAGCATGAACTCCTGTCCTGCAGGCAGCTGAAGCCTAACTGTACACCTTGTTCCTAACAGGAATCCTAGCACCAGTGATCACCCACTTCAGTTCAACAGTAAAAACTCATATTTAGTGCCCTGTGGTTTGATACCAGTGAAGGACTCAGGGCCTGTGTACCTTCCCTTTAGAGATATCAAAGTTTGCCCCCTTGAAAGAAGGCTTCATCATTCTCAAAATCAAGCTACTTTAACTTCTAGCAGCTCACTGTTTGCAGCAGAAATTAGCAAAACCTTTCAGAGCCCCGTAAGGTCAGAAAAGTGACACTCAAAGACCAGTGCACCAGGTCTCCATGGGGTGTGTGTTTTACGTCAGCAATCAATGTTAGCCTGAAAACACCAGTTGTTTAATAGCTTTTCAGCATTATGCTGGTGATTGTAAAGATGATTTAAAAATACAAGTTTTTTTTTACCCTAACTATAGTCACTTTTCAGAATGCATCATTCCTAGTAAGAACAAATATAGAACCTCAGGTTGGTGTATTTCAGGGGAGCAAGGTTTCTAAAGATTTCATTCTTCTTTTCCCCCATAAGACTAAAATAATACTTCCAAAGTTGGAGGCAAACTACAAATTATTACAATACTTCATCTGGAGCAGGTATTTCCAACAGAATACAGAGATTACTGAAAATACGTTCGAAAAAAAAAATGAAGGAAACTGTTACACAGTTGTTCCATTTTTCCAAAGACTAATCACACTCCAGCCCATTCAAGGAATTGTGTATCACATGGGCAAAGTATAAATTGCTTTGCTCTCAACTGACTCAAGGTATTTAAAAACTGCTTTTGAAACAGCTAGCCAAGTAGCAATAAGACAGAAGAGTCCAGTCTTTTCTTGGTCCATGAATCATACATTTATCTTTGAATTTTTCTAAGCCATCTTTAAGTAGAGAAAAATATATCTATAGAAATTTTTTCCATCAATGCAAATACATGGTTGAGATGCCTGCAAAAGCTCAAAGCCTTACACAGTGCTTAAGAAACACTTGTTAAGAAAATAAAAAGTGCTAATTTGGGATCACATCCTGTTCACATTATTTACAAAGTTTTCAATAGGACTACTCACTGAGTGAGCAAAGCAACATTCTACTGACAGTCTCGTATTTCCTTGGTCCCAAGCAATCCTAATGAGCTCAGAAAAGCCCGTGCTCAGATCACTGAGCCTGTTTGGTATCCAGTGTAAGAAGTTAAGAATCATTTGCCCAGATAATGAAGGCTCTGGCAAAGCCTTTGGTTTCACAAAAGTTTGTTTTTCTGAAGCATTAACAGCATCAGAGGGAGCTAGCAGGATCAGAGATAATGCCATTTATTTTGAAACACTTTCCATTACTTATTTGTGGATTATAATTGCGTGTAGCGGCCTAGAGGGCATTTTCAGGGCCACAACAAAAATAACTTGAAATTAAATACATGTAGAGAAAAACTCCTCAAAATAATTTAATAGGTTTAAGATCTCTTACACTGTCACTTCAAATGCACATGTGTAAGAGGCACTGGCCTCTCTGGAGTATAGCCAGTCACAAATGGTGCCCGAGCTAAAGGCTGCTGAGCCAAACTGCCCAAGCACTTATTTCACCACTTTAGCCTGACTCGGGGATTGGAATTTAAAAGACAGAAATCCCAAAATAGCCTGTCTGCAGAAATAATTAGATAAAAATATTCTCCTGGCTTTTTCTCTTTCTCAACAAAACGTCCAAGCAAATTTGCAGAACTACTTGTATATACCAGCTCTGAATTTACCTGAATCCATGAAATGTAATTTGTGGCACTTTTATTTAGAGAGCATATGAGCCCAGGGACGCTGAAACTATTAAAGCAGCCCAAATTTTCAACTCCTGCAATAAAGATGCACCAGTCTTTAGAAAACAAGCCCCATTCTTCCAAGCAGTAACTTCTTGTCTTGGAAAAATTTCTTCTCAACATTTTTGAAAACGAAACATACTGCTAACCAGAGTTCTGCAATCAGTGTGGTATGGGATCTATGTATTTAAGTATGAATGTATTTAAGCAATGAATCATCTTAACTATTGTGAAACATCAGGAACAGCGATGCTTTGAGGATAAGCACACGGCTTTCTCAAACAAGTGGTACTAGTAAACTCTTGGACTCTTGGAAAAATGGAAAAGGTCACTGTCAGCAAAAGTAATTATATTAAGAAACCACAAGATCTAGTATATTTCTGCAGTCTTAATTGTAATAAATAACTCTAGTTTCAATAACTTGCATCATTCGTTCACAGACACAGCTGAGAAGAAAACCTAAATACTTTCTCAGACCTTTGCTGGCTAATGGGTGATGAAAAGCCACTGCGTGTCCATAATGTGATGGCATGGCATTATACCAGTGACAAATGGGGCTGTAGCACCACAAAAGGCTAGAGTCACACGCAGGTCAGAGCCTGGTCTCCCAGGTTCCTAAATTCAAGAATAAACTCCGTTTATGTGGCCAGTGCTTAGCTTATGCCCACAGTCTCTATGGGCAACACGAGCTTTCCGAGTAACATTTTATTTACACCACCCGATGTGATTAGAAAAAGTAAACAAGGCCTGCCTGGTAGCTTTCTAACTTGAACTTACATCAGTTAGTCCAAACAGAAGGTTTTGCCTCTGTGTACAAATCTCATCTCCCCTGTGCCCCCAGACAACACAGCTAAACCAAAATGACAACAGGCTGTAGAAGTCATTAAGCTCTTCAACTCGAATTGCTGAACTGTCAAAGCTGCAATGCCATTTTCCAAGAAGGCAGAAGACGAGACAGGTTGACTCTCCACCCCAGTGGTGATGGTTTGCAGCACTGAAGAGTCGGGTTTAGGCTCCTGCTCCTTATAAACGTGTCATGAACGAGAGGCCAAATCTATTAGTGGATTAATGACGGAGGCACAAATTCAAGATTCCTGCTCTAGATCAGGGACCCTGCAACAGGTTTTGTGCATCTGTACCCTGACCACAAAGACCTTAAAGGTCTTTTCCAACTGAATAGATTCTATGATTCTATGTTGGGAATAGCAGGGTGTTCTTTTTCCCACAAGGAAAACTGTCCAGCTTTTGAGATGTCAGTTCCAGGAGGCTGGTTCCCAGCCCGGCTGAGAATCCCCAAGCCAAGGTAGATGCCTCCCTCCAGTGTCAAATCAGGCACTTCTTTCCTATTAAAGGGAGGAAATCCCGCCCCTCTTTTTCCTGACCATTTCTGACTAACTGAAATCTTCCCATGCCTGTGTCCTTACACATAAGCACCTAAGCAGAAAGACTATTAAGAGCAGCACCAGCAGCATTAGTACTGCAACAATTCCACTCTGGATATAATCCAAACCACGTTCTGTTCCCGACCGAGTTTCTGACTCATTTAAGATCACTGCTGTTTCCCTTGAAACGAAAAGGCAGGGTACTAACTTGAGGCCAAATTCAGTTCCTAGTAGAAAGTTAGTGTGAGTTACTACACTCATCAATAAAGAAGTCAAAACTAAAACCTGGTTTTTGAACAACAGAAGAAAAAAATAAACTAACTATTCACTGGAACGTATCCAAAATGAACGCTGCAATAACAGAACTTTTAAAAGGAGACCTCCATGGATCAAATGGATCTAAGTATTATTCATTCTTTTGATGAAAGGTAATCTCTGTCACTCCAAAACAAAGCTGGAGAATATGATTTTTTTCAGTACAGAAACTGAATCTGTTCAGGCTAGGAAATGTTTACAAAGACTTTTAGAAATAACTGTTTGGAATAAAAAAAAAAAACTTCTAAAATGCAATGGATTCGATCTAAAATCACTGCCGATTTAGTACATAATAAGACATTTTACATGCTTTTATGTGGCTACAAACTGTACATAGTGGAATTTCACAGCCCCAAAGAATAATACTCTTCAGAACTCTGTTTATGCCTCTGAACATCATTCAGATTCTGCATACAAAACTACATAATTTAGAAACTTAATCCGGTTTTTTTTAAACATGGCAGTATATTTGAAATATGGTATTAATTTATGTTTGCATCTCCAAAGGAAAATGTAGAAAGATAACTTAAACTACAGAATTCATAAAAAAACTATATCAATTTAAAATTTCACTGCATAAAAATATGTACTTTTCAAATTATTTTAATAAATTAAATATCCCTAACATTTTTAATATATATCCCTGACAGTCTATAAAAGAGGGTTCTTGTTATAGAAAATAAATGGAACTCCGAAAGCACCCCCTTCATAAAACATATATAACAATAATTATATTTTTTCTTCTTCTTCAAGGAATGTAACAATATGTACAACTTCTCTATATTACTATACTATCAAAATAGTACAGGTTAAGCATAGCAGGGTTCTGTAACCATAGGATGGTAAAGTCACATTAAAGTGGAGGACAACTTGGGCCTCAGACGAATGCTATCAGTGTGGAGCATCAGTTTCTGGATGGATCAGAAAAGAAGGGGTAAATACAATCTTCTCATCTACAGTAGTTTTCACAAGAGGTAGAGTTCAAGTGAAAAAGAATGAAATTTGGAGTAAGGTGCATGCTCAGTATTTTCAATTTGTGACTTGCTAAGGATGTCAGATTTTACAGGCAAAGTTTTCAAGGATTCTTGCTTTTCCCTCTCAAGCAGATTTCCACGATCAGTTTGTAATCTTTTTAATGTGAATCTGAAATAGAGAATCAGAAAAAATAAGTCACGGTTTAGTGTATTACATTCCTCAGTAATAAGAGGAAGCTGTTTTCAGTGTTAGCCACAAGTTTGAGCTTCAAAATACTGACAGAATGAAGAAGTTGTATTTTTAAGTGTTTTACCACCTCTTACCTCATTCAGAATTGCCCAAACGGCTGAATTTTGTATCACAGAAAGCCGGAATGATGAAATAGGGTTTAGGCTGGGGTCAACTGTTCCTTCAGCTACACCATTTTCAAACTTCCCTGCAAAAGAAGCAAAAGTGTATCCTTGGTTCAGTCCTGTTCAACAAAATGAAATACAAAATTTGCGTCCAGAAAAATGTTTCTGCAGTTATCACAATTCACAGGCAAAACCTACTGACTGGTATCATTCCTGAAACAAAAGATGGTAAGCAATTTTGACATCAGACTCAGCTTTGCAGCAGCAAACAATATGAGGCATATCAGAGCACACCGACCTGAACAGGATTACATGTAAGAAGAGAAGCTTTGAAACTGTCTGAAGGCCTAAGCACCCCAAACTCTGTGAAGATCTTGGCACGGGTATTAATTTAGTATCATGGAAGTAAACATGAAGTCTTTGCCTTATGTGTTTTCAAGGAGGAGTAAAGACAAGGGATATCATTCAGGTGTAACATATTCCTCTTTAAAGCATCTTCAGTTATATTAGGATGAGTAAGAATCCAGTTCAAAAGCCCAGTTAGACTTACACTTAAAATATATACACGACAATTCTAATTTACTGAGACAAAAACCCCACACTTTCATTATAACAGGGCTTTCCAACCTATGTCCAGCAACTAAATACAAGCCACGAGTAAAATTTCTCTTCCTTGACAACCTGTATCCAGGCTCCTTCCCCAAAAGCCACTTGGCTGTGGAAATACCAATCTCATCCTCTGGTGAGACATCTGATTGTCTGTAGAGCGAGTTAAAATCCAGGCCAAGCACACATCTCACGCCAAGGCACTTGTGCAGTCACAGGGCAGAAGAGGTGATCTTACACAACCTGGAAATGCCTCTCCTATAATCTAGGTGATAATCCTGGCAGAGAAGTTGGATGTAGCTGCACTACAACTAAGAGTCACAACAGATCTTTGTTTAGGACACCAGTCTCAGAAAAGAAATAGTGGAAACAATATTAAGTAAAGCCTACAAGGTCACTTACCCAAAAATGAATTATCAAGAATCAGGTTTAGGTTTGTTTTGGTTTTAATGAAAACGTCTTTAACAGTTGCAATAGTAACAATACATGTTTCTTTCCACTGTGACATACCTATCCTGAAGTAACCATCCTCTAAGCGTTTGTCTTTGGTTTCTTTGCTTAATACCAGTTCTTCATTCTAGAACAACAAAGCATAAATGAGATCACTTGACATACGACTTCACCAGGGAAAGACAAACGTATACACTTTTCTTATATATTCAGCATCCATCTCTTCTATGTAATTACAAACCACCCTGGAATCTAGTTATTTATAGCATTAGACAAGCCAACACTGAAAGACAGAAAAAGCAGCAGTGTTCCAGGACAGAACAATATTGGGCTTCAAAGTAGAAAAAAGAAGCACTTGAAGTGCCCCACGTAACTCACGTGGGTAAGTGCCACATGAGCACAGTACTTAGCAGATATCGGCATACACGGCAGACCAAAAACAAAGACAGGATCTCGCCTTCTTTTCCTATGGTTGAAAAGGGGCTTTCCCTCAGGGCAAATTAAACTTAGAGCTTACTTTTTGATCTAAAGCTTTAGGTGAGATGAAAAGCCATCGGAGCAGGGAGGAAAGCATTGCAATTATCACTGCCTCACTGAAAAGGGATGGGGATCAGTAAGTTTTTTTAATAAACACAAAAAATTAAATTGTGAAGTAGAGCTTCAAAACCAGCTTGAAAATTACAACCATAACCACATTACACAATACTGAAGGACCCACTGTAAGAACTTCCTAGGAATGAACTAAAAATGCTTGACAAAACAGGACATTAAACCCATAAGCCTTTCTCTTTTTTTTTTAATTCCTACTTTGAAGGAAGGCTGCTGAAGAAGCGGTGGGGATTTTTTTTTTTTGTTTCCTTTTATTTGGGCAAGCGGGTGTTTTGGTTTTCTTTTGCCGTTGCTGTTATTGTTTGGGAGGGTTTTTTTAGTATGCTGCTTGAGTCCCAGACAAATACAGTCTGGCGGAGCTCAGGTTTTGTTTTTCTGAATTCTGTTTAGGGAGGATCAGGGTTGAAACACCTGAGCAAGCTTCTAGCTCTACTGAAGTCCACGGCAGAGAAATAAATCCCTCAGACTGCTCTCCTCATAGGGACAACATTCTCTCCTGCCACCAATGGCTTAGGAACAGGCCAGATGCGGAATCTTCTGTTTACCTCTTCCACAAATTGCATCAATAGCAATAGAAGCTCCGTAGCATTACTTCCTTAAGGGATGCTCCAGTTTGAGGGACATTTCACAGCCAAGTGTAGCCAAAAAAGAGATGCTTGATGCACATATACGTGCTCATTATCTTGTGCATTCCTGTATCTTGGGCTTAGATGAAGTGAGGGCTGCTGCTGTTTTTGTGGTTGAATGTATTTCCACAGGTCTTGAGAAACAAAACCCACAGATCTTATGATATAATATCCCACATGTCATGTTGTATAATTAGAATCAAAGTAACAAATTTCTTCTTAAGGGCGGGGGTAGTCAGAATTTCCCATTTTTGCTCACTCCAAGGAAGGCAGACTGTGAATATGGAGACGTGAACTCCTCCATGTTATTTAATTAAAAAAAATATAAAGTTTAAAAAAAAAATTCAGCATATGGCAATTTAGACATAGATTTCAAGATTCCTACACCAGGTATATGGGGAAGATAGAAATACTTTGCCATCTTAATACTAAATAAAATAAACTTGTTCAAAGTAGTATCTTAATACTCTGAATAGACTTCTGTGATATAAATGGCTGGCTCTAATATCTGGTTGAAGAAAAAGAACCCATATCATCTGGTGTCAAACAAGAAAGTACTTTAGATAGAGGAGTGCTCTCCTGTGCTAAAACTCTGACTAATTTATGCAGGAAAAATCAATAATCAAGCAAAAGGTACACATTGTATTTAAGGATCTATATATTTTAGTATCTAGTAAGGTCTGGGCATGTGTCCATTCATGAATTAAGACTGTTTTACTAAGTCAAAAAGCAGACTGACTTAGGTTTCCCATTTTCCAAAATACACAGGAGAGGGAAGACTGGGGTTTTTTATGCTTTAAATAGCAGTGAACTGGAAGAAAACTACTTTGTCCACCTCCAAATTACCAACAGCACTTGTAGCAGGCTGCATTCTGAATGAACATCTCAATAGTTACAATAGTCTTCTGTGAACAGATCCAATTAAAAGAAGAAAAATTATGAGAGCATCATGGCAAAAAAGTACATACAGTTAAGAGAAGCATTTATATCTCCTTTACCCTGTTAAAAAAGTCAATAAAGTTAGGAGATTTTGTCTTTATCCTGTAATGGAGAAGACACAATATATTCATACCTGAAAAGGCAAAACTTCTACAGTCGTGTTTAGAAGTATGTCTCCTGGATGCTCTGGATTGCCACTGTGAAACAAGTACCTACACATGAAAGAGATAAAATGAACCAGCCTACATACATCAGTCAGAATTAGCTTTGTTACTGTATTACACGTTAATCGTCACATGGCAGACCTTACAAGGATAAACATCACTTTTATACCGGACCTTTTATCAGGTGGGGATAAGATGGTTTCACATACCACTGTAATTGAAAGGGCTAACACTTGTCATTTTTTAGAGAGTAATTGGGCAGCCTTTTACCGAGCAAGGGAGTTTCCACAATCTGATCCTGACAGATTGCATTCTACAAAGCACCCACTGCTGTAGTCAATATTGCCTGGCACACACTGGTATCACCTCCAGAAGCAGGAGCCCTGCCTTCCTGCAGCCTCTCCCTGCTACATGTCACCCTCTCCTCGTGCCCACAGGATGAACTCTGCAGACCCATTCTGAACCAGTTCTGGGAATTTATCCAAGTCAATATTTTGCCACGCCAGTGTTTCCCACGTCCAACTCTCCACCCCGGTTCATTGCAAAATCTTACTGACAGTTGTGCCAGAATTCCCAGCCCATATCCACACCTTCAATGTTACCTGCATGCAAACTTCTATCCCAAAGACAGATTTATTTAAACAAACAAACAAATGCTGATATTAAAAGGACCACCATTTTTTTTTTTAAACACCTGTACGAAGTCCCCATTATCCTCAATCAATTGTGCATTTAATGATTTTTTTTTAATGGTACAGAGTAATTACCTTTAAAACTGTACCTAAACCTACCCCTAAACATCCCTATCAGTATCAATCAGTGAAAAGCAAGTTTTCAAATTCTCACTCTCAAAACTCAATTCTCAAATTGCCCACTCTCAAAACAGCTTTTGCAGTACTGCACATGTAGATAATGTTGCAAAAGAGACAGTTTAATTCCCCTTTCTTTTTATATAAAACAAGCCTCATATTGTTCTGAGCACACATTATGTAAACAAGTAACAGTGCTTTTTACCACTAGGTGGTATCAATGCTTGAAAAATTGCTCATTACTCACCATTTTTTCTAGTGAACCAGAAAGTTTATTCAGATTACTGTCAAAAACTACCTAGATACTACACCTACTCAGATGCCACTTTTAACAAGCCCATTTTATTTTATTATGTTTAAATGAATATGTAAAAATCTATCAACACATTTCAAACCTTTCTTCAATCAGAACTTAAGAGTTAAGAACCATTTTTGACATTAAAGTATGTCACCAGCCACCAGACAAAGTTAGTTCAGAAATTATCAGTTGATTAAAATTACAAACATTAGCTTAATTTGCAATTTATTAAGACATAATTGAAGATGTAAATTCCAGTTTGCCTTTATCCAGTAGGTCTGAAGCCAGGTAAATACCTGCCATTAATCCGTAACTCCACAGCTACAAGACGAGTAGAAGTAAGCAGAGCTCTCTGACCCTGACTTAGAAATGCCTGTGATGCCAAAATGATAGAAGTACTTTAAAAAAATACAGACACACATAGAACATTTCTTTATCAACGCTCAGGAAAGAAGTAAAATCACACACTGAGATACAAGAAAGCCACACTGCTTTCTATTGCACTGGTTTCAGCAGAACTGCACAGCTGAACTGCAAAACAGAAGTGGACTGAGTAAGCTTCAGCATTGCATGTGCTTCAAGAAAAGCACTTTCCCCAATGTGCTTTAATGGAAAGATTAGTCAATTCTAAAGCGTGCAAGCTACATAAAACATCCACAGCTCTTTAAAAAAAAAAAAATCATGTGGCTTTTTCTAAACACTCATCCAAAAACCCACAAAGAACTACTGTTTCTAGGAACGTGCTTTCATCATACATCTCAATAGTAAGCAAAAGAAAACTCTCAACAAAGCTGGTGGGAAAACTAAAAGTATACTCTGCTCTCTTCTGACCTAGATCTACCTTGCCATTCCCTAGTCTGTCGGATCTCCTAAGCAGTACTGGGCATTTTTTCTCTTAAAAACACTGAAAATTCTAAGGAGACGTATTCTAAAATACCATCTAAGGTGTTCCTATCAAATGCTCCACCAAGAAAACAGACACACTGCTTTTCCTCTGTGTTCATTTCTGAGAAGACACACCTAAAATCCACAAAGCAACTCCCTGTGATCTGTGATCACTGTGTCCTCAGTGAACAATAATTGACTCTGGATGTTTGGATGGTATATTTGGGGGGGAAGTCAAGCAGGGTGGTGGTTGTGAGGGGTTTGTTTGGTTGGGGAGGCTGGGGGAAGGAACTTTATTTATTTATTTGGGGTTGGTTTGCTTTTAAAGACAACCCCGCAAGCATACAACCACAGCCAACCACTTCTCCTGCTGTGCCATCAGCTTTGAGACCCGAGTGCAGTTTACTCCCCTCAGCGGTTGTCACGCCATGAGAGCAATGCACTCAACAGGCTGGCACAGTGCCCAAACAATTTACAGCGGTAATTAATCACACCCGATTTCCAGATTTCCATGTCATTAAACCTGCTTCTTTATTACGTTTCCTGCATCTATCGGTTAAGCCATATGCACACACAAATGCAACACATGCATATGCCACATTTTAAATCATGTTTAGAAAGGAAGAGATATTCTTATATCTGTCTTGCTTCAACACTTGACAGATAACACCTACTTAAACATTAAAAGTTACACAGATTGAAAACAGAAGTATAAATACATGTACACAGTCAACTGATATCTATGATATTTTGTTTAGAAATAAAATTTACAAATTAGAGAATTTAATTTGAAATAAAACTTGATTTACAAACAAACATATTCTACAACTCCTAAAGTAAGTGCCATTAGCCACTGTTTTGTGAAACTTGCTTTTCTGACGGGGGAGATTTTCCAGTGGAGATTCTTTGGAAATGGGCTGGGAGAGTAAAACTCATTTTGAAACAAATGTCAGTGAAACTTGCCATCCCCAAATCCTTGAATTGGCTTTTAAGGAACCTGTCCTCACCTCCCCAAACCTGTTGGTTTAGCACTCTGTATATGCCAAGACAATTTTTACAAGTTTGCTGACATGCTTGATATTTAACTGGACAAGACAGTATTATGAGGTTTCCCCTCCCATGGGGTGGAAAGGCTTACATCCCCTAAGTAGTGACCTGATTTATTTACCTGATATCTCTTACGTAAAACAGACCTTTCTAAAAACCAGAGAGATATTCACAGCACATTTGGGGGCTTCATTAAACCACTAATGCACAGTAATTCAGCTGCTGACCATGGGATTATGAGGTTTCCTTTTCTTCCTTTTGTTTAATCCCCTGCCCAGTAAGAAGATGTCTGCTCCAGCCCTTTTTCTTTCAAGGCAAACACTGGTTTACAGTTTGACCGAATGGTCTTAAAGGCCTTTTCCAACCTAAATGATTCCATGATTCTAAGGTTTGCAGACTATGACAGGTATTTCTCAATACACATACTGAAAGACTTGATTTACTTTCATCTGCCAAATTATTCTGACACCTGTCCTGGCATTCATATATGATAGTCCATGTAAACAGTGAAAACGTGCTTTTTTTCCTCCTAATTAATTGTAATTTTTCTTAGGGTGGAATCAGTAATATTTTCTATCTGCTGCTTAAACAGAACACCTTGTGAACCATTTCTTCAAATTAAAATTCTGAAAGCCATGGATCTCTAAATATAGTAATCTCGAACACAAATTCACCTAAAGTTTAAGAAAAAATGTACCATTACATTACAGACTATTACTTCACTGCATTTTTAATGACAAAAAATACAAAGATAGACACAATTGAATATTTTTGATTAAAGTAACCAGAGAGAAGCAATTGTAACTTACTACTTGTAAATGTACTACTAATTAACCTGAATCTTAAAGAACCTTTTCCTCTGCCAGTCTTTTTTAGAGTCACAGGTCAAAGATAATAACTAGCTACTCTAGATACTCAAGCACAGAGACAAACCTCCTTTGTGCATTATTAATTGGATGAACTAACTTACATACATTCTGCTCATGACCTCAATGGAGTATGAGAGTAAGAGGATGCTAAACATCAATATCTCATGCAGCATAAAAGTTACACAAAATTTCAAGAGCAATGAAGGTTTAAAACAAACAAAAAAACTCCCATCAACCACCAAACAAAATGGAGCAAAGCCACAGCTGCAAAGAAAACTTCAGTTTTTGTATTCAATAACTTGAGTATTTACCCAAGTTGATGGTTTGACTTGTGGCCATGGGGCTAGATACACATATAAAAATCAAGCCAAATAGAGAGGAAAAAATACCCCAACCAATGAGCCGAAACAAATATTCCTACACATCCAAACACACGCAGGGAGGGAAGGGCAGAAGCGTGATTACCATTCGTACACCGACAAAAGTTTAGGTTACATATCAGGGAAAGGTTTTTCACCCAGAGCACTGGAACAGGGAACAGGGCAGTGGTCACAGCACCAAGCCTGTCTGAGTTCAACAAGGAAGCATTTGGGCAATGCTCTCAAACACATGACATGGCTCTTGGGGTGTCGTGCACAGGGCCAGGAGTTGGACTTGATGGTCCTGATGGGTCCCTTCCAGCTCGGCATATCCTATGATTCTATGAACTGTTAGGGTACTTTCAAAGCTTATACTCACTTTCAGAATTCCCCCAGTAGTGAGCACTTGGAAAGATTCTCACCTTTTGTAGTATCTCCCAGAAGCAGCATATAAATTAATATAAATACTACTAATCTGCACTGCTGGCTTTAATATTCTTCTTTGAATGGCTAAACGTTTTCATCACCTGTGCTTCCAAAAACAAACAAAAAAGAAATCCCACCTACACACACCTCTCTACCCTTCTCCTACTTTGCTTATAAAGGTATGTATCACTCTTCTTTCTCTCCCATCAAAACATACATAGGCCCAAAAAAATATTATTCTCTTCATTACCTAATATGATTTCTTTTAGGTATAAAACCCCGTCTTTTTTATCCTATCTAAAGAAATATGAATGCCAGCTATTTTTTGATATATAGAAAGTGTTCTAATTAAAAATTAGAACGGAATACACAATACTTTTATCAGTAAATTGTGGCAGCATTACAGAAGGAAATAATATACAAGAATTCTTTAAACAGCACAATTTACATCCACTGTCAATATATTTGGGTTGAAGGAAACAAGTTATTTCACTTGATGCCAGACAAATATTCAAAGAATCTATTTAAGAATGCAGGCCTTTGTGCTCTGTAAACATGAGGAATCAAATTCTTTTCTTCACATATCCTCCTTACATCTCTTTTCAGCAAAATTGTATATTTTAGTATATCCTATTTTCAGAAAAGTAAAATCGGTAGGAAGGCAGGGAGGAAATGTTTCCTTCCATGTCTGAGCAAATTATCCATAGCAACATGCAGCATAGCGGTTTTTAATTCTGCACAACATGAATTTCTATAAAAGCAACATCCAGTCAGCAAATTTTTGGCTCTCTACAGATGCCATCATCCACTGCAAGAATCATTATTCACCAATTCTATCCAGTATTTCTGATCACTGGATGCAAATGTGGTAAAAGAAAACTAATCTACCTCCTTTGTGTCACTTTCCCAGAATCCTAATTAGGAAACGTTATTATACTGTCACTGGAATCCAGCATTAAACACACACGATTTCCTCATGCAAAATACAAACAGAAGATGAATAATTTCTTTTCCTTCCCTCAAGTTCAATTTATTTTCCTACTCTTTATGCCTCTTACACAGTCTTTTGAAAAAATCGCTTATACTTCAAAAAAAAAACCTTAATTCCTCAAGTCTATATATATATACCTGCCAAGTACTCACAATAGGTAAGCAATGTAGTGGGAGCTTTTCCATCCTGTTATAATTCCCAATTTGGAAAAAAATCCTCAATCAAACAAACAACGAAACACACCCCCTCAAAAAAAAACCACCAAAACCCGCACCCCATTAACTTCTGTGCAAAATGCCTGGTAAGATTTCATTTCCTCTGACAAAACAAGCCAGCCTGAGTGGCCCAGTATATAAACTGGGCTGCATGTTTGAGAGCTGCAAGGGATGAATTGCCCAGTTCTACAAATGTGCCAAACCAGCACACCAAAAGGAGAGACCTTTCTCCTGTTTGTCAACAGACCACAGAGTGGCTCAACTGAGGGGCCGATAGGAGGATTTTGGATAGTGGTCTGAATCTTTTTTATCCAACACACATCTAAGAAATCAATTTTCTCACACCGCTCCCAAACTCAATCTTTACCATACCATTTCCTAACCCTCCTCAGCTGTGCAGTCGGTGCAGAAGGCATTTAGCTGCCTAGGAAAATCTCATTCCCCAGACTACTCTTGCCTTCTGTTTCCCAGGGAGGACTATGACATCCACCTTCTAACGCTGCACTGTCTCTCTGGAGTATGCACACATCAAGTACCAAAAAAAAAAAAAAAAAAAAAAAAAACCGGCAATAAATTTCTTTTTTTTTTTTTTTTTTTTTTTGGGGTGGTTTGGGGTTTTTTTGGTATTTTGTGAATGGGGTTTTTTTTCCGTTGGTTGTTTATTTTGGTGGTGGTGGTTTCTTTTTTAGGGCAGTGGTTGTTGTCTGTCTAGAAATCTCTGGTCTACTCTTTAAGGAATTTACTCATTTACCCACCACATCAGTATTAGTTAAGAAACCCCTATGTTCTTCTACAAGGTTACTTCTACTGAATTTTTAATCCAGTCAAAAGCAGAAAGACTTTGCTGGGGTTTTGGTTTCAGTATGTGTGTGTGTGTATACACAGGAGTATGCACATAAACATTTTTCGCCCCCACCCAGCTTAGCTGGGAAAGCACAAATAACAACACCATTCAGTTTTCTTAAACATAGGCATTTGCCACCATTTGAGATTGCACTTGGGTATGTGACCTCATCACAAGCTGGAAAGATGCAATTATGACATCTTAGAGATTCAAGTCCTTCTGGAAATCAGGTGAAGTATTTTGGAGTATCTCAAGTGGCATTCGACATCTAACGTTTAGGCAACAGCATTAAGCTTCCAAGATTTCTGACTAAGAACTGTAAATCCAGGAACACTGCCAAGTACACCAATCTTGAACATTAGTGCCATTAAGGAGGAAGCAGCATGTCCTTGGCTTAGGCAGCTCTTTTCTTCTGTCTCTGATCCATACTTTGAGCTTTTCCCCCTTTCTCACATGAGGTCCTTGCCTCATTGTTATGGGCAGAGTTCCACGCCTGGAGCAAACCGCATCAGTGGCTGGGAGCCTGCCTGCCAAATCCTGCTGTCAGTGCATCCATTCGAGGATGTTCTACTCATTAGTACAGGAGCTTATGTAAACACAGAAACTAAAGTCCTCAAGTTCTCTTTTATGTACACTACCAGTATTATCCCACCTGAAATACACTGACAAACGTGAAAACATTTAAAATAAAAAATTAAGAGATTTTTGAAGTATTTCCTATCAACTGACACCACCATTAAAAGCTTAATAAAAATGAAGATGGTGTTAAACTTCAATAACACACCTTTAGAATCAGAACAAAGATTATTTCTAAGTCATGCATTCTCTGTGCGTGCACCCACATGTGGTTCTTGAGCTAGAACTGCCCATGAAAGGTTTAATGTACGGCACTGAAGGGGAACTTCTACACTGAACAGTGATTATGAACAAAGAACAACTTGCACATCAGTCAAGTCACTGCTTGAAAAAAAACAAAACGATTTTGCAGTTCCCCAGGTCCTGAGTGGTTGTTACTGCAAAAGCAAATGATGAGAAAGTTCCACTTACAGTTTTGGAGAGCTGTTAGACAGTCTTTTTTCCTTTGTAATGCATTTGATCTTGTATTATTCTACTCACAGGAGGACTTGCATCCCATAGGATGGATAATTAACTACATTTTAGACACATGCATGACTATGATACTTTTTTTTTTTAACTTTGCTGTATTTGAAAAAAAAATCCCACTTCCCTTTATTTTTCACTGGTAGAGAACCTGTTTTAAGAGCTGCATTTATTTTCCTTTACAAAACACCTGGCAAGCATCTGTCATTTTTTTATGCAGCTATTTTTCAGCACTGTCACAATAATTTCAAAGCAGACAAAGTAATGTATGTATTTAGTTACAAGGAGCCCAGCAAGATACTATTCATACTCAATACATTGATTTTCTAGCTTAAATAGTCAAATAATATTGATAATTCTGTGTTGTGAGAAGATACCAAAGGAAGTATATGTGACGTTAACATTACGTGTTTCCTGAGATTCCAGGGTCAACAATACAGAAAGTCAGATAATTAGACTCAAATACTGCACATCCAGTATCTATGTCAAAGTATTAAGGTTTTGCTTTAAAACTGAAATTCAGTCAGCAAGTCCTACCTTACAAAATCACTTTATCAATAATCAGTGTCACATCAGGATGACTAACCAACAAGTTGCTAAAAGGAAAGGACAGCTGTGCGGCAACTATGGAGTTAAAAGCAGTGCTGAGGGATGAACCAAAAAAACCCCCCCACCACAGACACAGAACAGATTTCCTCACTCCACAAGAAAGCAAACTGCTAATCCTTTTGAAAATACTCCAAGTAACACTATCAAGCAGTGTTGCAGAAGAGTCTAGAGCAGAAGTTTCTTGAGGAGCAGCTGAGGGAGCTGGGGTGGTTTAGTGTGGAGAAGAGGAGGCTCAGGGTGGGGGGACCTTGGTGCTCTCTACAACCACCTGAAAGGAGGCTGTAGCAAGGAAGGGGCCAGTCTCTTCTGCTGTGCCTTCAGTGAGAGGACCAGAGGAACTGGCCTTATGCTGAGACAGGGGAGACTCAGATTAGACAAATAATTTTCACTGAAAGAATGGTTAGGTGTTGGAATAAGTTGCCCAGGGAGGTAATGGAGTCACCATCTCTGGAAGTGTTCAAGAGGTGCCTGGATGTGGCACTTGGGGATATGGTTTAGGGGCGATTATGGTGGTGCTGGGTCACTGGTTGAATGACGAGCCTCATATTTTAAAAAATATAAAAGAAATTTAGATATATATATATACTAGTGAGGTTGGGATGAGCTTTTGGGTTTTGGTGGGGTTTTTTTCTTTCCACAGTATAAAATATATACTTGTCCTTTCCAGCAGCTTTTTTTTCTTAAAATAAAGATCAGCATTTGAAATCCACTTATACTGAAGCAAACCTGTAGCCCTTTTTAAAAATATCCATTCTAAATTCCTATTGCAGAAAAGCTGACAAGTGTAAACATAATCTAATTAAAACAGCCATAGGTTATGTACTTCCCAGGGCTTCCTTGAAGTAATTAGTGCACACGTTCCTTGAAAACTGTATCTGTGTCAATCACATCTATAGGGAGGGCTCTGAAACTTAGGCAGTCAAAAAAGAAATGCTTGTGATGATGATGGACACCAGCATCACTTAAGTGCTATAATGGAATATCTTTCTCAGATGTGTTTTGGCTGGTTCATAAATAAACTCTTAAATATCACTGTCAGTTTTAATAACTAAATCTATGTTTGGAACAGCAGTGTACATACCAAAAGAGCAAAGTGGATTTCAGTAATTATATAACAACCTGAGGGAACAGAAATTCAGTATTTCTTATCTTTACAGTGTAAGCTATTTTGAGCATTTATTTTTAAAAAAAAAGGGAAAAAAAAAGCACCCAACAAACCAAAACTAAACCATAGACTAAGCCATACTTCAACACCACTGTGAAATATGTACTTTCTTACTGCAAAAATAAGAACGATACCCTAACTTACTATTAAGGGACTTGTGCTGTGGCTGGAGATCTCTCACTTGGAAAAAATCTGAAAAGGTTCAGTAGAAGAGCTGTTACTAAAATAACCATTAGAAGATTTCAATTTACACATGCCTGTTCTCCAGGTGTGGTTTAGAACAAACACTGTCTATTTGACTGTTCAATATTCAGCGGGATCTGCCAACCATGGCTTGCATAAAATAGCCACACATGTTACTTCCTGCACAGTGAAGTGGGCTCAATTCTCACTTTAAGCTATTAAATCCTTGCCAGTGTTATCCCTGACAATATTCTCAGATCTCAAACATTAAATATTTAAATACTTAATGAAAGCTAATTACTGAACTGCAGAAAACTCAAATTCGGTTCAGCAAAACACTTGGCATGGAAAAATAAACTACAGGAACAAGTTAGTGCTCTGTCACAGTGTAACAGACCTGCCATTCATTCAGTCAGAGCTGTGGTCAACATTTCCATTAAAACACTTCTCCATCAGAATTTATTATGGGAGTTACTAAGCAGTTACACCTCAAACTGACTTGGCAGATAAAATTTTCTTTAAATTCAATGAGCTTTTCTATTACTTAAAAAAAACAAAAACCACAAACCTGTTGTGTTCTTTCACAGATAGTCATCTTGTATCAAAAGCATATTCTTAATTCCCACCATGAGATGTATTTCCCCACCACGTAAATGTTCCTAATGCTTGGTCCATTTTCCCTTTTGTGTGTTTCAGCCTGCGAGTCACAGTTTTATTTCTGACTGTCTCAGCAAGCATCCTTGAAGTATCAGGAAATTCCACTAGACCTTCACCTGCAAAAATCTGCTGCTGCTGCTGCTCAAGTTATATAAACAACAAAACCAAGGCCCCAAGAGTGTGAAATCACATCTGTAGCTCTAATCAGTCACTGACTTCAGAAAGGCAAAATACTGTATTTTTGAGGACACTGTGGCAATATAAGCTAAAAGTCACAGTAAACTTTGAAATAGCTTACAATGATGGCTCAAACAATATCAAGCCTAAGCCTGAACAGGTAGCACCATTCTAATCGGTGGATTGCCTTTGAGGGAGCAACAGAATGCAAGATGCTTCCTTTCTTCTAAAACTAAAATGCATTTCTTCAATAAATAGAAATAACAGCACAAAAAAATGTGTAATCCTCTACTGCTAAGACTGTTCTTAACACCACATGTAGACAGAACTACCTCAGGCCTATCTACAATTTTCCAGGGCACAACAATGAACACTATTTTCCCCTCTTTTACACAGGTAATTAGTACTTACTCATTCCCCCAGCTCCCTCCACCATTAAGGTAATATGTATCAAAAAAAATCTTCTTCAGACCTGTGCATGCCATGGTCTATAATAACAGCGCTGACCTACAATCCTTGCTAGCAGTGCTTTCCAAAACTGCCCTTTGAGCACTTGTCTCATCCTAATCCGCTCAGGATCAACATTTGCTGCTCACACTCTCACCCCGTTCAGAACACAGATTCTTTTTTTAAATAAACACCACACAAACATGCAAACTGGACAACATTTACGTTGTAACTCCGAAAAGGAAAATGTGAACAAAAGGAAATCAATGAAGTCATACACCTTAGTTTTTAAAAAAAACGTGTTTTTTAAACTATTGGCACAGGACTAAAATATTTTGCCTTTAATCCAAGGAGGCGTGACAGTCATATTCCTCAACAGATGCGTCTCAAAAAGCTAACCAGAAAAGTCTTTTAAAGCACAGCAATCCACTGAAAGAGTAATTCTACAACTCAAAAAACAAGCTTGAGTTTCAAGGTCAGGCTAGCTTTGGAACAACATAGTAACAAGGGAACTACTGATCCTCACTGCTGTGCTAAGCAAGCCAAGGTGAAGACTTAGCCTTTGATTATGTACCAAGGCACAGAAGTGGACTAACTTCAGTGGATTCACTTCAGGACTGCAAAAAGGGCTCCTTAACATCCAGTCAAATTGATTCAAAGAAACTTTGTCCTACGAGGCTATAGGCACTGGCCTAAAAAGAAGATGTAAGTTATGTGAAGTAAGGAGAAAAGGACTCCATTAACATAGCAACACTTAAAAAGAAATTAAATGAAACATTTATAAGTCTTGGGCTACCATATTGGCAATACAGTAGCCAGCAAAGCAGCAAATATATTTCAATAAAACTAAAGGATGGCTAATCTACCATGCAAAGTCCATTATCCTTAATTAATCTGACTAGTAGCTAAAAAGAAGTCACTATTAGTCCTCTAATAAATCACAGGTATTTGTATTCCGAAGGCCCACCTCCCTTTTCTTTTTCTTTTCTTTTTTAAAATTTTAATGTGTTTTAAATAGGTCAACTTGCAGTCTTAGCACTGTGACTTTTTTTTCAAGCCCTAAAGCTACACCTAAAAAACATCACCTTTCAGAGTTCCCAGCTTTCGGGTCTGGGGACATCACGGTATGTTCCAGCAAGATTTCTGCCCTGGACAACCAAGGAACTGAGGCCGCAAGGCACAACATACTGTACCAGATACTATGCTGTACAATTGCACTGTGATTAGAAGCAGACCAACCAAATACAAATAGAACCAAACTGGCTTCTTTTAAATTCTCTTATGAAGTGTTGGAAAAGCACTGGGTTTACGTTGTATTTATCAAAAAGGCTCTAGATTAAGTGAAAAAAAAATTAAAAAGACAAAACTTACTGTAGTAAAAGATTTAGAGGAAAGACAGTAATGATTACAGTTTCAGCTAAACTCCAAATGTCCTATGTCATTTCACTTTAGGTTATAATGACAGCCCCAAACTCTATGTTCAAATATTCTTGGCACAGGCAACTTCATATATGAGACCAAAGGCAAATAATTACTAACCTTTCTACATTGACTGGCTTGTCAAATTTAAAGAGAATATAGTCTCCAGCAACTGGTGTGACAGCCCAGAAAAAATCTTCCCCTACGTAGGTTTTTTCTAGTGTATGCCCCTGGTAGACTTTTAAAGATGTCGAAACCTCTGCAGGTGGATTCACGTGGATTTTATGCAGTAATGGTTTCAGGAAGTCTTTATCCTAATTGAAAGACAGACAAACATCATGCTGGTCAGATAACCTTGTTTATTATGTTCTTTTCCCAAGTGGTTACACTTAAACATTTTCCTAACATGAAAACTGAATGCATTTAGTCATTTTGGGTGCGTCAGATCTTGCACTGATTAATAAGATGAGCATGCCATTAAAGTAAAAAAATTAGAAAAAATATTGCCTCGCAAAAATCCACATAAACTGGGACTAGCACTTTTTATACTCAATAGTAACCAGTTTACATCAGATTTAATTCCAACTGGAGCAATATACGCTATGCTTAAAAATGCAAGACAACAAGAAAATGCCTGTTTTCTCAGTGACCACAAAGTTTTTCATTTAATCAGCCTGCTCAGGAATGGAAGGGAAATATTGGCTACTAACTGTGAGTTTCTGGATCTTCCCTGCTAGAGAAGAGTGGAGGCCAACATGCTGGAAAAGAGACGGCCTGAAGCGTATCCGCAGGTTAGATTTCTGTCGATCGCAATGTTTCTGGAATGGTGGAGGGAAAAAGGAAGGGTGGGATAAAAAAAAAAAAAAGAGTCAAATTAGTAAAAACCAACACAAGGTAAGAACCTAGGCCTATTTGTCCTGTTCTTGTTTTCATCCCAGAAATCTACTGAGACTGGTGTGCAAATATAACATTGTTCAAGGTTCTTGCACAGAACATGTTTGTTCAGTCTTTCCGCAAGGGTGCTACTTAAGAAATGAAGGACCAAAATCCAAAGTTTACTCCCCATTTGGAACCTTCTCTAAGACTGCAACCAAGCAGTGGCACTCTGCAGAGCCTCAGAAGGTGTTACACGTACGAGCTTATTTTAGCACTGTTACACACTGAAGTTAACTACACTTTTGCTTTTCATCCTATTGCACCTATCTCTAAAATCTGAAGCAATAACAGCTATAATGCCTTTGAGAATTCTCTCTAAAGTTCTTTTTGAGATAAAAATCTTCACAGGAAGACTCTCCCAGAACATGCAGTAACCATAATACACACTATGCTAGCTTCCAGCTCACAAAAATCAACTCATTCACCATCACAAAAACATTTTAGAAATTTGATAATAAAAACAAACTTACAGCATCTTTTTCAGGGTTACACACTTTGACCCAGAGGATATGGTCCAGGAGCCAATCAATAGGTTTCTCCTTATAAAACATAAATATGAACTCTACAATAAGAGTGATATCTGGAGACTGGAACATTTTACCTGTGGTGACATTAAGAATAGCTGGAGTTACTTTAGAGATAACATTGTCTTTTGAAATCAGCGAGACAACAGGTGATAAATTTGTGTCAAGAAAAGAAACGTCAGCAATGAACAACTTATGTTAGTAAAGTTCAGTAACTTTCAACTAAATAAACCAACTATTATAACAAGAACTTCCTGTAATGTATCTTGGTGCTATCAAAATATTCAATGCACACTACAATGCAGTCTCCTTAGGAACAGAAATCATCAGTTTACAAAAAACAGAGAAAGAAGAGTTATGAATTAGTGTCTATTATTTCCCATGTCACGTGTAGGCTTCAAGCATCTGAGATGAGGAGCTGTTGCAAGTGTTACCTGCCCAGTCCCAAAATTTCAGCTTTTGCAGGTACAAAAAGCAGAGATGGAACACCTACCACTAACTTCAGATCCTTCTGTGCAGGAAATCAAAAGGAAAGAAGGAACCTACTGGAACACATTAGCTAGAACAAATAGCTACTAGACAACACAACTCATTAAAAGACAGCCCACAGCAACTGGAGTTTTTTTCCAGAAGTGCACTGGCCACCAGCAGGACTTCTGGGTCACAGCACAGTGCCATTCTGGGTGGCACTGTGCTAAAGGATTCTTGGGAACCCTGAAAACTGTGCGGCTTAAAGGAGGCCTCTGCAAAAGAAGGAAACTTACAGTTGATGAAGAAAGTGTTTACTATCCACATGAGCAACCATCTAGGTGGTTCTGGGACACACTTCTCTGCCAGTACAGATGTCTCAAGAGAAAGGTGGCTACTGTGTTAAACTGGATGCAGCACTTAAAAAAAAAGGTGCCTTGTATGAAGACATCCAGGAGCAACACAGGCTGACAAGTCCTTGGACAAGGGACTGCACTCAAGCATTGGAACAGGCTGTCAAGGGGAGTGCTTAAGTCACCATCTCTGGCGGTATTTAAAAGACATGTAGATGTGGCACTTGGGGACACGGCTTAGTGGTGGATTTGGCAGTGCTGGATCAGTGGCTGGACTCGATGATCTTAGAGGTCTTCTCCAACCAAAATGATTCTATGATTGTACGCCAGCTAAAATCCCAAAGGCAGTTCCAGCTTTGAAGGCAAATTCAGAAAACATGACAGTGTTTGCAGATGAAGTCTGCCTCTACTTTGCAAGGCTACAATGGAGAAGGCAAGAAAGATTACATATCAATGAATCTCTTAGCAAGACACGGGCTGAAGTGATTCAGTTCTGCATGTGGTGCTGAGATGTGGGCAGTGCTGAATTACACAGGGATGGGTTCTTGGGGCACGTGGGCACCAATGGATCAGGGTCCAACAGAAGTTCTTCTATGCACATCTTCTGTCTCTCCGCATTTTGGAGTCCCGTACAACACACTAACACAGCACTCATGCGTGAGAAAGGTTTTGAAGTTTTTTCCCCACTTGTGAGGAGGCCTTCATAGGCTTTCTAAGTAACAAATTCCACAAGTGGTAGAGGTTCTAACAGTTTCTCCTACTCTTAGGAAAAACAGCTGGAATAGACATTAAGAACAGGTTTCCTTCTCTGGTGGCAAAAACACTTCCCATTTTCTGATGAGTGTGGGATTTAGTTCTCATCTACAAGAAGATAAAATTACTTGGAAAGGCTACTGAAGAGCCACATAGACTAGTCTGGATGACAAACAAATGGGGAAGAATGTTTTATACGAAGCTTAAGAGCTACCAGCAGTGTAGCACTCTGCTTGAGCAGGTGGCTAAGTGAAAGTGAAGAAATGGAGCAAGGAGTCTACCCTACCAAGCCCTTATGGAGGATGTTTGCATTTACATTAATAGAAGAGAGGATATGCCTGAAGTATCACCCTGAACCAGCACTAGGCTAAAGTTAAAACGCTATCTAGGCTTCAGTGATGAGGAACATACATTTTCACTGTGACTGTACATGTGCACTATCACTCAGAGCCAGGCATTCAGTTACCTCTCCTTCTTTTGGGCCTCACTGAAGTCTATAATCCACAGAAGATTATCACAAGGCAGCACAAGGAGTGGGGAGTTCAAATCCCTATTGTGACAAGGATGGAACATTTCTCTACTGGAATAGGTGACTGAGCCTGGCACATTACACAAAATCCCAGAGTAGATATGCCAGGTTGTTAGCTTGCATGTATTAGCAACAAGGATATTTTTCAAGGGAAAGTAAAGTTGCAAGTGCCCTATTGTTTGAGCTCTGACACTACAAGGTATCAGACCCTTACATACAGAGATTTGCTTAGAGAATGCCAAGATCTCAAATTGCAAGATCCTTCATCTTGTCAAAAAGGCAATACATACTAAGGAAATCACCTGAAGAACCTTGCCCTTTCTACAAAACAGGTATGATGCAATCTCATTTCTTTATGACTTGTGTAAAACTGGTTAAGAACACAACCAAGGAAAGAATACTTACTATGGAATTCTCCATTTGAAAGTACTCTGTAACTAAAATCTGAAGCTCCCACTACACAAGGGACAACTCCTACTAAACTAGGGACAGTTGCAAAGCTTTATTCTTAAAGGACATAAGAAAGATGTTAGGATTTTTATTAGTATATTGTTACTATTTACACATTCTATTGTCATATTGTTTAATAGCATTTGTGGAAGTAAATATTTAAAAATGGGTAGGAAACAATCATATGATTTGTACAATGTTGTACAAAATATCCATGCAGAATAACAGCTTTCAGCTTGTCACACTTCCAACTAAACAGGCTCCCAATTTTCCTGGTGATTCATCTCTGCCTACTGCTTTCAATGGCATAGGGCAGAAGAGAAAAATATGATGAACCCTCATCAAACACCAGCTGAAAAATGGGACTAATCAGATGTTTCTGTGATGTTTATGGGCCTGAAACCATCATTTCTAGATGACACGTGCTGAGGCAGCCTATCAGTCACATCTGCTTCCATAGGAAGGAGACCTTTCCACGTGGTGTCAGAGAGACGCACGATGCCCTGTGACTCAGAAGACAGAAACATCCTCACAGTATTGCTCCAATCTCAATGCGAGCAGACTGAAGAGACAGTTTATCCTCTTCTATACACAGTCATGCTACTCTAGAATCCTTTTCTTTGTCCCAAGGACAGAGCAAAAGAATCGGACTGACATTTTCCCCTTTGACTAGCTCATCTTCCGAAGAGCACAACGATTACAGTCTTTAGTTGTCATCACTCACAGACCGTGTCACTTAAAACTGAGCGTTAAGGTGCAGGATCCTTACCTACCATTAAATAAACCAAGAACAAGACTGAAGGTAAGAGTAGGAATTTACTCTTTTCTCTAAGTTATCCTAATTTTATCTAAAACAGAAACAGGGTATCAACAAATTATTTACTTCCCTATGGTATACTTGTCCAGGCCCAGAGGCATTTTCCTCTGGGCCAGCACACTACTGTCCACCATGCAGCCAACCACCCCAGATTTGGGGAATAGTCTAGTTACCACAGTGATGTCCCAGGACACACCAAGAAAAAACCAAAAACAAACACCACAAAAAAAATCCAAAACAAACTAAAAAACAACCCCAAGCCACCCTGATACATCCAACTGCGACTAGTCAGAATAAGTAAGGCAAGCATCAGCTGGCTGTACCTGCACTAGCATTTTCAGACCCAAATGGCCTCTCTGCATTACTGACTGCCCAGCACCATGGAAGTGTTCAACAGCCGAGACAAAGCCACCTCACATTAATTCCTAATCACCACTGCAGCGAAGATGAACAGGTAACGCCCTGCTCCCACGAGAAGCCCTTGTCTCCCTTCACTAACCAAGGACAGACATCCACACATTGCTTTCTGAAATGCTGTCAGCACCCTCCACACAGCTTAGCACACCTTTGCCCCAGTCCCTTGTCCTTCTGTGTAACACTGCATCTCTCATCTGTCATTTTGGTTTCAGGACACCACCAGCACGGCACAGGAGTTCTGCCATCAATCCATGTCGCCCTTTTTTCCACCAGAACGTTCTTCCTACTGCAGCTCAAAAACAGAGCTCTTCAGTGAAGTCTCTGGTGAAACAGGTCTTCAGAGCTCTGGAACCCTGGCTGTCCACAGCTAGTCCTTGTGACAGAAAGCAGCCCGGTACAACTCCTACTCCACAGATCCAACACCTCAGCCCCTCTGAATTCAAATCAACCAAGCCCTTGCTTAGCCTCTCCTAAGTAAGAGCAGCAGCAGCAGCCTGGCTTCCATAGGGCATAGCCACAGCCCAAGAACAAGCGGCAGCATTTGCCAAGACCCTTCAGTCCTGCAGCCTCCCACGCAGCAGCACAGGAGCAAAGTGCTGTGAGCCATAAAGCCACTGAGATGCCATCCAAACCCAGCCTACAGACTGCCCACTGGCCATCCCCAATAGGCACTCAAAGATCATCAAGCCAAAGAGGCCTAAGTGAAAAACTGCAGTCAACACGCACTGCCTCAAACCAAAGGCAACGTGAGAGAATTGAAGCGACAGCTCATCTTGCACTGTGTTCATGCATTTGGTACAGTACATGGGTACAGACACAAATCCAGCAGACTCTGCTGACAACATTTCAGAGGTTTCAGATTCTGGGTGTATACAACCCAAACAAACTGGAAAGAAACTTCAAAATCCAAAAGAACTAAGACTCAAATGCAGAATCTTGCTCCATAAAGCCCTAGAGATATACAATATGTCGCAGACTTTCTCCATATTATTTATTGATAAAAATGAGAGCCTGAAGTGGGAAAAAAAAAAAAAGAATGGGACACTTTCTGCTATTTATTGAGTCCTGCCAAGACTTCTATCCATTTTTCAGTTCACTTAAATGCCATCCTTAGTGAACTCTTCTGGCCCTCAGTACTTTCTGGCAAGTACAAGACACACTTGAAACAAAACACTTTGCTACAATTCTCTGAACTTCAAACATCTAAATCATTCATTTTCATTCTTCTACATAAGAATCATTAAATGTACTAGTCTACACCAACAACAATTTTATACCCACAAGCACAAAGTCTAACTATAGTTGATGTTTTCAATGCTTTCCCTGTTAATGATATGCAAATTACTGGCATTAAAACCAGAACCTCTTTGAAGTTATTTAAAGCTCAAATGTTTGACTTGATCTACTCTTCCCCAAACTTCAACTATGTGCACAGCTTGAGCAAAACTGTAATCAGAACAACAGGCTTTAGAACATCAGGGCACAGTAAGACTCAGAGGAACTTTATAAGACAATCTAAAGGCTGATTTCAGACCACTCCATTAACTGTGACAGCTGGCATAGTTACAGCGCAGAGTATTGCGGTTCCTCTGGAAAACACTTCAGCTCACAGGCAGTTGGACAATAAATCAATATTTCTCATAAAAAGCTCGTAGGACTTTCCTACATTGTGTCATAGGGACTGCAGTGCAAACCAGAATCCAGAAGAGCAAAAGATGCATCCCCTTCCACAGAGCTTCTTAGAGAAGCATCATACATCTCACACATTATTTATTAGACACTTGACAGCACTTAAGACTATGCTTTCAGTATTAAAAAAAACCAAAGGAAGCAATGTCTGCTCTGTGGCAGAGGTGACAGAATTCTATGATCTTGCTGTCAGCCTAAATAGCTACATTTGCCACTTGCTCATGTAGCACTTGCATAAATTAAATTTTCAGGTCAGAAATACACTATGATAAAAAAATTTTTACCTAGCAAACTTGCAAGCTGATCAAGGTTTTCAATAGCTTACACTGAATCAGCCACACCTCTCTTTTTTTAGGGTTTATTTCAAAATCAGTCACATCTAGGCAATAAGTGCCCAGAGAAGATGTGGATGCCCCATCCCTGCAAGTGTTCAAGGCCAGGCTGGATGGATCTCTGAGCAACCTGGTCTAGTCAAAGGTGCCCCTGCCCAAGGCATGTGCATTGGAACTAAGTGATCCTTAAGGTCTCTTCCAACCCAGGCCATTCTGTGATTCTCCGAATTCAGTGCTCTACTTTCTTCTCTTAGACATCTATGCATAGAACTCATCCCAAATTACAAACTACTTTTGCTCTTCCCCATAGCTGTCTGCATTACCAAATAACCATAGTATCAGTTTGCATCAAGATCCATACAGGGATATCAGAGATGAGGCCAATCTACATTACTTGCATAAAATTTCCATGCAATATATGGTTACAGCACACCAATGTATCTCAAAGCCAAAAAGTTTTAGTTGCTTTCATGAATACTAATTTTTCTCTCAAAACTTAAAAGCAGCATAAGTAGTTAAATTGAGAGAAGAAAAAAATCTAATTTTCTAGGTAGAAAAGCAAGATTAAGACGTGTAGCTGTAGCTAAATGCACCTGAAATTCTACTGATATCATCTAATTAAAAGGAGGCAAACAAATAAGATACAAGGAAAAAAGAAGAGAGATACAAGCAGCAGGAGCTAACAACTAAATTTAACTACAGCCATTTTCAGAGCCCACACTGACCAAGAGTATACAGACAGTATAAAAAACCAAGATATTTTTAAGCAGTTGTGTTTTTGATTAAGCCAAGTCTGAGTATTAAGAACTACCTACCTACTCCTTCTGGCTTAGACACTATGCCCTCTATAGCAGCACTGAGAACAGAAAGGGGTGTGAAATACACAAATATTAAGCAAGTTAAGTGATCTGAAATACAACTGCATGGGGTAGACAGTGCATGTTCTAAACAGCTTGTTTTATGCACATTATGCCATGTCAATCTTACAAAATGACAATTTGTAAGCGAGTACATTCTGCTACTAAAACAAGCACATGTGGAATAACTGTAAATTACTTCTACAGCCCAGAAACTTCATACAGAATTGTCCTTTAAAGTGCAATTAGGACTGGAGCTAAAACTCAAATTGTGTGTTTAGCTGAAGTTAGTGTTTAACTGTTCAAAAGTAGAAACAAAGTCTAATCAGATGCTGGTACTCAACCAGTCTTTGCTGACACAAACAGAATTTTGCAAGGGGCTCCCCAACCCAAGAGACAAGTCTATTTAGGGCAAAGGCTACAGTAAATTATTTAAATTCTTTATACCAGGCAGTTTCATTTCCTTTTTTCTCCCACATCTCAGGTCACAAAACCAGTCCCATTATTTACTTAGCAATAGTGCATTTCTGATGGTAGCCTAAGGCAACCAAGGAGATGAGTTATGTGGTGACCAGGTATATACGGAGACTTCACTCTGCCCATTTCCCCTCCTCTCCATTGTTTCTGTAAGACTGGAAGGCAAGTGTACAAAGTACAATTCTGTATCCTAACATAGCATGTATAATTCCTTTCTACTCTAGGAACCTCTGAGATCCTGAAAGCCAGGGAACTACCACACACCTGATGCTGAGCTGGAAACAGGACAGTACTTACTCACATGGTGGTCACATTCTCAGTATGACCATAACAGGTCACTGAGCTAAAAATGACGCCTTTCTCTGGAAAGTAGATCCAAAGTAAAGAGAACAACAAGAATTTCCAAGAGAATGACAGAATCTGGGGCTTCGCTTTATCTGTTACACATAGGATTTTCTTTCTGAGCTCAATGACAGACTTCATATTGAAATGAATTGTGTTGATGACAGGAATCTCTGAAGTCTGACCTACCTTTTGATTTTTTCTTGCATATCTACAGCTTATCGCTTTTAAACAAATCATGACACACCACTGCACTAATGAAATACCCTTTTTATCTGTAAAGGCCCTTCAAAACCTCTCTTTCACTGTTTTTTTGTTAAGCCTGGTATTTCTCCATAAAAACGTGTTAGTGTAAGAGTAAAGAACCATAATGTAATTTCCACAGCACCCTGCCAGTCAACCCACAACAACCCAAGATCCTGCATTAACTTCGCTCCCTGTTGCTCGTTGCAAACAATAGAGAGACTCTAACTACACCTAGGAAAGAGCAGAGTGTTGTAACTTCTCCCTGATGAATTAGAAAGATGGAGAAAGAAGAGGCTTTGCAACAAAGACAAACTGATTCCTGCTGATTCTTGGAAATCTCGGCACCAACATCAACAAAGTTATTTTAGAAGTTAGTTTTCATGTTTTTTTCTTTACTTCAGTCAGTTGTGTGACATTTTTGTTTCAACAGCAGCTAAATTCAAAGTAAGTCATGCCTTGCAGTTTGATTGTTAGTATTTTTATAAATTAATTAACTTTTCATGATAAAACTTCCCTCTTTTCCAACGGTTTGAGCTTGCCTCAGTCGACAAAAGTATATGCGGCAAAACAACAACCATGAGTTAAACTAGAGTTCCTAAAGTAGGCAATGAATTTATACCTCTTGCTCTATTTCTAGTACAAAGAAGATAGCTTTGAAGTCAGATCACTACTAATGCACAGTCTGAGGATGAATGTGTTTTTTCAAACTACAAAAGTGAACATTTTCTTACCAATGAAACCCAGTTGAGAAAATTCTAGAATCATCCAATCTTCAGAAGCGAGTTGAAGCGCAAAATTTTTTATTGTGCTGAAATAATTCTGCTTGACAACGATGTCATCTTCAAGCTAGAGGAAGGCAGCAGTGATATCAGCGCAAATAATTTAAAAAAAGCCTCACCAAAGCAATAGGAAAAAGTACAGCTAGCAAATACTGATTTATAACATATTGCTAACACAGAGACATATATTTCTAATCCTAGCACGGATATAAAATAAAAGTGCCATAGACTGGAATAACTGTTGTAGGGATCAGTCTGTCTCTTTGTGGAGAACCAATACAGAATCCTTCTATATAGTAAGAATTCACAAACATCTCAGCTTTAACTGAGAATACTGCTTTTCCAGCTTCTTTCTTCAGAGAAAAATCATCCATATGAAACAATGTTAGTCTAAGTGACACCAGGAGAACAAGCAGAATACCTGTATTACTTGTACACAGACATGGGTCTGTTTACTCACAAACCTAACATCACTGAAAGAGATTCTCCTCTGAGACAAGAAGCTGAGACACACTGTCCGTAGAGGTGGGATTCATTTCACCTGGCTTTGACCGTCCAGTAAAAGCCCAGGCACACAGTCCAAACTAACCACCTCATCCAGGCAGTGGAACCGCCAACACAGGGTGCTACAACCCCTTGAATTCCTAAGTGCAGACCATTGCTGCCTTAAGGATCCTGCTCCCCCTGTCCTTTCTCCCAGTACACTCATGCTCTCCCCCATTGTGCCAGCACTAAGGTTCAGTATCAAACAAAACTGTCTTGCGTTGTTGGCTGCTCAGCTTCCAAGAGAGCTGAGACTCCAACAGCTCTCAGAGAGGAGTCAGCTCAGCTTTGTGAAAACTACATGAGATGTGTGGGACTTTACACCCCAAGGACACAGCCACAAAATCTAAATAAAGACCATTAGTGCAGTTACTAAATCTGCAATACCTGTAGGTAGGACTTCTACTTCAAAGGAAAAACACATCATAGGAACACTTCTGAGCTAAATTAAAGAACTGCTTAACTCTGTTCTTGGAAACCTCTTTAAAAAAGAAAAAGAAAATGTTTCTACACTCAACAATCAAAGTGACACTGCACTTGCCCTCAGAAGAAAGCAAGAAATGGACTTTCATTTGATTTACACTAAAAACTATGCTGGCATTTTTTTGTCTAGGCAACTCAAAAATAATTCATTTGGGGGACAAGTAAAAAAGAGTAGTTAATCTGTTTGGAATCCTACACTTTTTTGCTAAGCATCTTAAGAGAAGTCACACAGGACAAATTACTTTTTCCTTCAGAGACAGTGCCCTCCTCAAATTACTTCCTCATATACCATAACCACCATACTTAATGCCCTCCCTTAAACTATGGCATCAAGTTATCTCTGTTCTGTGTAGGTCTTTCCGATGTGTCCAACGGCATAGTTTCTGGAAACTCATTTTAAAGCTTGTCTCAAAATAAAGAAGAGAAACTTACCTGAATGTAATAAACTCCCTTTTTCTGGGCATACATCATAAGAAAGCAATAATCCAAGTTTTGTTTTGTTCTCCATCTGAAATGAAATCAAAAGCTTAAGGTTTCTGAAAAAAGGTTCTTTCAATACACGCTGGCAATATAAAGTAAATCTCACTATGAAGAATGAAGCATATTAGTGAAATGTTAGGACAGCCACTTTTGGCATTGTTCCCTCAGGAAATCCTCTGTCTGGAAAAAGGAACAAAGCTTTCACCTTATTCTTAAATACAGACATAAAACTGGTTTAATTTGAATTGGATTTTGTGAAAACTACCTGACATTTCACCAGAAACGCACATGCACTTTAAATGGCAACTTAGCAGGAACTACTGGGTCTTACAGGAAGTATTTTAGGAAGAAAAACAGTAAACAAAGGAGTCTACATACAGGAATAAAAATATATCAAATCTCATTTCTCCTCCCAAAATTGAAGACTAAATGAATTGAACTGAGCACAGGCTCTGATTGTGCACAGAACAGCATGGTCGGCTGGAATGAGATGGATTCACAGAGCACTTTCAGCATCCCCACACTTGCAAGAATTACAGTGAGAAAACATTTCAAGAATTCACATCCCACTTGCTATTTTATAAACAACAGAAGTGTGGGTGTGGGAGGGGATGGGAAAAGATCTGGGGGAATAAACATACCTCACTCTCTCTTTTGAGTCTCCAAACGTCTCTTTCAAGTTTGTCAAGTCAGGATAGTAAGATGCAGGAGGGGCTATTACTTCCACCAAGCCAGAATTGATCTCTGTAGAAAACCTGTCAATAGAAACATCATAAAGCCACATAAGAGATTGAGTTCTGTAGACATTCTGTTTGCTCTTCATTGGTAACAGTTATTGTGTCTGGTTACAAAAATGACTTACTCAAACGAGGCATGTAAAAGAGAAGTACTATATAAAAAAAGCACTGTTTTCCTTAGCACGTCCTTCAGAGCACTATCAGCTCTCACCAATCACAATCAAACTACAGCCAAAACATTTCTTTTGCCTTTCTTTTTTCAGAACCTAGTGATTTTTTTCTACAGTTCTCTTTGAACATACAGAATACAAGGCCCTAACACAGATGTCACAAATTTCCATTCACGTTAAAACAATCCCAGCTGTTTATGCTGCACCAAATAATTTAAGCCCACTTTTTGTTCTACAGTTTAACTGACTGAATCATTGCCTCTTATCATTTATTACTTTTTTGTTCAAAAGTCCAAAGCCCCCCAAAACAAAAAGGCATGATCTCTTATTTCTAGAGTAGTTTTTTTAATTACTTATCACAAACTGATTTAGGGGAAGTCAAAAAGCAAACCCACCAATAAGCTAAGAAAACCTACAACTTACTCTTTCTCCAGGCTTGCAACAACACTGTTAACATAATCAAGATCAGTCTGGAAAAAAAACCAAACATAAAAAATGAATAGAATACTTAACGGTTCTGGAGCTGCATTTCAAAAGAAGGAAGTGCAAACATCGCAGGTACCTGTCAAAATCACTTTCAGTGTGTAAGCTATTGGAGTACTGCAAGAACACATCACACATGTAACTCTGTCTTATATCTGAGAAGAACCAATTTTTTTTGTAAGCAGAAGAGAATAATATTTACCTCACCTTTGCACTTAATAGATAATGGTTTATATTTTCTTGCTACCCTTCATGGATTTAATGATTAAATCATCACTGAATGTTTGTGTAGAAAGAACTTCATATTATTACTACAGAATAATAATACATAAGAAAATATTACCACAGAAATCTTTCTGCAAACAGTTCACTGAACACACACACACTCTTCTGGCCAATTATTCAACATCACTGTACACATGCGCTCCAGGAAAACAGAGTTTGTGAACTTGTGTGACTAAAAACCCTGATCTTTGTTATACTTATTAATCTAATAACATACTATTTAAGTTTTTGAAAGGAAAATTTAGTCTATAAATCAACCCAAATTCTGGTGGCTCATGAGGATTCTGGAGAAAGAGCTGCCTTTTGAAATGCTAGAAACAAAGAACAGTTCATACTTTTTCTGATGAATTTGTAACACAGGGTATCATTAAAGGATTATACACAGAGAATAAATCCCTCCCAAGCATTTCTATAGAACTGTTAATCTTGTTTGACAAGGGTGCTTACCCCTTGATCTTAAAAATCACCATTTCCACTTTTAAAGATTACTTTTATGAAATCCAACATAATGCCAGTGACGCATACTTTTCAAAAAGGACAACAACAGCAGGTTCTAAATACCACAAGACTATGTGAATAAAGAGCATTTGTCATAATTTTTTCACACAATTTCTTTGTAAGTGCTATGCCTAGTGCTGGACAGAAGTTCGAATAAGCAGAGAAGGCATTCACACTTTCAAACTCATCTTGCAGTGAATTCCATACAAGGAGACTCACAAGTCCATGTGGACCTTGATAATCACCAAGTGTTTAAATACATATATGGATTGTTCATACACATTTAATTGAGTGGAGTTAAAGACAGAAAATATTATGTTTTGTGTAACAGTTGCAAGTCAGTGACCTAGTGACTACCTAAAAATAATTTTAGTATATCCAGCTTTATCTGAAGCATTTCTTTTTTTTCTCTTCTCAAAATCTTTTAAAGACTTAAAATACAGAAATAACAGTTTAGTCATCATAAGAAAAAGACAAAAGTTTGCATTTCCAGTTGGCATGCCACTAGTCCAGTATTAATAACTCCAATATTTGTAAAACAGTCCATACTGTAAATGCATAGAAAGATACAGCATTTCTATATAAATAGATCTACATACATACACTCAGCAGAAACCCAGCTAGTTTCTATGTATTTCAGAGATTAAAATAAATGCCAAACTTCATGCCAACTAGATCACAAGCCTGTGCCTTAGCACAAGTCTCCCTAGAGAAACCTATTTTGTTGACTACCATAAAGCATTGCTACTGCTTTTAAAACCTTACACACTTATACAGAAGGCATCACAATCAGGACAAAAAAAAAAGTCTGGAATAGGAGGGTTTTTTCCCCTACTTCCCACTGCTTGTGTCCTTCACACAAAAGGTTGGCAGTTCTCCAGTCAGCGCTGCAATCACAATAGGGTCACATTAAAAAGGTGAAGTTTGTTGTCTTCCAACCTCATACTGTAAGATGGGTTGCTGTCACACAAAGTCAAGGTCTGGCCTAGCTGCTCTGAACAGGAGAAACAGCAAATACGACTGCTGGTTTAGGAGGTAACCTTTCCTTTGAAGCAACAATCACTGCATCACTGTAGTGCAAAAGGAGATGCCACTTTTAGGACGAAAACGAACATGGGGATTAGAAGAGTTGACACTAATTTTCACATGATCAAATGCATTAAAAACTTGGTATTCTGCCATCATTCCTAAATAAGCAGTTGTATTTATATCTACCAGCAGCATCTGAGATTCAGAACCAGGATTTCAACACAAACCTCTTCCCCTCTCAGGACAGCAGGTTGACTGTCCTCGTTCTACATCAGAACTCTGAGAGAAAACCAACTCCTCTCACTGCCCAGAGAGGAGAATTTGCCAACACCCTTTTGTTGTGGACGTGCCCCAGGAAGGTGGCGCTTCAAAGTGAATTCACACAACATCATGAAATAAGTATGAGAATATGCCATAAATTTGACCAAGCTGTGACTATACCCAAGAGAAGAGTTAGGTAGACAGAAGACTTTGCAGGATAGCAATGGAAGGAAATCTGGACTAGCTAGATTAAATCTAAGGATCTATAAATTCAGTTAGTAACTTAAAATCAACAGAAATGACCGAAATCTATTCCCTCTTTTCAAGGAAGAAAGTGTTTACTGCCTTGACAAAATAAGACGTAAGGTCCTTTTTATCAACCTGCAGGACACAAGACTACTTGTCTTCAAGAAACTTAAACAGGACAAGACAAATCCAGATTAATAAAAAGAAGTCATCCATGAACAAAAATGTGTAACTGTTCTTTAGGCTTGCAGCGAAGACCATCTGGTAGATACTAGGTTGACTTTGTAGTAGATATGATGAACTCAAAATCTATTTCATGGTATCAGTGCTGCTTTTAACTATTGAAAGGAAATGTCACTGGTGATCCCAACCGTAGCAGCACAACGTCTAGGACTGCAGTTATGGATGTTTTTATCTACCAAATCTGGAGGCACTACCAAAACTATAATTTTTTCTTAGTAAAACTCTTAAGGTTGACAATTAAATAACCTCTAGGAGTTTCAGACCCATGAAAAAAGAAGTATAAGTAAGTATTTTAAGAACAAATCCCTTTAAAGCGATTAAATGCGAAATTGTGTTAGCCCCCAACCAAAGAGTTAACACCGCCAGCCACAAAGAATCTATGAATCACATGAAGCATTACAAACGAGTCTGTCCTGGTGAGTGGATCTCTGGGAATTTCATAATAAAATAAGCAAGGGTGGTCATTTTGGTATCAGCCGTTCAAATCTTTTGGCCTGCTCTTTCTTCCTAGTCATAGGAAATTACTGATCCCCAGGAGAAAGCAGTAACACGAAGTGAGAGATCTTCTTTTAGCTGTTCACAACAGACCAAAGATTGATCCACATCAGCATCTTGCTTGCAGCAAAAGCAGCCATGAACAGATACACAGCAAAGAGTGAGAACAGGACAAGTATACACAACACCCTGCTACCATCAACACTGCAACTACCTTCAGTTCACGTTACTTCCTGAGACAGATGTAATTTTATGTATTTAATATTCCTCAGCAGACTCATCTTCAAGGTACTTCATTAGCATCCCCTTCAGCCTATCTAAACTTCAAGCAAGAAAAGAAGATTTTACCCCATGAGATCTATGGAGTTTCATAAGCCTGTGAACATGGCTATATCAAAGGTTTAACTCCTTCCATCAGCAATTTTGATAAGAAATGCATATTTTGATGTTTTGACGAATCTCTCTTAAAAAAAAGCCTCAGAGTCTGTTGTGGAACAAACTAAAGTTTCAGACTGTCAGAAAAAGAAGTTTTAAATCTTCCTGAGTTTTGGTAAAATGTTGTACTACAATTCTCTAAAGCACCTTTCTCTAGTGCAAGTGAGGCTGCGCTTCAAGTTTGCAATTATTCCAGGGTTTATCTGAACAAACATTGCTATTCATAACAAACACAGAAAGAACCAGAGCAGCAGTGAACTTTCCAATCTTTTTTATTGATTTTTATGAGTGAGCATGAGCACAGCAAAGCAGCAGAATACATTAGCTAGCAGACAAAGCAAAAGGTTCAAAAGTTCTGACTAACAGCTAGCCAACTGTCATACAAAATCCAAGATTTCTAGTTTTAACTATAGGAAAGGGTCGATTCTTAAATGCTGACTTCATACCTTGAAGAATGTCAGAAGGTGGACTGCTTCTGAAAACGTAGGGAAACCCATGGCATTTAAGACCAAAGGGAAAAAAAAAAAGGGTGCAATCACAGAACATCTCAAGTTAGAAAGAATCCACAAGGATCATCAAGACCAACGCTATTTGCAGGACTACCTAAAACTAAACAATATGACTAAAGGCATCATCCAGACACCTCCTCAACTCTCAAAGGCTTGGTGCCATGACCACTTCTATGAGGAGCCTGTTCCAGTGACCAACTACCCTCTCAGTGAAGAACCTTTTCTAATGTCCAGTCTGAACTTCCCCTGATGCAGCTTTATACCATTTCCACGTGTCCTGTCACTGGTCACCAGTGATAAGAGATCAGCGCCTCCCCCTTCACTGACCACCTCGAGGAAGTTGTAGACTGTGATAAGGTCATCCCTCAGAGTTCTCTTCTAAGTTTAACAAACCCAGTCACCTCAGCTGCTCCGCCTAAGTCTCTCCCCTGAGGCCTTTCACCATCGCAGTCATTTATCTACACCGTTAAATTATCCAGATCTTAATTTTTAAATGAAATCCACTAGAAGTAAGCCTTAAATTATTCAAGACCACCTTTCAAAAAAAAAAAAAAAGACAAAAAATCCTTGGGAAACAACCATGCTAATCTGCAAAGTGTGGTCATTTCACTGCTTACTAATTACTACAATATTATGTGATCTTTCATCATCCCGTAGAATAGGGGTGGGATAATTTTACTATGTTTTTCAAATAATAAGAAACAATGGAAAATTACAGCATTCAGAAAAGTCAAAGAAAACATTTGCCTTGAAATAGTGAAAGTACATATGAATATAGTTACCGATATACAAGGCATTAAAGTTTACACACAAAAAAACCCAGCCACTGAAGTGGCATTTGGACCTATTTTGGGATTTTTATGCAGTGAAGAAAAAGCCCTAAGGAATAAAAGTGCAGCAGTGGCTGCCAGTGGTTGCAGTTGCATATGGATATAAATAAAGCCTGTGGGAAAAGGTAACAATATCTTTTAGAGTTCAGAAAATGCAGCTGAAAAAAATGATTTTCTGGAATACAGTGCCTGCTTTCAAATCTGAAGCAGCGACTTCAAATTAAATACAGGGAACACGAGAACAAGATGCAAAGCAAAAAAACAGGACTGAGAACACTGTCATAACACAGCCATCTAATGTTACATAAGCAAAAATGTAGCCTGTGTCCTACATGAGCCCTCCCTTACTGAAAGTCCCTGCTCTACCACACAGGCAAGAAATATCTTTCCCTCTCCAGTCATTTCTGTGATTAACCCAATTCAGTTCAGGACAGAGTTTCATGATGCAAAAAAGTCCTTGGCAGAACTAGCAGGAATACAAATACACTCCACTAATTTCTCCCTACCTTTCTGCCCTGCACATTAGCTCCTCAATCTTGTCCGTATGGATTGTGCTGTGAAACAACACTGCATCAGAGAACAAGTTTAGCTTTTAAGGCCAGAGAGAGCAAAAAGCATCACAGGACAATTCAAAAGAGGACATTCAGATGCAAGTTATGATAGTGCCATACAGCCTCCTACTAGCTCTGTGCATATTGCAGATGAAGACTGCTTTGTGGAGCCTGAAAGAAAGCAGCATATATGGCAAGAAAGCAACATGAGAAACTCCTCGAGGGAGACTGTAAATTGTTGAAAAGGTTTGTTTTCCAGAAGACAGGCAGTTGCTGTGCAGAGTCAAAAGCACCCTTCAACAATACGTGTCCTTGTTTGAAGGACAGAAGGAATTTGTCCTCATTATTTTTAGGTGAAGGCAGACCACCGCAGCGAAATTCGACAGTGCTGTCAAAAACTCAGTGTCCACTCAATCACACAGCTATGAAGTCACCTGCTACAATGCTTCTGAAATAAGATTATTACTATTGGTTCCCATCTCACAAATACCCTAGATGCCATCAAAGAGATCAGACACAACTCTAGCTACTAATAGCAGCGTTCCCTTACCAGAAGCACCAAGTAGTTACTGTTGCCCAGGTGCATCTCAGAAAGCATCTTAGGGAAGCATTTCAGTCATTCAAGTCTAGGGCTTGAGAAAAGAGCACAATCCTGAATTTTATCTTCGTGCTGAGATACTAAATTTGTCTCAGGTACATGGAAGTTTTCAAATCCTGTCAAGGATCTCTTCTTACATCAAAGAAAGATTTTTATCACTGGTTTAATTCCTTATAAAAGCCTTGCTAGTCACTGACATGGAAAGAGAAGCATAATATCCTGTGTTGGTGAGCAGTATCAGCAGTCCACACTCTCTGGGTACCAAAGCTTAGTGTCAAAGAAGCAGGGACTGCAAAAACAACTTAAATATCTCCAATTCTCACTGACAGGTCAAGCTACCTTTTCAGACACAAGAGGTGGCAGTATACCTAGAAGGTGTCTTCATCCTGATCAGTTTTGAGTGAGATGTACAAAACAAAGGCCTTTAATATTATTTGGTGAAGATAATGTATCTTTTGGCACAACAGCTTTGCCTAGCTTTTATTTTCTCAAAAATACATATATACGTACGTATATATATGCCAAGATCTACCGGTCTTTCTCCAACTCAAGATGCACAGTCAGATCTTTCGAGGACTAGGAACACACTCCCCAGGGCAGGTCCAAGAAAGGGCAGCTCACAGGTTTTGAACAATTAGCAGAATGCATGGAACATCTCTGTAGCTGGAATGATGACAATACATCTGGGTTGAGAGCAAGACAGACAAAATACTCCTTTTCTGTCACAAGAGCTGCTGATCAAAGGGAGCTATAATTCAGGCCCATGGCAAGAAGAGGTGAAAATACAGGCTTGTTTATTTTGTAGAGAAGTTTCACATATTGCACTGCAACATTAATACCTACAAAACAGGTTCAGCAAGGTTTGACCCAGTAGGTGCACTCAGTGCTTTAATTTGCTGAGGCTTTGTCCATACCAGTGAACAGGGTAGTACCTTGCTGGGTGCTTGTGTCACACCGAGCCAACCAGCACAGAAACTTTCCCAAAGAAATGATAACAAAAAGGGATTCTCCACAACAGGAGCACAGAAAGAACACTCTTGAAGATCAAGATCTTCTAATTTAGAAGTCACTGTTTACATAAAGAGATGGCACAGTGACAGTAAAAGATAATCAAGATACGTAAGTTTTTGTAGCTTAATGTATATACATGAAACAACAGAGTAAGATTAAAATAGGCAATATGAAAGAAAGTGTAATATGCAGCCTTGTGCTCCAAGAACAAATGGCTGGGCAATTATTACCCAGTCAGATGTAATCAGCAGTGTACAGAAATGGTAAAATGTTTTTGCATACCTTTAGTGCCTCCCAGTTCTTCCTGAAATGATTTCTCCTTCTGAAATTTTCAGTCAAATCAAGAGTTTATAGTCTTTCCAGTACACATTGATTACTGTTTGTACAAAAGATTGTGCTAAGTGCAATCTCTGATTAATGAAGTGGACTGGCAATAATTTGGGATATATTTAGAACAAGTCTAAGATGCATTTTCTTCACTGTAAATGAGATGTCCCAACAGAAAAAAAAATACAATTTTGTTTAGACACCAGAAAAGTATTTTAATTTCTCTCATATTCAGTAGTGCATGTATATATATATATGTCTGTTGCTCTGTTATGATCATGTAAAGTACTTCAAAGCCACGTTTCCCGTGTTCATTACAAACCTAATTAAATAAAAATATTAGGCAACAATTTTCATCTGGAGTTCATAGTTTCTTAAACCTAGAGCCTATGGTTTATTCTGAAAGCAAGGTCTCATATAGAGGAGATTTATGGGATGTGAATCGTTTGTTTTCAAGTCATCTGATGAGTGAGCCCATGAACTAGCTACACAGTGAGGGGGAATATAAAGATTTTGAAGTATAGAGGTATAATGAATCATGCCTATTTATTAGTCATCCTAATGAATACCTGCAAACTATTCTGCAATAAAGTTATTTTAACAAATTGGAGAACACAGACATGTGTCAGTTACTAGGACAATTGCACAGTTTACTGTCAAGCAATTCTGGTAATTATTTAAATTGGCAATTAGATATCACATCAGCAGAGATATTTTAGATTTCCTTGAACTTCCACTGTGGAAATTTACTGTGTATAATTATATTACTGAGAAATATCCGTACAGTAAATGAATATGCAGATCTCTTTATTTAGCAACCATAATGCATCTATATTTACTAGCACATCTGTTTACACTGTTGATGGTGTTTGCAGAAGGCCATTAGACTTCTAATTTATTTTCTAGAAATTACAAGAAATGAGTGAGATTGAACTCCTAAAAAATTAGGAGTATTAGAGGAGTGTTTTAGGGTGTTTAGCACACAAAGATTACAGCCCATGACTACGGCTCCCAGCAATGCTTCTTAAACACTGTAAATTTGATTTCTTGAAAAAAGATAGCAAGAAAAACACTAAAATACTTTTTAAATACTGTTTTTCATATAATTTTCTTGTAAAAACATCTTTGTAAAGCCTTGCGCTTTTTTTGCTGTTGGTACAAGCTACAGACAAGGCACAGAGAGTAATTTTAAGCTTATTAGCAAAATTACATAACCTCACACTATGACCACTTCTCGCTGTACTTAAACTGCACATATGTTTGAGCAGAGGCCATACCCTTTTTCAGAAACTTTTGCCATCATTTTTAATACAAGCAGGGTTGGTCAAAGTTCTAATGTATTTTTAAATAAGCCTTCATTATTGCACATAATAATGACAACAATAATCTAATGAATTTTAGGCTAGAATACCCCACAGACAAAGTTATTTGAAAGGAGAAACAGAAGTCTACCAGAGGAGTAGGCTTTCCTTCAAACAGCCAGCAAAAATGTTTAGTAAACCTAGACTTTTCACCATGCAGAAAGAAACCGAAATATAGCATCAATCAGAAAAAGCAAAGCAAAGTTCAGGATGGAGTATTCAATGCACCATATTAATCATTCAGAGAGTTCCCTGTAGCAATTACAAAACAAACTGTAAGAACAAAATATAAAATAAGGTCAAGGAAATAGTAAGGCAGGGAAGACATCAAACTGGATTGAGTAAAGAAGAAGAAATGCAAATCGAGGGAACGATTATAGCAGAAAATGAATTTAACTTTGGTCCTTCAAATTTTCCCAGACATTCAGGGCATGCAGTGCCTAAAGCAGGTATGTGAGTAAGCAGGTAGTACTGCTCCCAAAAGGTGGATACAGAGATAAGACATAGAGAGTAACTGTACCCCCCTCCAGAGCAAACCACACAATTCTCCACGGGCACAGAAGCAATAGCACCCTTGTTAAAAATGTTCAGTTCCCTCACAAGTCGCTTCTTAGAATCACTCCCAACATGAAAGAGAATTCCACACCAACTCAAAAGAAGAAAGTTATTTAGCTGTGGAAAACTCAGGTATGGCAACATGGCTTGTCTAAGGCAAAAAGAGATTACGCAGTTGGGGACACTTCACTCCTATTCCAAGTTTTGCAGAAGACAGAGAATCCAATGGTAACAGACAGTCTTCATAGCTCAGACCTCCTTAAGCAAAACAAATGAAACTTCAGTTTCACACCTTGAAAAGAAACCACACTAAAAGGCAATAAATTTTCTCCAACTACTACAGTGAAGAAAAACACAGCATTCCATTAATTAAGAATGAATCCCTTGATACTCTCAACCAACAGACAGTTTTTGACTATCAAGGAAAAGAAAATAGAGCAATTTACACTAGAAAACACTAAGAAACAGTTCCCAGATACAAGTAAAAAGTTTACAAACTTTTCAAGGAAAGTTTTAAAATATGATGACAAAAGAACAACCACAAGTATTAAAATGCTTGTCTGTTTTCGCCCTGATTCATCCCTGAATGGACAGTGGCTCACAGAATTAAAACCATTTTCAGTTATAATTGGGGATTTGAATTTCCATCTGTGGGACTCATAAATGACTGTTTCAGTAGAGCACTACACTGTTATACTGATGAAGGTCAAACATATATATACACATTTCCCACCATCCAAGTCACACTTCTGAGAAAAGCAGAGAACAATATAGGTACACGCAATTGCCAGCATCCAACTGAATTATTTCTGAAAGCACTCTACCATTCTCCTAAATTTGATTTCCACTAAATCAGAGCCAAACTGAACAAACAGTCCAACTGAACACTGAATTAATCCATTAAAAAGGTCTGGGCTTCAAACATCCACATTGTCTGGAAAATAAAATCAGTAACAATCTGTGCCTAACATCTCGAACTGCAGCACACGCTTGACAAAGGACTAAGCAGCAGCATGAAGAAAACAGGAAGAACTCTCCCCTACACCACCAGAGCTCCTCAGCCATTACTTGGATGTTGAAGGAATAAGGTAATCAGCACATATTTGTCACTATGTATAAGCATAAGATTTGCAAAATAACCAATCCACTAAACCATGTCCACCATTCCCTTGACAAACAGACAAAGCTGGGCTCTTCAGGATTGTATCCCAGAAACCCAACGCTGACACTTGTTCCTTTTCTTTGCTGGAAGAGGACAGTCACCTGTCTACATCTTGAAGGCAAAGTAGATCCTCATCAGTTCCTGAAAGGAGTGTTACTTGTAATTAAAGGCAGATTAGAAATTGTATAAGAATATTTAAGTGATTACCTCTCCTATAAAGACAACCATAACACAATCCAGTTTTTCTTCAGGGGACAGCTTATCAATAAGGGAGTGGAGAGTTTCTGTAAGGTAAGACTTGACTTTTCTTTTCACTGTAGGTATTCCCATTACAATGGAAACTGAAATCAAACAAACCAGAAATGTACTTTCAGTGACTTCATACACAAGACAGAAAACAAAAATCTTGCAATGAAGCATTGCTTAAGAAATGTAAAGAGTTAAAAGGTGGAGATAAGAGTAATTAAAAACAGTTTAAAAATATACTACCCTTCATCAGGAGCACGATGAACATTATCACCACAAACGCTCAGAGCAAACACAGCAAACAGCAAAAGCAATCCTAGACATGTCAGATTATTGTGTAGGTGTCGTGGGCTGATCCTGATCAGACAGCAGGTACCCAACAAAGCCACTCTCACTCCCCTCCTCGGCTGGACAGGGGAGAGAAAACTTAATGAAAGGCTGATAGGTGCAGATAAGGGCAGGGAGGGATCACTCATCAGTTACTGTGACAGACAAAACAGACGCAGAGAATTTAATTTCTTACCAATCAAATCAGCATGGGGTCATAAGAAACAAAAACAAACCTTAAAATACCTTTCCCTTAACTCCTCCCTTCTTCCTGTGCTCAACTTCACACCAGATTTCTCTACCTCCTCCCCACCAGCAGCACAGAGGAGAATGGGAGCTGCAGTCAGTTCATTACACATGGCCTCTGACACTTATTTCTCCTTGGGGGGAGGACTCCTCACACTCTTCCTCTATCCCAGCATGGGGTCCCTCCCATGGGAGATGGTCCTCCATCAACTTCTCCAACGTGCCTTCTTCCCACAGGATGTAGTTCTTCATGAACTGCTTCAGCGTGGCTCCCTTCCACAGGGTGCAGTCCTCCAGGATCACACTGCTCCAGTGTGGATCCTCCATGGGGTCAAAAGTCCTGCCAGCAAACCTGCTCCAGCATGGGCTCCTCTCTCCACAGGGCCACAGGTCCTGCCAGGATCCTGCTCCAGTGCAGGCATCCCACGGGGTCAGAGCCTCCTTTGGGCATCAATCTGCTCATGTGGGGTCCTCCACAGGCTGCCAGTGGATCTCTGCTCCACCAGGGACCTCCAAGAACTGCAGGGGGACAACCCACCTCACCACGGTCTTCACCACAGGCTGCAGGGGAATCTCTGCTCCAGCACCTGGAGCACCTCCACTCTCTCCTTCTGCACTGACCTTGGTGTTTGCAGTTCTCTCCCTCGTACTCTCACTCCTCTCTCCAGCTGCAATTCCCCTTGCACGTTTTTTCGCCCCTGTTAAATCTGTTATTGCAGTGGCACTGCTCTGGCTATTGGTTCTATTGGACAGGGGAAGCTGCTGGCATCCTCTCAGAGAAGCCTCTGTAGCCTCCCCAATACCAAAACATTGTCACACAAAACCCAACACAACCAGGAATAATCAACAACCACTGTATTAAGCAGATAAGGTGCACCAAGACTTACAGAGTGATTAAACTCCCTAACTTCAGTTTTATTTTCAAATTGACATAACCATTCTTCACAACTCAAGTATTTAACTTCTCAGAAGTTACCTTTAAAAAAAACACTGCAGAAAAACTCTATTACTTTCCTTGCACCTCAGTTTGGTTCCTCTATAAAAGCAAGTTCAAGGCATCAGAATCACACAGAAATTCCTCAATTAAGTTTCTTATCAATGACAAAAGCACCTCAAGTGCAGTGCAATATGGCCCCAGCTAAAATGCTATTATCAGCTGGCCATTTGACTTCCATGTTCCCTAACTTTTCCATCTTTCTTCTGTACACTACTCTGAACCCAGGGCTGGTTACATACTGGGAACACAGTAGGTAACAGCAGGAGCACAATAAAAGGATAAAGCAGACTTCATGAAGTCAGCACCAGCATTCTGAGCCCCCTATGTGAAATGATTTACCATATCATAAATATATTAAATCAAACAAGTATTAATAATGTTGTTTATCCTTCCAATAGAGAGCCTGCTTTGCTTAGTAACTGCACATTAACAAGCTCTGAATTTTTAAAACACTCCAATAATCACGGTGACCAGGAAAGGGGAAGATGGGAAAATAATTTAAAACTCTGAATTTCCTCCCTCTGTTCAACTAAATAAATAACCCTGATTCCAATTTTTATTTTGTGTTTTCAAACTTCTGTCATATATTCTCAGTGGAATATCATACAGACTTCACTTAAAACAATAAAGGCATATTAGATTTTTCCTCCCCAAATAACATAAAAATAAAAGGTGTTTATAGGCAGAAAAGTAAACAAATCTATGGCTCGAGCCCACATATTTGTCATGCAGGCATGCCATCTGTTAAAAGAAGGAACAATCAAACTTCCTGAAGTAATAAAAAAAATACAGGCCAGGAGTAACTAATGCTTGTTTCAAAAGCAAGGAGGAGAATAAAAAAGAAAAAGGGAGGGGGGGGTCTAGCGGACAATAACAGAAGTCTTTAAAGTCAGGTAGCACAGGGAGAAATAAGGATTTATTGGTGGGGCCTTCAAGCTTACAGACACACACACTTTGAGGTATTACCAGCTTGGTTTGGTTTTATGCTCTTTATTTTCTAGAGTTCCAAGAGCGGGATTCCATCCTAACAATCAAAGCTCTGAATTTGTGAGGAATAGGAGGGGGGAAAAAAAGGGAGATCAATAGTATTGCAGCACAACACGGATTCTTCTTTCCCCCTCTCCAATGACTGACCAGATTTCAAAGATGCAATTATATCTGATTATCCTAGTTCTCTCAACTCTTAATTTATCCATTGAAATATACTATTCAGAACAACAGCAACATCAACACTAAAATAATTATATCCATGCATGGCTGCCCCACAAATCTGAAAAGCCAAAGTGATGTATCCATTAGCAGATCAGAACCTGTAATGCTCCAGCTCTGTTTCCTTTTAGTTACAAAAAAATCATTCAAACGAAATGCTTCTTAATGTGCACCTTAACAGGGCATGGGATGTGATGGAGGTTATGCAGAAAAGAGCAAAGCTGAAACCAAGCTCCTTTCATCTTGAATTCAGTGCAAATTCAAAGGATATCAGTATCACACAAGTTAAATGAGATGTCCTTGATCCACCAAGTAATGCAGTAAATTATATTTCTAAAACTAGAAAGTCCTCCAGATATAAAACATGAAATAACCATCGTTATCAGCATACCTCCTGTCCTTCCAAGGCCAACCTGCACAGAGGGTTGAAGGCTTCCTTCATTTTTCAACAAATGAGGCAAATGGTAATAGATATTTGGCACTTGAAGAGATTTTCTACTTGTTAGCTCTTTCAACAATTTCAGTGTCTCATCTGCAAACATACAGGAAATCAGTAATACAGAAAACAGTATGAAGTTTTAAGCAATGGTAAAACAGTATAATATTCCCAGCTTGGTCCTAACTGAAAGCCAGAACAAACAATGCACTTTTCTGAGGCATTATACCTTGTGTACAAAGGAAGTCTTTTCTTATTTTAATTTTTTTAATACACAGTGTCCTAGATTCTTTTGCACCTATGACACTGCTACAGATACAGTTAATACTTACTTGATCATGTAAGATTCAGTGTGAATTTACAGCAATAAAGAATGCTCCTCTTATTTGGGGGTCTGATAGTTTTGCGGTTGTTTGTTTTTGTTGGTTTTTTTTTTTTAAATGAATCAAAATGGGAGGCTTATTTCTCTAGATTATTTTTCACTTGCACTTACAGAGCTCATCACCATGCAGCAATGACACTGCAAGCAATTTTTCAAAGCTACAAATGCATATTGGAATACGCTGCACATACAGATTCAAAATAGAAATAGCATTAAATACACAACTGAGATTTTGAGTATTCCTGCAAAAAAATAAATGCTAATGTGAATTTAATTTAGTCCATTAGAGACTCAAAATAATTCTTGCTCCTTCTGGAGTAACTGCCTCTCAGGATGTCCAGGTGGCTCTCAAAGTTGCAAATAACAGTTTTTAAACTTCCCTGCTGTGCGTGTTGATTTTCTTGCATCAAGTGTGAAAACAACTCATTTCAATTGACACATATGATAGCATATGGATCTTTGAAAACTTACAGGCTTTATAATATCAAGTGAACTAAAAAACTGTACTCAAGGTTTCTGAGAGAAAATTGCAAAGATGTGAGAAAAGTAATGCCCTAAATGCAATTCCTCTCAGATGCTGAGAGCAGCTTCTACAAAGATAGAAGAGTTTTGTCACGGATTTTGGTTCGTGATTTTTTTGGTATTTGTTTTTGGGTGAAACTAAATTCCCAACCACTTTAAATCTTGAAAAGCAGCTTTGTAAACACATGCCATAAGTGGAGATATCTATTTTGACAGACTCCAATACAGGTACATTTCATTTTTCCTGCTACCATTTCTTTTAGCTTCAGCTGCAAAAACTGGACTAAAATTCTGTCAAAGTATGACAGCTCTTTGTATGAATGAATAAAGATCTATATAAAACAAACCAGAATTCTTCCAGCTTCAGAGACTACAAATACTATACAGCATTATGTGTACTTAAGTATATCAAGCTCAATAAAAATCTAAGTAATACTATGCTCTGAGCACAAAAGCTCAGGTATTCAACTTCAGCCAACTTCCCATCATGGCTCTAGAAGGGAGAAAGAGGAGGTCCATCCCATCTGGGATCCAGACATGGGTAGAATGTATAAAATGTGAATCAGTAACTTCAGCTGCACCAGAAAAGAATAACTCCCTGCAACATTATTGCCTATAAGCAAGTTAAGTCATTTTTAGAAACAAATGTGGTAATAACATAATCCTAAATCCAGAATGAAAATTACTTGACTTCGTCCATGATTGTTCACTTTAACAGCAAAAACACGTACACAGAATAGGAAAACAACATTTACAGACTGTGTAACCTTTATCCACACAATTCCTGGAGATCCAGGGGACTAATGGAATCAGATTGGATAGGCCATTGGCATAGGACAGCAATTCATCTTTAGTATCAGCACCATTTCCCCACACAAAAAACCAAAAAAAACCTGCTATAGAAAATAGTAGCCTATAGCACAAATGCAAGATCTCTTGCCAGAAAGTTTATATTTATTTGTTTTTCATTGTCCATCTAAAAAAAAAATCAGTGACTAAAGCAGGAAAAATGTGATTTCAAAAGTTAACTCCAATAATCTGGTGAGTAGTGCAAGGTCATTCTCTAATACTGCCAAACACAGCTCTCTAAACTTGAGCATCTGTCTCCAAAATGAGTAAAAACTTACAAGAAGACTTTACCAGTTTGCCATTTCACTACTACTTATTAAAAACAGTACCACTTAATAACTAGTTATTAAAAAGGCTAGTACCTGCACTTTTTACAAATCGTAACAAATACTTTGTACGTTTTTACATCTTCCAACTGACTTTTAAACATACTTGAATTGCTTCAGGTTCATCCATTTCTTCTGTTTGCTCACGTTTCCCCTCAAACACTATTTGAAAAGTCACGTAAACTACTGTTAAAAAATATTCAATATTTTAAATAAGTAACCAAAAGTTCCAACTTTGGGAGCTAGGTGTGAAGTAAGTATTCAGTCCCTAAAGTCATACAAATGAAGATTGGGTGAATCACTAAGAACAGCAACTGGGGAAAAAACACAAAACAAAAAAATCCACACCAGATAAAACATTATAGACACTCTTTATTCAGAATGCTGAACAGTTTCATTTGGCGTTCTTAGTAGCAAGTTCTTATTCTACAGTTATAAGAAGAGATATTGGCATTGCTGAGTTACAAAAACATATCTCAGTCATGGTACGTACCTGAAAAATTATTCATTGCATTCTTACTCCCATTTGTTTCTGCCACTGCACGCCTGAACTGCTCCAAGATAGCGTTCAGCTCCGAAGAGCGCTGCAGAGTGCGATGCTCGGCTATTCGAAGGCGTTCCTTCAGAGCGTGGAATTCCCGCTGATATGCAATCAGCTTTTCTACAGAGATAAAAAAGATGATCCTGGTTATTTTTGGAAACAAACACCTACAGGCAGATCCAGTGAGGGTCTGACACAGCTCAGCTATGCAGTACCCGAAATGCAACCCAGAAGGGCTCAGCCCAGCACAATGGCACCTGAGGAGCTGGGCATTTACAAAGCACAGAGAGGGAAGAGCTGCACCAGGCAGGGATGCCAAGCAGGCACTGATGTGGGTATGGCCCTCACCACAGCCACGGACAGGGGCAATGTCAGAGTCCCCATTACTCAGCACCACAAGGCAATTCTGAACCCTTTCTGAGAACAGACACCCACAACCCCTTTCTTATAAGAAGCCAAACAAGAGTGGTCCCTTACCAAAGCCCACGTTATGCCTCTTGAAAGAACCCTCTGAATACTTTGCAAGAATGAGTGGAACTTGACAGTATTTCAGATGTATCAATTTAAACACAAGTTCTGACTTTATATGGTCAATGCCTGAGAATCCAAGAACAAAATTTTTAATCGAAATTCTGCTAATGCTGCCACATACAGGTATTCTTTGAAAGGGGACCAAAAGGGAGAGGGAAACAGCGAAACTGATTTGCTGGTATGTTCCCTACGCCCTTGACACCCAGCAAAGGAAGTGTGTCTGGATTTCGCATCCTTCCTTCTTCCTATTGGTAATCTCCTCCAATCTCCTGCTCGCCATCATCACCATCACTCTCCTTCAGCCAAGACACAGATACAGACTAGAGTATCTTAAGTGATTTTGTACCTCCTATTCAACATTACAACCACTCAGCTGACGTCCACAGACATACCTGTTTTGTTATTTGCCTATCCATTTCTAGTCTTTTAGTATTGCAATGGTAGGGAAGCGAAAGTTTAGTGAGCAATTTGAATCTCTTCCTGTTGCTACATTACAGTAACACATGGGGTAAAAAAGCAACTAGAGTCAACTTTTCCTTATTAATAAGGCTGCTTTTCCTCCAAATTCTTTCAATTTACATTTCTTTTTTTTTTTTGTAGTTGGGACTTACTGTTCTGATTATGTTTAGAAAACATAATTAACTAAAAAGCCCTGTTTTGAAGAGAGAAAAATAAAAACATAGTTCACTACCTCTTAAAAATGTTTCCCTTGCCAGCCTTATTTTCCTTTTTTCATTAAAACTGAATGCTTAATGCTTTTGTGGCAACAAAGCCAGAACCCAGACGCTGGCCCACAACACAGTGCTAGGCACACTACACACTGCTGACTCAACCCAGACCCCTATTTGAAACACCAATCAGTGCCTTAGTCACCAGCACTGAGAAAACCAGGAAAATTTTCTGGAGTTTCTGGCATGAAGGACATCCTTACTTGCCAAGGATAACTAATGAAATAGTTCAGACCTGATGCTTCCAGTAAACTGTACTGGTATTGCATTTATGGTACTTGAGATCTCAAAAGCATTAATTCCTTTAAGAAATACTAGACAACAAGTGGTCAGCTTCCCACGGCTGCTTCAACCAGCAGACACGTCTGGGTTAAGGAGGCTGTTCTAAAAGATACAGAAAGACCTGACACCTATCCTTCAAAAATGTGTGACTGATTTATTTTTAAATAGGTCACAATATTATTCAGTCAAGTAAAACCAGAAAATGCTAATATTACAAATACAGTACAATTCTAAGTCCACTACTCTGTATTTTTCTAGTTATTTATACAAAATGAAGTAAAAAATCATTCTTTGCAAGAACTTAGGTGATCTAAAACACATCTCTAACACTACCAGAGCCAGCACTTTTCATGTTTTTGGAGATTCATATGTAGTTTGGCCTTTTAGTACTTGTTTTATAATATGACTGCCTATACTTTTAAACAAAACAAATTAAATTTGGATTTCCAACAGTTATATCTTAAGCATATTTTCTGTACTTCAAAGATCAACTGCTCAGATACTTATTACTTACAAACAAACAAAAAACCCACAACAGCAGGAACATCAAATTTTGTCTCGTACCAAAAACCACTTGCAAAGGAGAAAATACTACTTAGGCTCTTACAGCACCCACCACCAATGGTCACCACCTGCTCCAGACTTTAGAAAAGCATCCCTTAAGGCATCAGAAGTTTATAAATACTCTAATTCGATTTTTCAGAGTTCCTGACTCCTAAGGACTTGAGAATGAGCCTACAAATTTAAGAATCTATTTTTATTTAAACTTTGACTTAGCTCAAGTTTGGTATTTGCTTCCCCCAAGCCCTCTCCAAAATACGAAATAATTTGAGAGCTGAGTCTTTTCATTAAAAAAGAAAAAAAAGCATATATTACACAGAAAATCGATTTATATTTTAAACTTCACTTTTTTTTTCCCAAGTGTTTGCAGAAGCTTCTCCAGGAATTCAAGGCAGTCTTTCTGAAATGTGTATATAGGATGAAAAGCCAAAGCTCAATTAGAGTTCAAACTGTCCAGTGCTGTATCAGACAACAAGAAAGGCTTTGCTGAGTACATTAATAGGAAAAGGAGGTCTAAAGAAAACATTGGACCAATGCTTTTTTAATATGGTCACCTGGCTGATAGGGATGAAAATAAAGCAGAGGCATTCAATACTTGCTTTTAGCCTCCCTCTCCTCCCTGAGATCCAGTGACAGTGTGCATGGGGACAGCTCAGAGATGTGCCAGGGCAGGTTCAGACTGAATATCAGGAAGCATTTCTTTACTGAGAGGGTGGTCAGGCTGTGGAACAGGCTTTCTAGAGAGCATAAAGCGTTTAGGAGGCATCTGGACAATGCCCTTAATAACACGTTTCAGGTTTAGTTCAGCCCTGAAGTGGTCAGGCAGTTGGACTAAATGATTGCTGGTAACTCCCTTCCACCTGAGCTACTCTGTTCCATGACAAACTGACTTGTAAGTGTTGTATATACCAAAAAAGTCAATAGTGTAGCTGATGTTTTCAAAATACATTCGAGTGTTTAGAGTTTTATTGTTCAGATGTTTCTCTAAAACCTAAAGAAATGGAATTGATTTCTTGTCAAAAGGTACAAAAACACTTTTTTCATTGCTGTTACACTAGAAAGAAAAATACTGAGCCTAAAACCACAGAGGAAACAGAGATCAGTGGTCACCACAATGAAAAACATTCCTCTTTCTACAGTATTATGAATTACTTTTCTTATGTTGAAATCTAGAGCAATTTAAGAAAACAGAGGAAGGAATTAAGATAGTAAGTTATTGGCCCTACACAGCTGATGGAAGAATCCCAAACATATCTGTTCTCTGACAAACAAAACATCCCTCGAACAGCAGCTGTGGCCAATATCACACATTTGGCATCCAATGGTTTCAGCATACAGGCATATTTTTATTTAAGAATAATATACTATTTTACATTGAAATGAGAAGTTGATGTTTATCCATACTTTGGCCTGGAAGGCAAAAAGATCAAATAAAAATAACTAGCCCTCAGACTTCAAACAAAAATGTCTTAAGAAATTACTTGAGAACTAAGAGCACTAATTCATCATCACTTTTCTCTCAAACTCTAGTCAGTTCAGCAAAACTCCAGGAGCTAAAACCTAAATATTTTAGCTGGCCTGATGCTGCTCACTTCTTGGAAAGTTAACACTATGTCAATGCAATCAGTACTTTATTAACTTTTTTCCCTTGTTGCAAAATGTTCTCCTAAATAGGCAGAACACAGAATTTACACAAGCTCACTTGAAAGTTGACCCAGTATCTTGAAAAGTAAAAATTCAGATTCAACTGTAGAGGTTTGCAAGTTTGTGATCAGAGACGAAACCTCAGCTTTCAGTCTACTCTTTCTTGTCTGCATTATTTACAGTCCTCCTACTAAACAACAGTTTAAAGGAAAAAGGCATTCCAAAAAGACACCATTAGCCTAAGTTATAAATTCAGTCCACTCTCCTCTTAGCCACAGACCATCCTGACTACATAATTTGATTTTTCTCTCCCAAATTTAGACAACCCATACCAGATGCTGATTTCCTAAGCTCTATATGGAGCTTCTGAACAACTTAGCATATGTGTAATTTTGTAGTTTGGGCTTTTATATTTCTTGTCTAATCTGTTTATGTACTTCAATCCATGTTTTTTAACAACAAAGAGCTTTTCCTTGGGATAAAAAAAAGAGCATCAAAGTAAAGGAACAAAAAAACATGCAGTAGTTTGAATTTAGAAAAGCATTTTGCAGATTATCTCAGCTCAACTGAAATAGAAATACAGGACTGAATTGCAGGTACATTACCAGCACTGGCAGAACACTTGCTGTATTCTAATTCCAAATGAAACATCTACTGAACAACAACACAGCAAAAATACCCTGGAAACACAAGCAAAGCAATTCTAAGGCTATTCTGTTTCAGTGTCAATACAAATCATCCACAGCTTAGCTTTCTGTTCATGTCACTTTTTAAGCAAATGAAAAGTTTTAATTCCTCAAGCCTGTCAGTGTTTAAGAGGCCTTTGGACAATGACATGAAGAACACACTTTAGCATTTGGTCAGCCCTGAAGTGTCCAGGCAGCTGGACTAGATGACTGTTGCAGTTCCCTTCCAACTGAAACAGTCTTTTCTTTCCTAACATGAACACTACATGAAGAAACTACCTTGAGTGCACTTGTAAATGGAGTGGAGTGCAGACATCTACAGAATCACCAAACTCCTCTGTTACACTGCACCAGGGAACAGAGGTACAGGCACCACCTAATCAGAGATGTATTCTGACACTGGAGAGATGTCTCTCTCAAGAAATGAGCTAAATAGTGGACTAAAAAAAAGGGACAGAAACCATATAAAAAGGGAAGTTGGCATTCCTGGCAATCTCTGCAAAACTTCTGACTCCATGTAGCCTGCAACAGCCACACTATGATACCTTGTGAATCCAGAAAAAAGCTTGCCACTCGCTGCATGAGAAAAAAAAGAAAGGATCTGTGTCTGCTGTATAATACACACATCCGTTTAGGTTTATTTTGAGATGGAGGAGTGTTGCAAAAAAGAATTGCATGAAGACCCTTACAAGCTCCAAGAATGTTTCAGTGACTCTCAGTTAGCACTGCTATTCTTCCTCAAGGAAAGCCTTTTACTGTCTGCTAAAAAAAGCGCCATCTACAACATAAAAAGCAGTACGAAAGCTTTGCAGGCTGTTATTTATCTTATCAATCAAGTAAGTTCACAAATACATTAAATCACAGGCCATTCTCGCAACTGAAAATTGAACATATTCAACTAAGGTGGTTGTATTCACATAAATATATAAATAAATAGGCAAGCTATAATTTACTCAAGAGCTCCATGTTAGTATGGCTGGTTGTCTCCAAAGGCAGATGCATCAGACAAGAAGATCAGAAAGAGCTTTATGACCTTCCTGAACACCTTCCCATATCAAAGAAATTAAATGGAGTTTTCCTTCAAAGGACAAATCAGCTAAATACCCAAAGTGATTGATCTGCCACACAGACAAAAAGGTAACCAGCCACAGGCCTGGCACTCATAGGACAGAGTGAAACGAGCACAAAGGGCTTAGCTTTACCAATTAATTGTAGGCCTGATTTATATTTCCTGCCCTTACCCAACTGAACCATTGAAACCTCACCCCCTTCTTTCATTAAATAACAACAAGAAGAATTGACTGCATCTGACACACAGACAAAAGTCTTTGGTTGGCAACAAAGCATTGCACACAAATATTCTATGAGTAAAAGACAGAGAAGGAATAGATACCTGATGCAACAGGACATTGCCTCTATTCAAGAGGGGAATATTTAAATCATTATTCAAATCAACGGCAATAGTTCTAAATTTGCCAGTGTAACAGTTAAGTTTTATGGCCTCCCTGAATGACAACCCTTTTAGTTTTTACAAGTTAAAGGTTTCACAGCAAATGTCTCATTCTTCTGTATACTCTGTTGAAGAGTTATTAAAATGCCATTAAATAAATGTTTGTATCTCTGAGAATACCCTCCAGTAAGTGCTAATTCAGGTATTTCTGTAATTAGTTATTCCACAGCTAATTTACTGCCATTATAAAAACCCTACAGTGGTTACGACCATGCCACGGATCAGAGATGCTAACAAGCTTTATGTATTAATTCATTACATTTGCATCGAGGATGTTGATCAGTTCACAGCCTGATAACAAATAGAGCTCTTAATAGACAGAGTGCTTCCACACTGGGTTTTCTATAGAGTCAGTGGGTACAGCAAGAAGAGGTTACTCTTCAGTGAATTAGGGATTTGTCAGCACGCCAGCCAGTTCAATCTGGCACAGCTTTTACAGGAACATTTCTTTGTTTGAGCTACGTAAGATAAAAAAAAGTAGTTCTGCACTTTCCATAAAATCCATTCAGATGCTTTATGTGATCCATGAAGTTGTGGTATGAAGTACACCAGTATCCAGCAAGTCATGACGATACCTGCACTTCAACCACAAAGACGTACTCAACATGTATTTTTTAGACCATACGTGGTCCCTTATATCAAAGTACCTTACATTTGTAGTATCACCTCACCAAATAGTCATCTTCATCTCTCACAAACACATCCCTGTAAATTAAAATCCTGCTACGTTAATATGTGACAGAGTAAATTATTTCCAATGTTAGCAAAAAAAAAAAGTCTGAATTCTTCTAGCAAATGAAAAGAAATTATTTCCACACTAGCACCTAAGTAATTCTCATTTTCGTTTTATAACTGACACTTTTTTTGATAAAGGCTAGGTTTCCTCTTTTGCACGGGTTTCTCAAAGTGAACTGTGAATACAACTGCACAATACTGTGATCCAAAATTCTGCTCCTGCTGCACTGTACAATCATCCAGTATCCAGTGGCATTTGCTAAGAAAATGGAAACATTGCTCCTATTGCCCTTGGAAGTGACTCCAGAGCTCAGAAGATATTCACAGGGCACAAATCAAGCACTGCATCCTCAAATGTCCAGCTGAGGAGAGGCAAGCAGAGGAATTGCCAAACCAATCACTTGGGCACAGACAAAAAGTTACGTCCACACAAAAGATCTTAAAAATATTCCAGAATCCCTCTGTGAAATTTAGACATATAAACCCAGCAAAACACTGCAGCAAGCTGAGATAATTATCAAGTGTCAAAACCTGTATGTAGGCACACATCATACCTATAATCAGAAATGTCGAACAGTGAAGAGTAAAGATGGTGTTAACAAAATTTCCTCCCAAAAATTAAATCGCCGTTGTGCTTATAAGTCAGATTCTGATTTTGTCTCAAAATTGGCTAAAAGCTGATATATGGTGTCCTTGAAATGTTACAATATATTAGCATGGATGACTACTCAACATGGGCTAATGAGCCTCCCTGGTCTTAAAGTGAAATTAAAACCTTTTATAAGCAAGTTATGATGAGTTATAAAATCTGAAGCAGAAAAGCAATCAACCATGCAAATACAGAATAAAACAGTACACTGTAAATGCTAACAACAGACATGCTATAAATAAAAGCTCTTAAGAAAACTGCTCAAGGTCAAATTTTATCAGTCCTCTTTGAACACTTGATCCTGTGGGCCTTTTTAGTTACAGAGTTTGCAGCTATGCCTATACATGGAGCTATTTTATTATTTTGAAGGCATTAGAGAATATGCAATTGTTTCATACATATAGTACTCTGTGAAATTAAAGACAGGAAATTAAGGTAGATGATTCACATACAAAAAAATACATCCTACTAATCATAACAAAACATTTTCTGCATCAGGAAACAACCAAAATCAAGATGCAGGTGGACAAGTCATTCTTTTATCCCTGATCTTGTTACTCAAACTGAAGGGTTATTTCAGCAATTCAGTATTTCAAAACAACACAGCAGAACTACGGCTTATTGCCCTTATATTCCACACAGAAATTTACTTATTCAGACTAGAAGTACTTTAATTCAAGTAGCTCTCATTGTGAATAGCAGCTTATTTTTGAGTGAAGGTTCTGCAGGTTTTCCCAACTGTTTTTAAAAAAAAAATAACACATTAATTTTAATTACTTAATTTCTCATTGCAACTTTTTCATGTTTTGCACTTCAAGAATCTCTACAAACAAAATAATGGGTTTTTTCCTCTCCAACTCTAATGCACTAACACAAGTCTGAAGTGCTTCCTTTGAAACTTCCAGGGCCTGATCCAATCCAGCCTGGATACTTTTGTTTAAACATTCCTTTCCAGCAGGAGCTTGAAGTTGTTTTCTCTAAAATTTTTAAAGCAACCTAAATATGATCCTTTGTAATATCAAGCGGTAAAACCTTTCTATTTTGAACTGTAAATGTCAGAATCAAATTACTTGTAAATATTCATTTGAAAAAGTAGAACTCCCTGCCTCCTCAGAGATCTCACATATACAAACAAAGCAGAAGAAGGAGAGTACAAAACAGATCAGACCCTGAAACATACTCCCTCCTGCTTTTTTCTATCTTTAATACACTGAAAATGATGCAACTTACCAATCAAAATGGAAACATGAAGTGATACATCAGGCAGATTTGGTTTGTTTGAATCTTTTCTAAAAAGCCACAAAATAAAATATTTTTCTAGAGGAAAAGCAATGCTAAGCAATCAAAATGCCAAAGAAGCCAACCCAGAATGGTGATTTACTTAAGGGATATTTTCAGAGCAACCAGGAACAGTTTTAAATGTTTCCAGATGCAATTGCACACCTTTGCCTCTAGATAGAAATTCTTATATACAGGAAGGTCACAACTTAGAAAATTTCCTACATGGTTATAAAACCCATTATCACACCACTCTCAAATCTCCACTGCTGGTGGCTGACAGGGGGTCTGAACATTCCTTTGGACACAAGGACTAAAAAGAATAATATATCAGAAAACCCAGACACCCACGACTAAGGAGGTCAAGTCAATGGAAGCATATGGTGCTCTGTCTGTGCACTGGCCTCAGACAATAAGGATAACTAAACACATGATTTGTTTGAGAGGAGTTATTGGCAGCACTTGAGCTGAAGGTCTTCCTTTAAAACAGAGAACAGCAAGCTACAGTGATGGGGAAAAACAGACAAACAAAAATGAGATCTCACATTTGCAAATTATTTGTCCTGATCAGACTGTTAACTTGACTAGAATTCACACTTCTTTGCCTAGTAAACAAGACTGCCCAGGTCTCTGTGGATGAATATAAACCTCAGGGCTTTTTAGGTTCCAGCTATTTGCTTCTTATTTTATTCCCAGTGCTAAGAAGCACTGTCACCTCTGTTGGCATTTCTTCTTTAAAGGGGAAGTGATATAAAAAGGTCACTGAAATCATATCCTAAATCAGTCCCACAATAAGCAATCAGCATTTAACACATCTCTAGCCCTGAATAGAAACACTAAGGAATAAATAAAAACTTCATAGTCTATTCCCAAAAAGCAAAGCTGTACAACAAAAATTATTGCAACTTCTGTTGTAGACATTCATTGTACGAAGAGTTCCATTTAATAAATTGATAAAAGAAAAGCTCAGCTGAGTATACAAAGCACTGAATTCATGTAACCTGGATATTAACCCTTTACAGTGAAAAAACATTACCTTCGAATAACTCTGACTAAAACCTCCCACTTGGACATTTCTTATACGTCTTGCACAGGACCTGAAAGTGTAAAAGAACCTTAAAGTGTACGACAGTGTAAAAAAGATTGGGAAACCTTCCACATCACAGTATTACCTCAAAAACAAGAACACAATTTACAGGGACAGCTTTTACAGAGATCACTATGTCATGGTTATTTGTTTCAAACTCACTGCCAGTGAAAAAGCAAGGCTATAACTCTATACTGCTCAAGCAAACACAAAGGTCCAGTTCAAGCAAAGATTACAATCATAGCACTGAAATACACTTTTCAAACACAGGACAGGTCAGTATCTAGCCTGTGTTCTTGGCAACACTAAAGGACTAAAGCATATTGACTGAAAGAAAGCATTTCTATTGCATTGTTTAACATATTAAAATAAAACAATCTGTTCTACGTTTCTGCAGAAACATGTCTATTAAGTATACATGTTGCATCCATTTACATTTGCTTCCATCATTTAGTTTATATGTGTGGATATATATTCACTTTATTGCTATCAATAAACAAGAATATTTTCTAAAAACCACATAGTAACTAATTACACTAATTTCTGACAGGACAAATCAAAAAGCTACAACTGTTTATGCTGATCCTAGCAATGTGTGGCTTTATAATCAGCATCTCTGTGTCGTATCTTCATTTCAACATTAAAAATAATAACAAGATCTAACCTTGGTAAAATACAGTTCTTTCACACCTGTTAAAAGAGAACAAGAAACAACGCCTTCACCTGAAACACTTACAGATTTGCTGACAGTGTAAACAAATGTAATTAGCCTTTAGGTAATTCGAGCCCTCACAGTCAGTTTGACTACAAGTCATCTGTGACATCTCATGTTTCTCCTCAGATATCACTCAGTCAATACTTACAGCTGCTTTCTACAAAACAAGCATATATACCTATATTAAGATATCAAAATAGTCATGCTATCCAGTGATTTCAAATTCCTGGGGGGTTCTTTTGTGGTGTTTTCTTTTATTGAAAAATATTTCTCTGCATACCACCTTTTTATAACCTACTGACCTTCTAATTCCATTTACCAACACAGCATTCTCTGCTGTAACAGAATTCATGAAAGCAGAGGCTTTGATCCTCCTTGTTACTGACTTGGTAAGTTAAAACTGGAAAAGGGATTTGAAGGAGAAAACAACTTGCCATAAAATTACCGATTTGGTAATCATTCAGGCTTTCCTTAATCCTGTCACTGACATCTTGCAAACAGCCAGACTTGTGCAAAACATTTGATACTGTCCTGCACAACATCCTTATCTCCAAACTGCAGAGACATGGATTTGACAGGTGGACCACTCACTGGATAAGGAATTGACTGGATGTCACACTCAAAGATTTACGGTCAACAACTCAACCTCCAAGTGGAGACCAGTGACAAATGGTGTTCCTAAGGGGTCGGTACTCAAACCAGCAATTTTTCACATCTTTGCCAGTGACATGGACAGAGGGATCGAGTGCACACTCAATGTTTGCCAACGACACCAAGATGTGTGGTGTGGTTGACACCCTGGAGGCAAGGGATGCCACCCAGAGGGACTGGACAGGCTTGATAGATGGGCCTGTGTGAACCTCATGAAGTTCAACAAGGCCTAGTGCATGGTCATGCACCTAAGTCAGGGCAATCCCAAGCACAAGTAGAGGCTGGGTGGATTGAGAGCAGCCCCAGGAAAAAGGGCTCGTGGGTGTTGGTTGACAAGAAGTTCAACACAACCCAAAGCCAACTGTATTCTGGGCTGCACAAAAAGCAGGTGGAGGAAAGTGATTTGATTCTCTCCCCCTCCTCTCAGAAGACACTCCCTGGAGCATTGCATCCAGTTCTGGGGCCCCAGTGTAAGAAGTACATGGACCTCTTGGAGCAAGACCAAGGGGAGCCACGAAGATGATCACAGGGCTGGAGCACCTCTCCTATGAAGAGAGGCTGGGAGAGTTGGGCTTGTTCCATCTGGGAGACCTTACAGCACATTCCAGTACCTAAAGGGGGCTCACAAGAGAGCTGGGGAGGGACTTCCTACAAGTGCATGTAGTGACAGGACAAGGGGGAACAGCTTCAAACTGAAAAAATGTGGGGTTAGATTAGATGTAATTCTTCACTGTGAGGGTGGCAAGGCACTGGGAACAGGTTGCTCAGAGAAACTCTGGGTGCCCCATCCTGTGAAATGTTTAAGGCCAGGCTTCATGGGCCTTTGAGCAACATGCTGTACTGGAAGATGTCCCTGCCCAAGGCAGAGGGTTGGAATGGTCTTTAAGGTCCCTTCCAATGCAAACTGTTCTGTGATTCTATGATTAACTGAACCTGCATTGTATATGGATTTTTTTTATCTTTTCCTTATCTGATGCCTCCATGTCAGCTATAGTTCAAGCTGTATTTTAAAATTAAAGAGATAAAATTTAGTCAAAGGTTACTTACATAATTCCTTGTATTCATGAGGTACAACACATAACGAAATGGAACTGACTGACTGATCTGAAATCAACTTACTTTTTTCCCTTTTCCAGCTCTTGTTACACCAGCCAACTGTGTTGTGAACAATACACAACATAAGCTATACAGCTGCAACCAAAGCCAGCCAGTGCCTCCCACGGTGACTAGTGTTGAGGGACCCCCTGATTCAAAGGATAGAATTAAACATTCTTGGTTAAAAATTGAGAATAAGATGTAAGTTTAGTCATTTTTGTTCTGGAAGCACCCAAATATTCTAAATAACAACAACTATAATTCAGAGAACACTGATGATAGACTTAAATTCTGCTTTGGAGGACGATTATAGTACTCACTGACAGGTCTGCATTTGAATAACACAGATTCAGACATGGTTTAGAGACGACCCTCCTGCTAATCAGTGTACAATTGTCATCACTGATGTACCTTCATGGCATTAAACCAATCCAAAACTCAACCCTAGCTGGACACTCGAAAATAATTTAATCTCATCTCTAACATGATCTCTATGCATGATACTTGTTTTGTCATTGTTCCACAGATGATTTTCATATTGATAAAATGAGTAAAAGGTTAAAAAAAAAATCAAGGAGGGAGAACCAGACAAATAGACATGCTGGAACAAATAATACACTTTAACAGATCAGAATGTCAATTATGGCGAAAGAACTCATAAACAAGAAAAGAACCATCTAGAAACACCAATAAACGCTTTCATGAGGTTAGACAAGACACTATATAGCTTCTGGTTAGACTTGACTAAGGCCACTGAAATGCATCACAAGGTCTAAGAAGGTGAAATTTATAATTTTTTGGTGACAAGTACAGTGTCTCCAAAATACTCAGTGCAGAAAATTAATATTTTTGTTTAAATCCCCCAAATTGCTGTGTTAATTACATATTTTAAATTATTTTTCCTTTACACTACTCTTCATCAATATAGCATCAGAACCTAATGTTCAATAATAACACTGAGAAATGTGGCTCCATCTGTATTTCAAATGGGTTAAGGGTTCTGAATAGAATTGTAACTTTCATACTGATCCTTTCTGCAACAAGGAAGCAAAGAGTTTGCGGAAGAACTAGCACAGTGTAGGAATTACTCCCACAGAAGAAGAGATCCAAAAAGCATCTTCTTAATAAAGACAAGCCGAAATAAAGTATGGCCTGATTTTCCCTTAGAGGAAAGGCTTTGGGTGTTACTGAAGATATAAAAAAAAAAAAAAAAAAAATTTTGCATTACCAAAATTGAATGAAAAATTCCATTTTTAATTTTGAAAGATGCAAATCAATACAGCCATTGGAGAGAAGTTTTTATTACGTATCCTGTTACTTTCATACCACTATTGCAGTATATAAATCAATTTGCTATAAGCTTTTTTATTGAGAATGAAGCGTAGAGTCAACCGCAGTCACCAACTCTACAGTTTCACCTAAATACCGTAAATGGCAACACCTCCCTTTAATATAACAACCAATCTCCTACAATTCATTTCAATTTGAAAAAGGCATCTGTAACGTCTCAATAAACAACACAGCAAACTAGCCATGAACGCCTTTTTCTTCTATGTCAGATGTAACAAGCACAGCAACATGGACAAACAGTAACACCACACCACCAGATACAGATAAAAGCAAGCAGCTGAAGTACTGATTCTTGCCAGGCCCAGAGGGCTACTCTCCACTAATTTAAAAAAGGACCGAGCACAAAAACACACCCACAAACACAATCACCTGCAATTTGTCCTACGCTCTGAAGGAGGATTAAACCAGCAGCATTGTGAACAATCCAAAACTAAGGCATGCAGCTTAAGTGCAAATGTCTGCTTGAGTTTTAAATAAACCAGTGCCTGGTGAGGGCCACAACTGTGGGCTGGGAAGGGTACACCCAAACATAGATAGTGCATCCACACAAGTTTCACATTTGATTTCCTCCAGCTGTTTCCACCCCTCCCCACTTACAGAAGCCTCTATCCCAGTGGCCCCAGCTCTTCCCCAAGACTCCAGTCCACACAGTAGGACCTTCTGTTCCACTGTCCAAGCCACTAAAACCAGCATTCAGCCCTTGGCACACACAATTCCTCGTGTTGTTCCCTGTGTAAGTCCTCCCGCACATGCAGATCTTCCATGCATTAAGAGCACCTGTCTTTAAGCACAGCAAAAGGCAGCGGTGCTGCCAGTGAGTTCTGCACCCGCTCACTCATGGGAACGTGAGCAGTGGCTGCACAGCTGGCAAACCCCAACCTGCTGCTGAGAGGACAGACTAGAAAAGTATTATGAAGGAGTGACAAAAGGAAAAAGAGGATACAGTGGCCCGTTTTAAGGCAAAAGAAACTGCAGTGACATTTCAGCTTTTGAAAGAAGTTAACCACAGCCATCCTGCAGTCACTATCTGAGCCACTAATTTATCATTATGACCGCACAGGAAAACAACTTAAAGCCATTGCTACTGAATATATGAACAAAACTGTGAATATCCTTGCAACATTTTCTCCTGCCTAAGAACAAATCCTCAACTTCACCCAATTCAAATCTTTGATCACTACAATCTACACATTGCTAAAATACCAAAAACCCCAATTCAACTCATCTCTGGATCTCCAAAAATACAAAAGTCTTCCATTCAGTTACTGTTCATTCCAAGTTCAAAATTCGCACCAAACTAAGTTAAATGCAGTTAAAGCTACATACTACAACTACAGGGTGAAGCATTAGTCTCTTTTTCAATGTCTATGCATAATATAAAGTTGCACATTTATTGTGTCCAACTGCTTTCTCAGTAAAGCAGCATGAAGGAGAACAAAAGAGCCCTGACCTAAAAAGGTTATCTCTACCTATGAGAAAAGTTATTCTACCATCACTTGTCTACACATGTGAATTTCAGAAAGGTCTCCCCTATTTCTATCTAGAGCCTCTCTGATCAAGAGAGTGCAAACAACCTTTGTGCAAAGCAAAAATATTTAACCCTGATGGTTCCATACCAACAACACGTGCACCTTCAGAACATGACTTACAGCACATATGCCAACCAACCATGCAGTAACTGAGTGGCTGACCCCTCTCAGACATCTCAAAAGCACACAAGACTATTGCACAATCTCTCAGCAACTACTTATCACAAATATGCACTTCGAGAAGATTTCCCAAAGGTGTGACTTACAGTGCACACTTAAAACAATCGGTGTGTACACAATTGGAATTTCTGGTAATGCAGTCACTTAGTCAACAACAGGATGCCTGTGCAGCAGCATCCACCCATCCGGGGCTGCAGGCTCTGCATCTGGAGGATTTCTGTCCAGGCAAGATTTCAATGAAGAAAAAGAAGTCATGTCCAGGGACAAACACTTGTATGTATCCCAAACCTCCTCCAAGAATCGTCACATTAATACAGTCACATACTCTTGAACATTCAGGGTTCAGATTTTGAGGGTTAAGATGCTGGATATTCTCAGTATAAGCAAGTTAGAGTCCAATGTGGCAAGGAAACAAAGCACAGAGGAAAAGCAACCACTTCTGACAACATGAAAGCTTCCGAAAACTTTAACATGATTTGTATCTACTACAGAATTGTCAATAAGCCAGTGAGTTTCGGTACAGGTAAGTCAAGATGCTCTTACTTCAAATTATTCCTATCCCTCCTCTCAGAAACAAATGTACACATCCAAGACAGGAACTACAGCAAGAAAAGCCAGCTTCCTAACCTAGAGGTTAGTAACAGCTGATCCACAGCCAAATGCTTAACATTTTAATGCATTAGAAGAAAATTCATCTAGCAAGAGATAACTGAACAGTGTAAAGAACAGTGCTACAACTTCACAATGAACAACACTATTTTAAGAGCTGAAACTTTTAGACATTCTTATTAGCTTGGGCACAAAATTCAAGCCATTGTGGAAGTCTGGTTACTGTTTCCACACGTTAGTGGGCTGAGGTCGCTGATGCTCCTTGTTTCTTTGTGCCTTGACAACTGTGTTGAACAAGCTCTGCTACTGAGAACGTATTCTTTCTAACTTGCCTTCCTTGCAAGCAACTCAGGATCAAAGCTACATCATGCTCACATATTGCTGCAAATTGACAACAACCTTGTAAGTTAAATGTAATCCCATCACATTTGTTTTGTTCAAATCTCTCTCTACCAGAACCTCTACAGTTCGTCTCTAGGGGCTGTGCAACTCAGTATAAGGGCTGTTTATTGGCACAAGTACTTCAATAGTAATTTGGAATGGAAAAACAATTTAGTTCAGCCCATCTCTGAACTGAGGAAACTTAAAATGTTCATGGCATTGATATGCAAGATCATGATGTATCTGCAGGCTACAATAGCAACATTTGTGCTTGATAAGCATAGAAAACTTTTAAATTCTTTTTGAGCATTACACAGAAAAATTATATACTGTCACAGGCAAAAATAGGGTTTCTGTTGTTTACAGTTAGATAGATGGGTGGCATATCTGTGGGAAGCATCCGCAGGAATAGACAGAAAGCTTCATGAAAGCCAAGGAGACAACCAGAAAAGCAGCTGGAAGCACAGCTCTGAAATACTGTAGAGCAACTGCTTTTTAGGCAGAGACTAGCTGGAATAAAGCCTTGCACTATGAGCAAGGAAACTGCTTTCTATTCACTTTCTGCCATGCTCAGGAAAACAAAACATAGTGCATTATAAACAAAACTAAATTATAGGCTTAGTAGTGCCTTATCTTAAAAAGAAGCAACTTTTAGGATTCTAGTCCTAAAAAATTTTATCAATAATGAAAAAAGCTTTTTTGTTATCCAGGCAGCAAATAAAGTCATCATTACATAGCAGGAATAAGGTTACTGAATAAGACACTATTACAAACTGTGGGAGTGAGGAAAAATAAAAGAAAAAAAAAAATCACACTAGAATATAAAAATAAGTCACTTTTGAGATTTTTCTAACATAATATGTTCATGGTTCCTACCTACAGAAGTGGCTGCTTATTGTTAATAACAATAAAAGATGAACAACAAACAGATATGGGATTATGCTAAAATACAAGCAAGCATTTTATGTATTTTAAGGGATCAACTTTATTATAATAAAGAGCAACTCCCACGTATCTCATGTAAACATCAATAGCATCAAGCAATGGAATACACTGTCATGTTGCTCTTGAGACTAGAAGAGATAAGCCTGGCAAAGGTCAAGAATAACTAGATTAATTTAGGTAAGAAGGAACTTCTAATGGTCATGTAGTCCAACACCCTGCTCAAAACCAATTTCAGCATGATCACTAGTTCAAACTTAGAGCATTTTTGCCAGCTGTAGGCCGTTTTGGGGTTTTTTGTCAAGAACTTTTAAAATACTTCAAAATTATCTCACTGTTTCTCTTCTCACACCTTTCCTTTAGGTTAAGGAATGTCAGGACACTGACTCTTCCCTTACAGGGTAGGTTTTCTGGATCTTTGATCACTTGTTGCTTCTTTGAACCCCATCTAATGAATCTATTTTCTTTGCAGTGCACCATCCAGAAGCAAAGTACAAAGCAGAGCAGAAAGAAGACTTTCTGCATCTTGCTACAGCAGTAGACTTCATACTTACTTCCTTACACCCCTTTTTTGTTCAATTTCTTTCGTCTTCTGCAATAATGTGATGACTGCACTTAGCATGGGATTTACAGTAAACTTTCATTCCTAACTATAATGCTAACATTTTATTTTTTCCCCATTCTTTATATATACATTTTATTTTCTTCTTCTTTACTGGATCCCATGTTTCAACTAAGGCACTTTCACCTACCTTTAATCCTCCATTCACTCCCCTTCCTGATCTGGTCTCCAATTTGTCTAATTTATTTCAAACTCAAATTTCTTTGTCTACACATGCTGTTCCTCCCATCATGGTGCTCTTTGAAATCTCACCACCCAGATTCACTATGGAAAATACCAACCACCATCAAAAATCAGATGACTGCAAAGCCCCTCTTGCTCACTATTAAAAATGTGACCATGTATCTATTCTAACTACTCAAGGAAGACAGCTACTGGCTTACAATCCACCTTACATTTGCAAAACACATCTCTTACAGTAGGGGATGAGCAGCTGTGTCAGACGTAATTGTCTTTCCTGACTTGGCTAAATTAATCACATGACAGTTTCTGGATGTGAGCAGCAACCAGCATTTTGGAAAGTCACAAAAGCATAGAAGATTCAGGCTGAAGAAGTATTAAAAGAAGTCACGCTGAGCAGAAGTACAGCTTTTCTCCAACTCTAACAACTGGGCCATAATCAAGAGCAGCACCTCGAGATGCTGGCTGAGCCACATGACAATTAAATGTTCTGGTAGTGACCAAGTTTTATAACGCCATAAACTGTTGAGCTAACCTGGCTAGCAGGGTTACAAAATAAAAAAAAAAAAAAAGGCAAGGAATAAGACATTGCTGCAAAAGCCTCTTTGATAGCAATCCTTTACACTGCAGCTCTCCAAAACTCACTGGTGCCAGAGGAGTTCTGGTACAACAGGCATGAGACACAAAGATAGTGCAGACCTAAACACTGTCCACTGAGCAGCCAGAATACACACCTCTTCTGCCGATTCACCTGGGACAGGGTGTTCACTACCTGCACAGGACTCTCAGTAACCATTCCAAACCTACATTCCAGTTTTAATGAAAGTCATTTTCTATTTTTTAATAATAAGCTATAGGCCAATCTGTTGCTGAAAACAAGTATGAAGTGTATTTTAAAGACCAGGGTAACAATCATGTGTTGGTGTTAAAAAGAAAAAGGAAATTCTTATTTCCTTTAATTTCAGCTCCTGTATGATATGCAACAGAATTTCCAAAGGAAACCAACATTTCCCTTCTATTTAACACAAATGAAAGAGACGTCTCTTGTCCAAACCGGCATAAATTGTTACAACACTTTCTACTTTAGCATATCAGTCCATCCCCTCCTTCCCCCGCCTTCACTCTTTCCAGTTTGTAGTCTGTTGAACTTTTTAGGTTGGTTGTTCTTAGCTCACATCGGTTGGAAATCAGCACATAACTCAGAAAATCAAAATATGCAGCCAGAAGGCTGTAGCAGCATTCATTTGAATAACAGTTTCTTTTGGGATCAAAGTATAAACTAAGGTAGGTTATGGTTGCAAAATACTTACACGTATCTCTCAGATTTCTCACTTTTTTAAAAAGAGAATATTGCATAACCACCACCAAGGAGGAAAAACAGAAAAGAGAGAGGGAAGAGAGGAAGAGGGAGAGAGACTCTGTCCTCCTTGTCTTGTTTCCTCTCTGGTTCTTTCTATAAGACTCCTCTTCCTCCAGGAATAAATATTTTTGGTTCTTACTCCAAAATTTTCCACCATCGGCTGAGGTTTTTTGTTATGTTTTCTCAGTTAGGTTTTCTTATCCTTGTTGCTAAGTTTAGACGTTTTGAACACTTACGATTATTGTGGCTGAGAAACAACATGGTAATTCTAATTTTATGAAAACAGCCAGAGGAGAGAGAAGACGACAGTTTCATTATAAAACCCAGGCTATTTTCTCTCCAAATAAGAGAAGACGTCACGCTTAAAAGAAAACTGTAGCTCCAACCTTCATTACTTAAGTATGAGTGAATATTTAGCAAACTAGGAAACTAGCTTAAATATCTTGGAGGTCTTCACATGTGAATTTATATCGGCGTACCAAAATAAGCCATCCTCATACAGTGAGGAAATGCTACAGTTATGACAACACACTTGGAGGAACTGAAAACCAGAAGCTTTTCCAACTAATTCTTTATCATCAAAGAAGAATGATGAAATACACTACTGGTTTCAGGGCGCTACAAAAATGGCACGGTTTACCCAATCCGGAAGGGCTAAATTGCATTAGATTTTCACAATATATATTCCATACCTGTTCTCACCACTTCAAGCAGCCAAACGCCTTCTCAAAGGGAGGTGAGACACTGCCAACAACTGCCTTTGGCCAAGAACAAAAGTAGCATACTTTAAATGAAAAAATACTTGAATTTCATCCTACCATGCTTGCCCTAATTCAGTAAAGTTATTTACTTTCCTTCCCAATTTCCACACTGGTGACAGGCATTGGGAAGTTTGCTGACCTAAGAAGAGGAGGTTCTTCGTAGCATTATGGAACATAGTGCTCTTCCTGGAACATTATGTACTCGGAGCAGCAGTCACATTAAAAAGCCCCAAGTAATTTTTGTGACGGGTGTAATAGGTACACAGTAATGATCTGCAATGGTAAATGTGAAGTGACTGCAGATCCTTTAAAAGTGGTCCTTCTGTGCACCCCAGTAATCAGCATTTTGTAATTTTGATTTCAAACATCTCTTAATTTATGCTAACCACAGAACATTTTTAACTCCAGAAAGAGGTCTCAGAACTGCTGTTCAAGAGCCCCTCAGGAGAGGTCTTTCCTATATCCATTCAGGGCTTGTTCTGCTTCCTTACACTGCACCAGGTTCAGAAAGTAATAAAGATCTTGGGCTAATTTTGAAGACTCTCTCCAACAACCAGAGATATTTCAGTGAACCTTCTTCAAACACCTTCAAAAGCAAGACATGTAATTGGCCATGGTGAAACGCTATATACACAATCAGACCACAGGATAAGCTCAAGCCATGCTGTTTCCAGCAATGGCACTTCAGAGTAATTCCTTCGGCTCCTGACAACTTTTCAGCACATCCTTAAAGTTTGTAAAGCACTGTCCTGCAGAGACAAGTGTTTGCACTTTAAAGCAGGACCAGAGCCTGTATCACTTTGAAGTGTCTAAATCCTATTCTGCATAGACTAAAACTAGGTGTATTTACTCCAGTAAGATACTATCTACAAAAATATCATATAAACCCAGTCCTATTGGTATTCTCCAACTGATTCTTCATTTTAAGTGGTAATTATCCAAGCTCTTATTTCTAAACAAAAATTAATCACTTGAAGACTCGATTTGGGTTGTTAGAAAAAAGCACCATGCGCCTGCTTTGAAAAACAAAATTTGTTTTAGTTATCACTGAGAAATTTGAAGGGCTTTGCTTTTTCTTTCAAAAAGTGTAAATAGTATTTTCCTTCCAACTGTAGATTTACTTTGCTGTCCAAAGATTTAAACTTACAGGAATCTAAATGCAATATAAATGTAATGAATAACAAAATATTAAAACCAAAGTAAGTGACAACCCACAGCCCTTCAGTGAATGGGAGGAGCAAGCACTGTATTTGCTTCAAACCGAGCCACTCAAAAAATTTGTAATGAAAACCTTATCAATTAATTAAAATACTATCCCACAAGGCTTACTAAATAAACATAAAATTACATCTAGCTGGACAAAAAACCTTAGCAAATATTTATCATCAATTTCTGAATCTTTTCCACTGATGCCTTGATTGAAAATGTGGTACTAAACTAACTCAAATCTGTTTTGACTTGGGATAACCTGTGCAAAATTTAAAAAATAATGTTCTGTGTATAAACTTCTCCTGAAGCAACACCTTCAGTGCACACTATTTAGACTTCAGTTTCACAACTGTTATTTATGATTAATTAACACATAACTGATGTCTTGTTACACTGATATTTATTTAACAGATTACCATCTTAATGCTCAACAGTAAGATTTGAAGGAGATAAATGCAGAAATTTTAGACCAACACTCAGGAAGTATCGATTCTAAGCATTCAGATGGAAAAAAGTATTAAAAAAGTGCAGTCTGACTAACAAAAGCTTAAATTGTCACCAAGTGCCATATATATTGGTACTCTCCAAATAGCAGATTGTCGTTAATTTCTTTTAACAGAGACTTTTCCTTGTGTTACGCTTTGACAAAAAGGGTACAAGACACATAAACCATGTTTCAAGTAAGAAACTAAAAAAAAATTGACAAAGAATTTCATAGGTATCTACCTTCACTGAAGTGAAAGCAGAATTCTTATGAGGTTCTTCAGCAAGAAATTAATAAAAACGTAACTAGTGAATTTGGTATTAGTCAAAAGGAAGACAATACTACTTACAGTGCTATTCAGATACCCTTTTCTTTGTCTGTCTTTGGCACGTCTACACTTCTGCTGTCCAATTAGAAGATCTATATATTACCACAACCTTGAAAAGCTGACATTTTTTGCTGCTGCCTGCATTCAGAAGGGTAGTCTACCAACCAACTGCTACAGCACAGATCACACCACAAGGCATCTGCTTCTCTCACTAGTGCCCAATGGGAAAAAAAATTCAATACGACACAAAAGTCATCTGCTGCTTTTCTACTTAAATAAGGGCTACAAGTTGGCTGTGCTACAACAGCCAGTATTCTCAGCTTCCTTTTATTGGACCTGAGGCACAAGTGAAGATCATATTCTCAGAAGAACAATCACTGAAGACAAAATTAGTTTTAAAATTACTTGATCTTTGAAGGACAGTCTACTATTTTTCAAGAGATCAGATGTTTATAAAATAAAAAACCAATTCTTTCTTCTTCTAGAAAACACAGCTGAACAAGTTTATTTGCTTTACTGAAGGACAAAACCAAAACATCTTACTTTCAGTAAACAATCCCAACCCTTAGAAAAAATAAATTTTTCAGGGTTCACATAGAATGCAGTAACATCAAAGATATATAAAAAGGTAAAAGTCTACTATACACAGTAGTTACTAAATTATTTTCTAAAATTGCTTATGTTGTTATAATAGATGCATTTCCCATTACCTGGTCAATTTGCTCATATTATTTCTTATATGAGACTCTGACAAAAAGTATTTTAAATTTCATTCAAAGCTAGCGAGAAAAGTCTTTCAACGGTGTTGATTGGCAGTTTGCCACTGCCATCACTAAATCATCAGGGAAGACAGAAAGCAGCACCAAAAATAACATTCTCTAGTCGGATCCATTGGCCATATGTTACGTGGGTAAATAAATAAATAAACCATGAATAAAAAAACAAACATATGGTTTTCCAACAACCATAAACCAGGAAAAAAACCCAAACCAACTATTCAGTTTTCACCAACCCCTTCCTCCAACAGCAGCATTTGTTTGTTTTCAGGTACAGGGTTTTTTTTCCTTTTTAAATCAGGATCACTCCTAGCTAATTTTCCTGAACCTACCAGCAGGTGTTTATTCCTCACCAAGGCAGTACCTTCTGCAGCAGAGCTAGTCAAAAAGCAATTTACAGATTGCTATCATACAGCAGCAGCACACAGCCACGCAGCCCCGTGAAGGTCAGTTTGGTTTTGGAGCTTTTTACTTACCTTTCCCATTTTGCCATGCAGTATACCAGGACAAACTCAGGAAGGTAGTGATGAAAACTAACACGGTGGCCACAGTTCCATTTCGGAGCCTCATCTCATTTCAGCATCACACTTGTTTATGTTCTATTAGTGATGAGGACCTATCTGTTGGGCTTGCTGCAATGAAGTCAGCTGAAGTCCACCAGCAGCAGCTGGACAATAGCGACACAAAATGTAGCTCTCACATATCAGAGGTATCATAAATCAATCCATTCCAAACAGCTGTATGCTTTCTTATAGTTCTCATCAATCAAACTTCTCTTTATTCTTCTAGTCCTGTTCAAAGGAAACAAAATCTGAGAGATTATGCCAAAAATTTACAAGCGTCCCTCAAGAACCAAAATACACTACAGGCTCATGGCTGTGTCTTATGTGCACCTCGCTCTCGCTGCCTCAGTGTTGGCTCAGAGAACAGAACCTGTTAGAGGAATGTGTCCCTTTTCCAAGACTGCTTGTGTCTGGGGGAGCTGTATTTCACATGAATTTGGTCATTAAAGGACAAACATACACATCACCAATGTTACAATTTTATTATAAACTCAAGGTAAGGTCACCAGCAGGTAATGAAAGGACAGAAGGGCTGCCTTCAGGAAGCAGCAACTCAAGGCCCCACTCTTAAGTCCTCGCTTCAACAAAACCCCTCTGAAAGCAATGAGGGTCCCATGCAACTGCAAACTGAGAGACCAAATTTACAAACCTGCATCAGTCATCTCCCTCTGCTCAGCGCAAGAGCATTTGATCCATTCACAACCATTTCTTTTTCTGCCTCAGCTGCAGCTCAGGCACAGACTACAGTCACACATGCAGAGACTGCTCAATCTACACCAACTGGCAACAACCCAAAAGCCCCATAAAAAGCCATGATATGACTGTATCCCTCCTCTATCTTCACCACACAGGCACAAGGATAAGACATGTTACCTACAGCTCAGTTTTAGCCCTGAGGAAGGTTCCGTATCCTAGGATTAGAAAATCCTCAACTCGCCAAACACAGCCAACATCTAATCACCTTCTCCTAACTAAGCAAGACAAAGAGAACACAGGGCAATAAATTAACCAACTCAAAGAGGGGGAGAGATTTGTTTTTAAAGCATTAAATCATCCTTTACAGTACTTTAAACCTTAGCAGTCAACATTCTTTCAAGGCACTGCCAGTTTTTTTTCCCCACTACAAACTATATCTGATACAAGTTATGTTACTCAGCAATAAATAACTTAGTCTGAATTTTCCTTGGAAGCAGTCTCTGTCACTTTCTTGCCTTGCTGCATTTAAAACAACAGGGGAAAAAATACTCTTTATTATTATGGTACCAAGACGTTCCAGTTAAATCTGAACTACTCTTCCTAAGCTTGTATCACAGCACACATCACCTTTATCAAAGAGCTTGCAAAACAAGACATAACCAACAGGCACGGTTAACAAAAGAATGGAAGAGAACAACAAAGTGGCAGAACTACACGCTCTTGTGTTCAAATCTCAGTCACAACATCCACATTACAGAAAGTGTTTACCTTTGGACCACAATTATCTCATCTATAAAGTTCAACAGCATGCTTTCTTTTGAGAAACTTTGTGCAGGTTTTGTGGCTTTAAACATTAACTCCAAAAGCTCATAGTACCTGTGAGGAAGGGAACAAATGCAAGCACATGGGAAGCAGACACAGTGGATGGTAATATTCAGTAAGAAATAACGAGCAGGAATAGAAAGAACTGTGAAAGGTCTTAGGATAACAGAAACCTGAATTCAACATAATGAGAGACAAAGACAACTGAGACACCTACAGAAAGCTAACACAGAGAGCACAGCATGCCAGAAAATATCAGTACAAGGACTTTGCATAGGAGATGGACATAATAAAAGTCAGAAGGGTAGGCAATAGTAATCCAGTGAGAAGATAAAAGTCTGGATGAACTTAAATAGCAAAGAGAGGCAAACATCTCAAATCCCAAGGTTTTATAAGGACTGCCTACATGAATTTCAGAAGTTCAGGTGATTCCCAGACTACCAGAATAAGCAACTAGGATACTCATAAGATCAATGACACCAACAATTTAACTCGGCTAAAGTGTCTCTGAAGCAAGGATGCCTAAACTGCAATCTACTTTTCCCATTATTTTAGCATCAGTCAAATCTCTGGAGCAGCTCAGGTGTGCACAAAGGACTAGGCTGCAAGCTAGATGGATTATCCCAGTGGGGGCAATTGACAGCTGGTCCAACATGCAAACAAGAGAGGGCAACCGGGCAACCAGAAATATCTGATAATGCAAGGAAAGTGAACTATCTGCCTTGCCAAAAACATGGGCATCACTTTTACATTTGCTGCAACAAAATCAAGACGTTGCGATCAGGGCCTCTCACTGTGCTATTCAAACCTACAAAAAATACAGTCAGAAAAAAGCCTCAGAAAACAAAACAGTAAAAAGAACAGTAGCAACATGATTCAACTAGCAGCCAACAAGCAAAAAATCGTGTCAAATCAATAATTATCATGGGTTTGAGTTGGCTGGTTCTGCTTTCATCCTTCTCCTTGGGTGCTGTAACCACTCCTCTTAGCACAGGAACCAGCAGCTCGGCTACAGCTCAGCAGCACTTAGATGATTATTCAAGCATTTCACTGTATCAAACTGCATACATCAAGGCCATGCATGAACCAGACGCGTTCCAGCTTTTAAAAATGCATACAGCCAAACCAAGAGAAACACATGTATAGATGCACATAAATTATTTAACTCCCAGGTGGTCACTTCAGGTTTGTTCAATAATTTACAGCACAATCTAAACAAATTTAACTGAGGGGCTATCCAGTCTGAGGTGATGGTATGATAGGGTATAACTAGACAGACGAAGCCTATGAAATTTGCCAGCACCGTCATGACCTGAACCTTTCCCACTGCAGACCGAAGCGAATGACCCGGCTGGATGCTGAGGGTACCGGCACCACTGAGATGCTAAGCAGCACCCTACCCAACCACGTCTTAAATAAACCGCTAAGTTTCTGTATGCATCCAGACGCTCCCAAAACACATACAAAGCAAACCGTAAAACCCGGTACCCTTCAAGGCGCCCGCAAAGGCTCCTCGCACAGCTGCCGAAGGGCTGGATGGTGCGGGACCACAGCACGAAGAGCGCCAGACTTGCTCGAGGATGAGCCAGAGCCCGTCCTGCCGGGAGGGGATCGCGGAGGCGCCCACCGCGGCAGCGCTGGGCAGGCTCTTCTCGAAGGCACGGGAGGAAAGGACAGAGAGAGGCAAAGGCTGGCGGCGATTTGCTACACGGGGGCTCTTGCCCCTTACTCGCGCCGAGCCGCTCCAGCGCAGCCGGCGCCGGGACCCCAGGGCGCCCGCACCCGGGCAAAGGGGGCTCGGCCGGCCCCTGGAAAGCGCCCCGAGTCGGTCGGGACTCCCCGGCGCCTCGTCCGGGCAGCGGAACACCGCGGGCAGAGGGCACGGGGCGCCGCCAGCCCCGCCGGGCGGCAGAGGACGAGCCTGCCGGGGCCGGAGCGGAGG